>VXBQ01003616.1:690433-702697 GCA_013400175.1 Phainopepla nitens | reverse complement strand
ATTAAATGTTCCCCAACGCGTTTAGCGAGTCCCTGTGAGTTTGGGGCGGGTCAGACCCCCAGAGCGGAGCCCCTCCGGGCATCACCCCTGAGGCCGAGCCGGGTGCCGGCGGCCGGGTGCCGCAGGACGAGCCGCCCTCCTTCAAGTCCTTCGAGCCCCCGTTAGCCAGCGGGGCCGATCTGGAGGTGACCCCGCCGGTGACAACGTGGCCGGGTGTCCCGCGAGGGCTGGGGCGGCCGGCGGGGCGAGCACTCCTGCCGTGCGCTCTCCCGCCCGTTGTGTACACGGGGAAGGTCACAGGTTCAGGTCTGGTCTGCGAGACTTGGCTCCCCTCCATCTCCCAGCAGCCTTCCTTTTGCCTTTCCTTTCCTTTTTCCCCCCTTTCTGGGAAGGCCCTTTCCGTTGGAGGAAGTGTTAGACACTCATTTTCCAAAGTGCTCACTGAAGAGCCCCATGGGCTCTTTCCCCCTCCTCCGGAATATTGCAAGGATGCCGGTGTTGGGGCTGGCTTTTGGGCTCCGTCGTGTGCAGGCAGTTCCTCGCCTGGACATCCTCAGGAAAACCTATTTCCACGCTTTGTGCGATGACTCCAGCATCAGATTATGCCGCACATTTCTAGCTCTTTGTTGGCAGTACGCGACCGCACATGCACGGCACTCAGAAAATCCAGGCAGCTGATTTTATTGATTAGCTCTTGACCAAAAATAATTTATATTTTATTATTTTGAAGTTGTTTCAGTCACAAAACACAAATCCTTGCCCTTTTGTGCCCTCGTTCATCCAGTGAGGTTTTCTCCTCTCGTGTGAGGAGGGGAAGGGAGATGTGCGCAGCACCAGGAGCACGGCGTCTCTGTGCTGGAAAAGGACAAGGATTTAATGTTTCACCTGGACTGGCCTGGCATGCAGGGCAAGGGCTGCCTCTGGTTAGAACTACTGGAGGAAATTAATTATCAAGCAAGTTGGAATGACCTGTAATTGAGTATGGCCAGAGCATGGGGAGGGGGTTTTATTCCTTTCTCCAAGCCAGGCACTGGGACTTGGTCTGTGTGTTTGTTGAGTCACCATTAGGCTGCTTGTTAGCCTCAGGGGCCAGTGTGTGTGTGCATGGATGTGTCTCTTAACATAATTGTTATCTCTCTGCATGCTGAAAGGGGTGTGATTTTTTGGGGGGGATCCATCTGTCTGTCTGGAGCCCTGTGCTGGGTGATAACCCCAAATAATCCCTTCTTTTCTTCAGTTGCAAAGTCCCCTCATACTTCCTTGCACCTGGCTTATGTCGGTGGTGATGGCATCGCTTCTTCTGCCTCAAAAGCTTTTTCCCTGTAAATGGAGCTGAAAAGGTGCATTTCTGGGAAGAAAGGGCTCACAAAGGCGCTTGAGGTGCTCTCACACGGTGTTGGATCTACCCAACAGCTTGTGTGTGTGTCTTTATTTTGAATTAACAAGAAGGACAGACCAGAGTTCACTTTGTCTGGTTTCCTCTCTTGGAGAACAGGGCTGCCTTGAACCAAAAATTGCCTCCAGGTTATATTTACAATGTATTCTTAATTGTGATAGCATAAATTAAAGAAAGCCAGGAGCTGCCTGGTCTTTCTAGCGCTTCCACGTGGACATCATTCCCCAGACAGAGTCGATGTCTGTGTGTTGTGTCTAGACCACGGCAGTGGGAGACCCACACCTGTGATCCAACTTCTGGGCTCAGCTGATGGCTGGCGACCAGAGTCAGGTGTTGTGCCTGATTTAAGTGGCATTTCCGGGGTGTAGGGATCCTTCTCTGCATGCTTGTGGTGGGAAGAGTCTGGAGCTCGACCTTGGCCGGGAGCGGGGATGTGCCTCGGCGCTGTCCCACCACGCCCCGCGCAGCGCGGCTGTGCCTGGGATTAGGGCCCGTGGGTGCTGATGCAATACTAGTCACAGATGTAATGCAGTAAGCCTCTTTGTCCCCTTTATCCAGAGCATTATGTAAATAAGATGGTATTTATGGTCCCAGGTATGTTGTTCAGGGCTGTGTGACATCCTGCGTGTGCGGCGATGCCCTTTGAGTGCTGGCTCCGTGTCCGGTGCTCCTGGCCAGAGACAGGGACCTGCTGGGGGCAGGTGTGAGTGCCCTGGTGCTTCTGGGGAGCTCATCACGTGCCAGCTCCCTGCTGAGAGCAGGTGAGGCTGCAGGTGACCGTGCCAGGAGCTGGTGACAGTTAAACTGTGCTCATTTGCTCGTACACGATGAAGGCAGCGAGTGGATCGGTGCTGGAGTCTGTGGGTTGATTGTCCACTGAGGTAATGGAGAAGTCTGTGGTTATCATGGCAGGCTTCTTGCAGCATATGGACTAGTGGTTCCCCAGCCTTGGGGGTGGGAGAGTCACGGGTCTGTTCCCAAACCTGTGCTCCGTTGCAGCTGATGGTGGTTTGTGGAGATATTTTTTGGGAAGCACCAAAGTTTCTGAAGCACCTGGAGATGACCTGGGCTGTTTGCAGTTCTTCCATGATGCTTCTTCTGACGCTTCATGGGCTCTCTGGGCATGGGGAAAGCTTGTCATTTTCTCTAGGGTCTTGCCTGCTTACTTGGGAAGATCCTAATTTGGGTGCTTGTGGCAGTGGGTGGAGAGATGAGGATGCCATTCACTGGGGGTGCTTGACTCCATCAGGGGTTGGGGTGTGTTGAGGAGCCCATGTGGGTGTGAAGGACCTTTTCTAAGATCAGGGGTAGATAGATGAGCTGGCTTAGAGCCTGCAGCTGTCCTGGGAGCTCATTGGTGGCCACGTGTGGCTCCTGAACCAGAGCTTTGGCCACCCTGGCAGCAACCGGTCTGCTTTATGTCCCCATGCTGCGTTGGCTTGGATGAGGAAGGGTGTTGCTTTGTGTTGGGAAAGGGCAGGAAAAGAGATCCCACTGGGATATGGCTTATTTTGCCCTGCAGATGCACCTTCCTGCTGCTGAGGGTCAGTGCCTTGAGATTTGACATTGTATCAGAGGAAGGAGTGAAGTTGAGCTTGAACAATCTTACAGTAAGAAAATAGGGGAATGGCTGCCTGACCAGGAAACTTGCTCTGGGACTCTAGTTGCTCTTGTGATTGATTTTTTTTTCTTTAAAAGAAACCAATTCCCATCTGCATTTGGGTGAAAAATCAGTTTATGTGACGAGCCCAAGAGATTGTTTTGTTTTCGCTGCAGCTGAGTGTCCTTCACATGCACAAAACCCACTGACGTAGCTGCTGAGCGTCAGCTCACATGTGGTGTGAGGGGTATGAAAGGATGCAAGTGCAGGTTTTTTTGGATGAATAAGGATAATTTCAGGACAACCTTGATATTTTTTTATCGGAACATTAAATTCCCAACTTCTACAATTCATTGCCATGTTCATGGTGTAAGAAAAGGGAAGATGATGTTGCTTTATGCTCCTCTTTCCCCAAGCACAGAAAGGTTTTGTGGCATTGGATTTTCGCTCTAAGCTGTTCTTGGGCCTCTCATTCTTCCAGTGGCTGGAATGATGGGATCTGTACAGTGCTCCATCATGTATGAGAGGGCTATGCTGATTTAATGATAACAAAATTGATTTTAATGAATTTGCTGAGCCCATTTCTGGTTTGGATTAGCACAGCATTGTTGGTTCAAGTGGGTCCAAAGATGTGACTTGGAGTTTTCCTGGTGTTTCTCCATGGGGATGAAGGGTGGATCAGGAGACTGCTGTGCAGCTTTAAAGGAGTTAAAAGGAGGTGTATAATGACTTCACTGACAGTAACCACTATGACTCCAATAAGAGAGGAAGAATCTTGCTCATCTGTCGGAGGATTACTTCTCCTTTCCCAGAGGTTTAGCAGTCTTGTTGAAATGTCTTCCTGTTCTAAGGATTTCTTGTTTATCTTTGAGGGGGCTTCAGATCTAATCTGCACCTTCCCTCTGCATCCATTGCCACAAGTAATTCCAAGTGCACTAGGACTCCCCAAGTAAGCCCAGCCTGCTTTGATGCATGGTTTTCATTGGGTTTTATTGTATTCCTGTGCACCGGCTAATTCACAAAATTCGGCAATTTGCAATGGGTCATTAGCACGAATTAGCAACTTTCTGATGGATATCAGAGCTCTGCAAATGTGCCATATTAATCTGGGAGATACACCTATTTATTATCCCTCCCAGGGAAAAAAAAAAGGGATTTCTCGGCATGGTACTTGCTCTGCTTGCATTTGTCCCTGTCTGCATCTGCCTTCCCTCCTCCTTTACTTCACAGTCTGGTTGTTTTTTTCCCAAAGTGTTCCCAGGCTGATGATGTGACAGGAAGAGGGATTACAGCCGCACGCACTGGCCTTGCTACAAAGGGAGCCTCAGCTTTGGGAGCCAAGGTGCCCTAATTGGTTATCGAATGAAGGGAATTAAAGGCATTAATAGGTGAAGTGGCAGCTCCTTCGGTTTTGGAGCAGTGGAGAAATGTTCATCGTCTTCTGAAGGCTGGGAAACAGCCAAGGCTGGCTGCATGCTCTGCTCCTAAAAGGAAAGATAAAGGAAATAAAGCCCAGAAGCTCTTCCTTCCCTGGGAGCTAGCAAACCAGTGGCTGTCTGTCCTCTCTGTCCAGTGCTGCTGTGTCCCTCCCCTGTGGAAGCAGGGCTGTGGCTGGGAGGCACTGCTCAGCTGCGGTGCTCTTCCTTTGGATGAAGAAGATGGAAAAGAGATGTTGACTTTGATGCAGCGTAGCAGTGCAGCCAATGGTTTGCTGTTCTACCTCTGTGGAGGGTGATCCTTGTTGGATACCTGCATCTCTGCGACCATGAGAACCCAGTTTGGGACTGGGCCCACGATGGAGCTGGGGGACAGCAGGGAAACCAGGAGCAAGGTGAGGAGCCACGCTGCCTCCAGAGCCCTGTAAGGAAAGGGAGCAAATGGCCAGTTCAGCGGTGCCCACCCTGCTCCCACCAACACCCTGAGCTCGGGATGCTGCCAGCACCTGGGTGCCTTCCTGCAGCCCTGCTGACAGCTTTGGGTGAGCAGGGGAAAAGGGCGAGCTCCCTTTTCTGGCACTTACTCCTGTGGTTATTTATGCCCACTGGTTGTCTTTGGTCTTTGCCAGGTCTTCTCTCTTCCCATCTCCGTGACTGATGCTTCAAGGAGATGGTCACATCCGTCTGGCTGCTTCCTCTCACTGCTGGCCATCTTCCAGCCTGGATGGAGTGCTGAAGTTCGAGAACCTCTGGGTTATTTTTGTGTGCCCTCTTCCCTCTTCTAGGCTGTACAAAAGGACAGGCCACCAGTTCAGATACTTTTAAGCCTCTCATAAATCAGTTCACTTCTGTGTTAGTGTTAGCAAGGATGTAACTGCACTGGTTCTCAATCCACACAGCTCTTCCACTTTCCCAGTCAAAACCAGCTCTGTTCAAGGGACAGTCATTGCCCAGGTTTATCACTATGGGAAGCGTTGCAGTGCCAAGCAGATTGGCTCAGGTGTCTCGTTTTGAGTGTTTAATGTTATTTTTGGCACCAGCCAGCAGCGACACGGCCGGCTGGGCTCAACAAGAATGGGTTTTGTGGTGGTCGAGGAGCACCGGGGCTGTGTCTGGTGCTGCCGGAACACACTGGCTTGTCTGGGGTAGACTCACCCAAAGGGCTTCTCTGTTAATCCTGGCTGGTTATTGCTCATGGTGTGCTTTGCTTTTGCTGCTGTGTAGCTGCCAGTGGTCTGTGTGTCAGCCTTCAGCAGCCAAACCTCCATCACTGGCACTGCCAGTGCCTGCCGGGCACCTGCTGGGTGCCAGTGATGCTGTGACACCCACAGGGTGGCACATGAGGACCATGGGGCGAGCAGGGGATGCAGATTTTGGGTGAAGATGGGGCTGTGTTTCTGGTTTTTGTTAAACCATCGCGTGCAGGTCTGGGCAGGGCAGTTACACAGGGGTGTCTTCCAGCATGCAGACACAATGGTGAGGGGTGAATCCTTGTTGGGCAGCCCTGATTCAGGGTAGATCTGAGAGCTGAGCCTGCAGGAAGGAAAGTGCTCTGTCATTTTACCTACCAAATACTTTTTCTCCCACACATGTGTTTTTTAATTCCTCTTTCCCTATACAGCAGAAAGTTTAGACACTGGGCACCAGTTTGCACTTGTGGATTTGGAATCTCTTAGAAAGATCTTGGCCATATTCAGCTGCCTGAGATTTTAGAGTCTGCAAGGTCATGCTTGCTGGAAGATGTCTACCCTGGCATTTTTGGAAGAGCAGGCTGTGATGCAGAGCCTGAGCCTTGCTACTCCCTGCTCATTTCCTTGGCAGAGGCTTGGGAAGGAGATGTGGCTCACACAGGACCCTGCTGTCAGGGCTGTAACAAAGCACTGGCATGACTCTTGCCTGCTTGTGCTGTGCTTGATGCTCCTCCAGTCCATGCCACTGTATTATCCTAGCACTGTGGCCTTTCCTGCAAACCTGGCTCCTGCCTGGCAGGAGGTCAGGCAGCTCTTTGCAGAGGTGCTGTGTGTGCAGGAACATTGCTGGACTTAAGGGCACCTACAAAGAGGAGCCGTAAGGAGAAGCCAAGGGACAACAGATAGAAATTGCACTGGGAGAAGTTTCATCTCAACCTAAGAAAGAAATTTTTTACAGCCATTCCCTGAAACAACTCCCCCTGGGACACAGTAGGAGTGCATGCTGGTGGAGGTTTTCAAGATGTGACTGGACAGGGTGGTAATCTCACCTGATCTCCCTTTTTCTCAAAAGATTGGAGCAGGTGACCTTTCCAGGGCCCTTCCAACCTGCTCTGCTCTGCAGTTCTATGACCTGAGTCATGTCGACATGTACATTCAAGCTGGGTGTAACAATGGTGCTTGCTCAGCTTCCCACCAGAGCAGTGGCTCCAGCAGTGCAGCTGGGCAGAGGGTGAGCAGATGTTCCAAGGTTCTGTTTGCCTGCCATCCTTCACAGGAACGGAATGGAGAGTTTGGTGCCTTTGTGTGGGCCTGTAGGTATCAGTGTGCCTCCTGCTTGACCTGAGGACTCTGTGCTGAGGACCATGTGATGATTCTCTCGCTGATAGTTTTCTTGAAATACGAAGCTCTTGGACTTCCTTGTGAGTTGGTGGAAAAAATGTGAGCTGTGTTTTTTTCAGAAGTACATGAGAAGTGGTACCTTGAAAAAAATGCACAAGTTGAGAGACATCAAAATCAAATAATTGTAAATCTGGAGAACTGCGGAGTCTCAAAGCACAAATAAACAAAAAATTTGGACTTTGGTGATGACACTTGCAAAACTGATGGGAAGATTAAAGAGATACTTGTTCCAGCTTTCCCAATTTCATGATATAGAGGAAAGCCTGAAATTCTTGGTCCTCTTTGTGTTCCCCCTTTCTGTGTGCTTCGTGTATCAGGGCTATGTGTAGCCTGTGGGGAGTTGAGGGAAGTGAAGGGTTCTCGAGAGGGTGTCTTTGCTAGTCAGACTTGTTCAAGAACCCTGGGTTTTTCAGCCCTAGATGGAGTTGATCCTCATGGTATTGAGGTTATAGAAGTGTCAATAAGAAGCAAATGTTAGGTTTTAGCTATTCTGGTATTTTCTTCAAACACACTGGCACTGTGTGTCTATCCTTTATATTGACACCTTTGATGGACGTTGTCATGTGCTGCAGTTGTGTGGACTTTTGCTAGAAAAGTCATGTTTAAAGGTCATGAGTGAATGGGAGTGGACGTGGGGTTGAATTTTGATCCCAGGAGCATCTTTTGCCTGATGATGAATGTGAAGTTGAGGCCTGAGTGTTTATTTGGGAGCACGTGGGTGTTGTGGCTCATAAGTCTCTGGAGCTTTGCTTCAGGTAGGGTGATTGCCTGGCTGCCCTGCACCAAAGTGGTCTCTGCTCACCTCTCCACTTTCCTTCATCTCTAGCCTCTTCCAGTGACCTTGTATGTCCTGCTTTTGTCATGCCTGGACTGAAGTATTTCAGGCTTTTCTCAAGAATGCCAAAAAATGACTCATTGATCCAGAGCTGCCCTGTCTCAGGTTCATCTCCAAGGTCAGGGCTCAGCCTTCTGGAAACTTGGGAGTCCTGGCCTAAGTTTGTGTCTCTCTCAGTGCTCTGGCTGCAGTGCATGCTGGAAGATGTAGTCCTGATGGGGTGCACCTCCATATTAAAGAAAGAAGGGTGGCTCCATTTTATTCAAATTGGGTTCAGCCTTCTCCCTCCTGGCAGCTTGCTGATGCTGTCCCGCTCAGCCCTGAGAGCCACTGAAGTTCTCTGGGCGCCTTGTGTGAGCACAGAGGCAGGAGCACAGCTCCTCCATTCAAAATCTTGCTTAATTCCACATTGAACAGCCTGTTTTGAAGCTCTGCGCCTTGATGTGTTTTGCAACAGCTCGGACTCCCGCAGGGCGCAGGCAGTGGAGGGATCCTGCCCCTGTTGGGTGGCAGTTCTGGAGGGTGTCATGGCAAATCTCCTTTGTCTGCTGCAGCCTGACTGATGTCTGGGGGAGAGTGAACCCTCCTCCCCTGCGTGATTTCTTGAGCTGAAAGCAGCAAGTGAGTGAGGAAGCTCCTTTGTGCAGATTTCTCCGTCTCCTCTTGTTCGTGCCAGCTGGCTCGCGTTCAACATTTCTCTTTTTTTCTCTCTCTTTTTTTTTTCTCTTCTCGCTCCCCCAGCTCTAGAGAGAGGGGGTGGGGAGAAAGGGAACATCTTAAAAAGAAATCTGCAGAAAATACATGGGAGTTACTTAACAAAAATCCAACCCAAACAAGCCCAGCTGGGGGATTACAGGCGCGGCGGTAGGAGCTGAGTGGGGAGTGAGCGCAGCAGCGTGGGGAAGGCAGTGTGTCCCCCGCACCGCCCCGAGTTTCTTTAGTCGTAAAAGGAAACAAAAAGGGATCTCATGCCGAGGCAGTGGATGGGGAGAGCAGCCGGCTGGCTGCCAGCAGCTGGAGGAAGGGCCTCAGCACTGCAGCCCCTAGTGCTGCTGCCTCAGCTGGGGGCTTGTGGGGAGCCCTTTGGGGGTTTAGCAAGCTGGGGAGGGGCAGCGTCCCTTCTGTGCCACTGCCTTTGGCTCTTCCGGAGGGAGCGGAGGGCTCTCCTCTCCAGGGTCGCTGCTGGCCAGAGCAACCATCTCACCAAACCTTCTGCTCCCTGCCTTGTGCCCGCTGGAGGAAATGCTGTATCCTGCAGATTTTCTCCCCCCTTCCCTGTCCTCTTTGCTGCTCCTTCTTGTGGGCATTCCTGAAAGTTAATAAGGGTGAAAATTGCAGTCAGTCATGTCTGGAAGCCACCAGAGGCTAATCCTGGAGCGCTGCAGGCTGGAGCACATGGCTATGAGACAGCCTCCCTATGTGTGGGCTGGCTGCTGCCAGGAGAAGCGCTTTCTCCTACATCTTGCCGCCCTTGGGCGGTCAATCCTTCCCAGCTTTGGTCTCCTGGCCTGCGGTAACCAGCAGAGAAAGCCGGAGTGGCGCGGGTTCGGCGGGTTCTGAGCATCCTGTACTGGTTTTAGCACATAGAGCCAGGGGCTGGCACAGTTTCCTTGCTGCCTTTTGGAAGTGGAGCTGTTCTGGTGGAAGAGCTGTCTCTAGGTGTGTGTGCAGCCCTGAAAGTGAACTTTCAGGTTTATCTCTGAATACGGTTTGGCTCTGTCCCAGCCCGTAGATGTGGATTATAGACGTCTCAGCACCTAATGGAGCTGAATTATTCATGTCTGTTGCTGTGTGTGTGCAGCATTCCCAAGCAGAAAGCTGTCTCCTTGTAGGATCTGCGCTCTAGGACTGCTCTTAAAACGCTTTGTTGGCAGGTCTCCAGGCCAACAAGTGAGCACATGCTTTTCATGTTGTGCGGGGATCAATCCTGCGATGGCAGGAGGTAAGGGGAAGGACACGTTTACAGCTGAATCAATCTCCTCGCTCTGTTTTCTGAGATGCTGTGATTTGTGGCAGCGTTACTCCCCCGGCAGGAGAGTGGGAAGGATCTGGATACCACCTGGTGCTTCTCCAGCTTGGGCAAAGGAGGCGGTGGGAAAGGCACCTCTTTCTCTGGGCTATGGGGTGCGGTAGCCATGGGCTCCTATGCACCCGGGATAATGATGCTGTGTCAGGTTGGGATCCCTGTGGGTCTGGCTTGGGAGAGGGACTCCAAATGCTCCTCTGGCTGCAGAGGCTGAGTCTGCAGTAGTGGAGTAGAGAAATGAGTAATTGGGATGGGAGTTTTGGGGAGGGAAAAAGCTGTGGAAAATGCTTTAGAGCCACATGCAATGAGCATATTCAGGAGATCCCTCCAGATCACGTTCCAGGGTCCCAGCTTTCAGCTCTACTCTGGAAAGGGCTGATCCCTGCCCCAGTCCTTCCTGTGGTGGCATGCCTTGAGTTCTCTGCCTCACTCTCGTCACAACGTGCCTTTCCCCTGCTCTTGCCAATCCAGCATGTTCCTGTCCGTCCTGTTTGTGGTTCCCTTCTGTCTGCATTAGCAGAGCCTGGGCTCCCTCGGCACCTCCTCCATGGGGTGAGGGTTTTTGCTCCTCTTGTTTTCTAACCCTTTGATTGTTCCTGGCTCTCCAGTTGCCAGGGACTCAGCGGACTTCTGGGCTCCTTCTTCCTTTTGTTGTGGTAGGAATTGGCAAAAGCTGCTGCTCTTTGCAGAGTTTGAGACCCAAGTCCCGCTCACCTGCTCTCCTTATTCCACATGTATAAATAATACTTGTGGAGATGTGTGTGCGTGTGTATGTGCACGTTTGCAGCAGCAAGGTGAACTCTGTGGTGGGAATGGAGAGCTGGCCAAGCTGGCATCGTGCAGGTGTTGCATGGAGCAGGTGATGCTGCACATGTTGCAGTACAACCCTGCAGATTGTCTGTCGTTTTCCTGTCACTGCAAGGTCAGATCCTTGTCTGCTTTTGATTCAGACCTGAGCTCGCCATGGCTCTTTGCCTGCTCTAGCTTTGGGTCAGCAACTCTTGGACTTGGAGACTGAATTTCATCCTCTGCTGTCAGCTTCTGTGGGTTGTTCCTGCGCATCAGTGGTCCACCGGTTCATTGGGATTGTTCCTGGATTCCATGCCTCAGTTTAGGGCTGGGAAGGGACTGCTATCAGCCAAAAATCTGGTCCGTCCAGCTCGTTACTGGCTTTGCCCGCCCGCACAAAGGAATTGCAGTGGACCCATGACACGAGGAGTGTCATGCAGGGGTGAGGTGGTTGCTGCCAATCGCTGGCCCCGTCGGTGATTTGGAGAGAGGCTCTAGAGAGGCAGGTCGATGGGGTTGGACACACCAGCTTGGAACTGGGGAGCAGGTGCTGGGGCAGGAGTAGGAAGAGGAGAAGGAGGCGGCCATAGAAACACGCAGGTCAGGTTTGGGAAGCTGTTAGCGACTCTGGTGCACAAAGTGATCTCCTGATTCGGCACTTTCCCTGCTGCTGAAATGAGAGGTCAGTGCTTTTCATTTCCAGCTTGCACGCAAGCCCCCCAGCTCCTGGGGTTAAAAATCTCCGTAATGACCTGTCAGAGAGCAGATTATTAGCTGTACAGAGCTGAGGATGCTGTGGGGAGCAGATGGAAAATGGTCTGGCTGCGGCAGCCTGGCTGATGAAAGAATCCCTGGCATTTTTACAGTGTTTGCGTCTCTGGAAACACACCGTGAAGCTGCTTTCCAGGCTCCTGCCTGCTGGGGTTTGAAGAAATTTGTGTGTGTGGTGTGGGGTGGTTTTTTTTTTTTTTTTGGTTTTTTTTTTTGTTTTTCGTTCTCATTTCTGTTCAAGTCACCTGTTTTTGAAGTGTCACTTGTAAATATCCAGGAGCAGGCAGGCCTGGAGCTTGGCAGGGAAGGGGAGGACAGTGCTGCTGGAGACAAGCCTCATCCAAATGGGTGGTCAATGATTTCTTAAGGATTCTGGAGAGCAGGTGGCCTTGCTGGGCGGTGCTGGGAAGAAGCTGTTACATGTGATAATTATGTCTCGTCAGGGTAATTGCCGTGACTCGGGTGCTGTGTCAGGTTGCGCGTGGGTGTCTTTTTTGTTTCCCTCTCCGAAGGAGAGGCTGGGAAGCAGGGAGGAGATATTTTGGGCTCACCCAGGTCAGCTGTGGCGTGGGCAGGTGGGCTGAGCCCCCTCTCCCCAGTTGAGAGTGGGTACTTACACAATTGCATCTCTATTTCCCATTGGAAGCTTATCATGACCAGAGGCGATGGTGGTGAACACTCCAAATCTGGGTACTGTGTTGCTCTGCCCAGAGGTGTGGGATGGGAACCCTTGTGCTTCCTGCTGAGATGTGGCCTTTGGTGACTGCTCTGACACCTCCCAAGTGTCACAGGCACTCTGAAGCCTGGGATTTATTTCCCA
>VXBQ01003616.1:641805-690383 GCA_013400175.1 Phainopepla nitens | reverse complement strand
CCTGGTGAGCAGCTCCTGTCCCTTGCAGCGAGGCTGGCGGGGAGAGGAGCCCTCCCTCTGGGTGGCATTGGCAGGAGAGGAATCAATCCTCCCTCCCAGGGGCAGCGCTCGATAATTCAGAGGGAAATGGTGAGCGGGGAAATGTGTGAGTAATGTCTTGTTGGAGCCGAGAGCCGTGACCTGCCAGGGCTGCTATTGATCGAGGACCGGTGCCAGATGGCCGCTGCTGCCGGGGCGGCTGTGGAGCAGCCCCAGCCCAGGGGGTGGCAGAAGGATGCCGCGAGGGGAATTTGGGAGGTTGAGGGGTTTGCTCTGCCCAGATCTCTCCTGCCTGCAGGTGTGACTGTCAATGATCTGCCTGTCCACGGCTCTTCGTGTGTAACCCTGTTCTCTTTGCTCTCCCTTCCAGCAGCGATGCCGTCACCTGGGCAGACCCCGACCACTGGAAGCCCCCCAAGGACGTAGGTGACCCCCAGGGCGTAGAGGCAAGGGAAGAGCCTTGAACCGTGAGGGGCCGTTAACTCTAAGATGTCCTTGAGCAGCGGAGCTTCCGGAGGGAAAGGAATTGATGCGAACCCGGTTGAGACGTATGACAGTGGGGATGAGTGGGACATTGGTGTAGGGAATCTCATCATTGACCTGGACGCTGATTTGGAGAAGGATCAGCAGAAATTGGAAATGTCGGGCTCCAAGGAGGTGGGGCTCCCGGCACCCAACGCAGTGGCAACGCTACCGGATAACATCAAGTTTGTGAGCCCGGTGCCAGGCCCGCAAGGCAAGGAGGGCAAATCAAAGTCGAAAAGGAGCAAGACTGGCAAGGACAGTGGGAAGCCGACCCCAGGGTCCTCCCTGTTCACTCCCAGTGAGGGAGCTGGTGGCAAGAAGGAGGTTCAAGGACGCTCTGGGGATGGTGCGAACTCGGGTGGTTTGGTGCCCGCGGTCACCCCGAAGAGCTCGGAGAAGTCGGCCAAGGCATCTCGCAGTGTGGCTGGCTCCAAGAAGGAGAAGGAGGGTGGCTCATCCAAAAGCAAGAAGGAAAGGAGTGAGGGTGTGGGGGCTGTGGCAGAGAAGGAGCCCAGTGTGCTGCAGCCCCTGGCCCTGGCAGTGAGGGTGGGACAGTATGACGGGGGCCAGGGGACAGAGCCTGCTGCTGCTGAGCAGCTTGGGAGTATAGCTATTGACACGGGAGCTGCGCTCAATCCCTTGGGAGTAAAGTCGGAGCTGGAAGATGGAGAAAGTGAGTGCCGGCAGCTGAAAAAGGTGAAGTCGGAGAAGGTAAGAAAGGTGTTGGGGCATGGGTGCCATTGCTGCTGCTCACATGGCGTTGTGGGTGACAAGGGAGTGGGACTGCGTGTCTTGTACTGCTGGGGCCAGCACTGACGTGTGGCTGGTGCCTCCTGGTTTTGGCGTGAGGATGGTTTGGCCATGTGATGTGCTGGTGTCTGGACATGGCAGTGGAATGACACTGGTCAGGCCTGGCTTCTGGGAACCATGTGTGAGCAAATCACCTGCGGACGTCGTGGTAACCCAGGGTGGCTCTGGGTACCATCCTGCTGTACCCTCTGAGATTTGGTTTTCCTCACTGCTGTGGCTGTGATGAATGGGTCCAGGCCTCTATGGCCTCTGTCACTCTGAAGTCAAGGTGATGTCCTGGTGCTTTGTCTGCTACATCTCCCAAGGGGACACAAAGAGCCTGTGTTGTGCTCTGTGTCCTGCTGGCTTCACCTGGTGTGTCAAGGCTCCCTGCAGCTCCCAAAGGAATTTATTTCTTTCCAGTTGCATCATGTGCAGAGAAGGGTCCCTTAACGTGTTAGTGGATGTTGCATGTGCATGGGCTGTGGGTGAGCACAAGGAGCAGGCCTGACAGCAGTCACTGCCTCGTTCCCAGGTCTGCCGATGGTACATGGGCTCTGTCCCACTTGTGGTGGTGATCCAGGGCTGGTGGGTGGCTGTGCGTGATGTTTGACGTGTCACTCCTCTACTAACATGTGGCAGTGATGCTGAGCTGGCCAGGCTGCTCTTCCAGGTCACCAGGAGCACGAAAAGCCCAGCCAGTGGCAGGTGGCCAGTGGAGTGAGCGGCTGTCTGTCCATCTGGGTGCTGCTGGGCTCTGGGTGGCTGCGCGGCTGTGTCAGGACGTGGCCATTTTTAGGACTCTTCGCTGGTTTCTGAGCAATCACAGTGGCTGATGTGATTTCTGGTTCAGATGAGGAAGACTTTGAGCAATGCGAGGTCTATGCTTTCCTCCGTGCCAGCTGCACACGGGGTGTTGCTGGTGTGTGCCTGTGAAACCATGTGTCTGTCACGCACATCACAAGTGTGTGTTTGGGTTGGCTTGGCCCTACTGCCATCAACATATGCCAGGGTGTCAGGAGAGTGGCTGGGGAGTATGAGAAGCAACCTCACCATGTTTGCAGCCAGAGGTTCCCTGGGAGGATTTCTGCTTTGGCGTGGGGATCACAGTGTGGGCACTGGGATGGCCTTGGGAGAGGTGCTGAGAGCAGAGTTTTGTTGGGAGAAAAGGGTGGTGGGGGTGGTCAGCCACGGGATGGCTCTGGGACAAGGGCTGCTAAATAGGTTAGTGTTTTCTCCAGTTAAGAGGAAGACTCATGGGGGAGGTGATTGAAGCCTGTAAAATTCAGGAGTGCTGTGGAGACATCTTGTTCCTTTGTTCTGGCAGTGGAACCAAAGTGAATGAAACCACAAAGAGCAGCAGATGCTCTTTTGCATGATGGACTGGAATGCTGCTGCTAAAAGCTGTGGATGCTGGAAGTCCACCTATGATTTGGGGCACCTTGGTGGGTTTGTGAAGGAGAAACTCATCAGGGGGGTGTACAGGGCAGTGTGTTTTGGCTTGGGAAAAGCATGAAGAGGGCAGAAGCATGGGAATTGGTTTGGGAAATACCTCAACATGCTTGGCTGTTGAGTTCCCTTGTAGCCATCTGTGCTGGCTGCTGTGACAGCCAGCACTGGAGCCGGCTGGACCTTGGGTCGTACCCTGCACGGCTTTGCTGTGTTGTTACTGTTAAAGGTTTATTTCTTTCACTGATACAACTGCAGAAACTCTTTGCAGTTGGAGATACCAATGTGATGTGTGGTGTTGGTGGATGAGAAGTTCCACACACCCCGGTCATCTGTGCTGGCACCTGGAAACCTCTCTGTGTCCTGGGCTTGTCCCCCTGTGTGGGTAGCAGAGGAGGTGGGGGGATTTTGCACTTCTGCCCTGCTCAGGTGAGACTGCGCCTGCCGAGCTGCCCCAGCCATAGGGTCCCAACATGAGAAGGACATGGAACTACTGGAGTGAGTCCAGAAGAGACCATGGAGATGCTCTGAGAGCAGGAGGCCCTCTCCTCTGGAGCCAGGCTGGGAGAGCTGGGGATGTTCACCTGGAGAAGAGAAGACTCCAGGGTGACCTCAGAGCCTCTTCCAATGCCTGAAAGGGCTCTAGGACAGCTGGAGAGGGATTTTGGACAAGGAGTGACAGGACATAGGGGAATGGCTTCCCACTTGCAGAAGACAGGGTTAGATGGGATATTGAGAAGAAACACGTTCCTGTGAGGGTGGTGAGGCCCTGGCATGTGTTTCTCTGAGAAGCTGTGGCTGCTCCATCCCTGGAAGTGTTCCAGGCCAGGTTGGACAGGGCTTGAAGCAACCTTGTCTACTGGGAGATGTCCCTACCCATGGCAGGGGGTGGAAAAAGATGGGCATTCAGGTTGCTTCTAACCTAAATGATTCTGTCTTCTCTGTGCTGACACTCAGCAAGGATAGTTCTGCCATTTTACTCGTCCAGATTGAAGCACAACTCCCTCGATGAAAGCTCAGGCTGGAGGGCTGATCCCTGTTTTGAGAAGGGATTTGATGTCTGGATCTGCAGGAACATGTGTCACTTAGGAGGAAACATTGTCTGTGTTTCGTCAGCCTCCTGGGGGCAGCTGGATGGCTTCCTTTGGGTCGGGAAAGCTGTGGGCGAGGAGAAGAAAGGTGTCTGCTTGGTAAGGGGTGGGAAAGCAGTTTTGTGTCTTGAGGAAGAGACTGAGGCTGGGTGGATGCCTGGGGCAGGGTGGAGGAACAATGGGATGCCATGGGGGGTATGGCGTTGGGCTCGTCCTGTCTCCTGAAAGCTGCAGCGATGTCCCAAAAACTGCATGTGGAGTCCAAAGGACAAGCCAAGAGCAGAGGTACGTGCTGGCTGTGGGAGGGAGGGCAGCTCCTCCAGGCAGTGCATTGAGAGGATTAAGGTGGCAGGTTCATTCTGGCCTGGGGACAAACCCTGCTTGGGAAGCGAGAAACTTGCTCAGACTGAAACAGGAACAGCCACAGCGTGACTCAGCCCAACCTTTGGTCTCAGTCAGCTTGTCCTTTGCTTAACCCTGTACTGCTCCTGCTTCCGTTTTGGGCAGGGAAGTTGGTCTCCATCTGCGGATGAAGAAAGGGAGACTGTCTGTGCCTCCACTGCTGAAGCCTGGGAGGCCCCAGAGGTCAGACAAAAGAGATGCATGCTGAGCCAGTAGCCACCAGCCAGGAGGCTCTGTTGTATCTCCATGGTTGGAATAATGAGCATTTTAGCAGGGAGTATTTTTCCTTGATGAGGTGCTTCAGTGCCGCAGCCAGTTTACCCCACTTGCCTCTACTCCTGCTTTTGTGTTCTTCCAGTATCTTGCTGTAGGATTTGGCAGCCATTGACTCCTTGCTGGGTGTAGGAAGGAGCTTTGCTTTGGGTTTTGTCAGACACTTTTCCGTGTCAGCCAGTGCTCCATGGCTCTGTCCACAGGCGAGTTCATCCTTGCTCCCGTGTTTGATACAGCAGGGGTGGAGCCTTTGGACATGGCCCTTGGGCTCCGTGGGATGTGTTTTACCAGTGTGACCCCATGGCTCTGATTGCTGCTTCCCGGAGTGAAACCTCCAGAGCTGAATATCCCAAATATGCATTTTCTTGATGTGGATCTTGGCTGTGTCCTGGCTTGTTATGTGCTCTCCTCAAAACGGGTTCTGTAAGTGTGTTGGAGCACAGGTGATAACTTCTCCAGGGATGGGGCTGATCTTGATGAAACCCGCTGGTGATAACCCTACTGAGACTTTCCAGGGTCTCTGGGATGGGCTGAGCACCTTGAGAAGGTTTGCCTTTGGCTGTGGTCAGTGCTTGGGCAGATCCTTGGAGCCCCAGAAAATATTTGGAGGGGCAGCAGTGGGAGCTTAAAACACTTGCAGCAGAGAGAGAAAAGAGTGTGTGCTGGTGGACCCATGAGCATGGTGACCAGTGGCTGGGTCAGTCCCTGGATCACTGGGGATGGCTGGAGCTGAGTTGGGGTTTAGTTTGCTTTGCTTTGCTTTGCTTTGCTTTGCTTTGCGGGGACACCGGCGCTGGGAGGGAATGGCAGCTCTCGGTGAGCAGCGGAGCTCAGCAAAATGGCCGTGCACAGAGGAGCAGCGCTGATTTTGCCCCACCGGCTGCCGTTCCCTGGCCGAGCTGGCCTTGGGGCTGGTGGCTGAGCTGGCCCCTTCCTCACCAGCCCTGCACCCACCACGCTGCCCACACCGGGCCCCTGCACCCGCTCCCGGCACTCTGGGGCGTGCTGGCCCAGCCGAGGGATGTTGAGCATTAAACAAAAGAGCCTCCCAGCTCTTGGCTGCCGCTCCGGCTTTGTTTTGATTGAGAGGTTGTTCAGCAGGAGGAGGGAGGGGTTTTTTTTTTTCCTTCTCTTCTGACGAGCGTCCAGATGTGATGCTGCTGCAGACAAGGGGAAGGCAAACAGAAGCCGCTGGAGACTCGGCTCTTCTGAAAAGCCTCTCTGGGTCACGTGTGCTGCGGTTTTGGGCAGCCAGGAGGGTGGATTCATCCCTGTTGCTCTGCAGGAGAGGGGGTGGAAGCCACCGGGGCATTTTTTTCTCCTGAATTTCTCTCTAGACACAGTGTGGTGATGCCCTGTGCGTGCTCAGAGCAGGCATCCCTGATAGAGGAGAGGCTGCTGTAAGATGGGGGCACTGCAGTGTGTTCACACCAAAACTGGTGGGGAAGTGCCCTTGTGGTTCTGTGGGAGGACGATGTGGCAGCAGAGGGAGTGCTTGGGGTCAGGTGGCAATGGAGACAGTGGGATGGTGACACCACACCAGTGGCAGCTGCCAAAAAAGAAATACATCCAAAAAATACATTTGTGCACTGTCCCTGTTGATGCTGGCTTGTCCAGCAGTTTGCAGAGTGGCTTTGCTGTCACCTTTGTGGACCTTCTTGCCCTAATCCAGGGATGCAGACCTGCATGGTGCCTACAGTGCTTGGTCCTACAGCCTCAGTGGGATGTGGGATCGACCCCCAGGTGCCAGGTGTCCTGTACCATTAGTCCTTCGCCTGGAGTGAAAGCATGGTTGCCTTTTTTTACCCATTTTTCCATTGTTGGGGAATGGGATGGTTCTGCATGCAGCATCAAGGATTGGGGTGAGGGATTCCTGTGTGATTCCACCTTGAAGAGGTGAGATCTCCTGGTCCTTCTGCTGGGTCCAAGCCCAATAGGAGATTGCCACAGACACTCTTAGGAACATTTCTTGATGTGGAGGAGAACCAGGATGAGATGTTGGGGGTAGTGCCAGCCTTGTGCTTTGAAGATGTGCTTGGGATTTTGACTGGTGTGGGGTTCCTTGTCTTGGGGCCAGAGTTTGGGTGGAGAAACTCCCAGTGGAGCTGTTTTGGTGAAAACAGTCGTTGCTTTTTCAGCCCCTCCAAAGCTGGCTTTGGAGCTGGTGTTCACTCTGTGCTTCATTCTCCCCAGGGATTTTTAGGGCATTTGGGAAACCCAGTACTTGGGTAGCGACCTGTTCATGTCCAAAACCCTGGGGAGAAGTTGTTTCCCAGCCCTTGCTCTGCAGGGCTTGTTTCTTTCCAGGGAATGGCAGCCAGTGCAACATGGGCAGCTCAGGGAGGTGGCAGGGGCGTGCAGGCAGCTACCAGCTCTTGCCTGATCCTCTTGCCCTGGTTCTTTTTCTCCAGCCCTGCTGGAATCAGCTGCCTCCAGAGCTGCTGACAGAGCTGTGTTGGGAGTCCTTGGGAATGACACCACTCGTTTCCTTATTGTCCCGGCTCTGCCGCCCAGAGCCTTCTGCTCTAGGAACAAGGCGAGAAGGGGGCACGCAGCCAACATGTGTCAAGAGCTACAAAGGAGGAAATTGGCCTCGTTCACTTCAAACCATGGGGTTAGTGCTGGAGTTTTGGCTCCTGCTGAGAGGTTATTTATATGTGGGCTTTCTTTTATAACCACTGGATGTAGCAGGCTGGGAGTTCCAGCTGATCCCACCTCTGAAGCCTTTACAAAGGAAAAATTGCGTCTCTCCCTGGTTGCTTTCCCAGATGGCAGTGTTAGGAGGGACTAAAAGGCTGATTTAGCTTTGATGCCCGACCCATCAGCATTGCTGTATCCCAATGAATTGGCTGTCATGCCAAAACACATCCTGATCTCCACCAGAATGGACGTCAAGGACATGGTGGTAGGAAATGGAGCAGCACTGGGAAAGAAGAGAAAAAACCTCCCTGCTCCTGAAGCCTGAGAGCAGAATGCTGCTGTGGTTGAGAAGGGGCTGATGGAGGGGGCACAGAGGAGGAACAGCCCCTTCTCGGCTTCCTTGGTGCAAGTGACCTGCAAATCTGGCCCCCCAGTGCTTTGATGAGAGATTTTGATGGGAAGGCCGGCGGGTGATTGATCCTGCTGACTCATGGACCTGATTCCTCCCTTGAGAGCAAGGCAACTGCTGGAGATGGGTCAGATTTTGAGGCTAACGGGCTCTGGTGGTGTTTTTCTGCTTTGCTTCCAGGCTGGCGGTAGCTGCTCATTAGCCTAATGACCCCAGTTACCCAGCACCATTTATCTGCTGAGGGAGATTTCTTTAAAGGAAGATTTGCGCCTCTGTGCAACCCTGGAGGCTTCAAAACCCAGCGAGCATCTCCCGCAGCCCTGCCGGGGAGCTGATGCAGGGGGAGTGTGCCAGGAATAACCCGCTAATGAGCAAAGCTGCTTCTCCACCCCGCAGCCAGGGAGGCCACGGGAAAGGGCAGCAGAGCACAGGCTGCCTGCATTTCCCCTCCTATGCTTTCAAAGGCTGCTTGGTTGGAGATTCACTGCCTTTTCCCTGTTTTCTGCAGGCACGACGTCTTCTGTGCCACTGCTTTCACAGTGCTGCATTGCTCTGCTGCTACTCTTGAGGATGCTTTAGGCTGGAGCTGTGAGATCCTGTGAATTCCCTGTGAATCCTTGTGTGCAGGCAACTCTGGAGATGTGTTGGGCAAGAGGGCACTTAAATCACCAGAGCTGAAGGTGGGCAGGAGAAAAGGCAGTGGTGATTGCTGTGGACTTTCTGGGGTGGTTTTGTGACATTCCTACCTTGTGGTGATCAGTGCCTGGAGCTTGAGCGCTCATTGGGTGCAAGAGAAGCTGCCCCAGGGCTCAGAGCTGTTGAGCAGCAGCTGGGAGAGCAGCCCAGGGCTGGGAAGCAACTGCCGGGCTCCGGAATGATTTAAAGCCACCAGCAGCCTGACGATATGTTGTATTTGGTGACAACATCTGCTCAAGATATTCCTGTCCCTGTTACTCATTCCTGCCCACGGACCAGATCAGGGAACTGATCTGATGTAAATAAATGTGCTCAGGGTTTTCTGGGGTGAGCTCAGGTTGTGGGCTGGGATGGATGGGGCATGGGCAGTGGGGATGGGGGCTTTGCCGGGGCCGTGCTGTGGCGTAAAGGTTTTAGGGGCTCGCTGGCCTCTCACAGAGCTCACAGTGGCTTTGGTGAGCTGTGCTCAACCCAGGAAAGCACATGGTGCCTGTGCTCCCCATCCCTCCTCCTCCTGTGCCCCCAGCCTTGCCAGCTGAATGGTGCCAGCTCCATCCCAGTGTTCTGTGGGCAGGATAAATCCCTTTGCAGGAAGATGCTGCCTTGGAGCTTTTGTACGGTATGGTGATGGCATGTGCTCGTATCTGCTGACTTTGTCCTAGACACTGAAGTGGCTTTAAAACTTGGTAACTAGATCTACTTTAAAATACTGTCTGGCCCTCATTCACTTGGGATGTCTTGGAATGTGTTGTGATGAATAGTGTGGAGAGCATGCCTGCTCTGCAGGCCTGAGCTGGAATTCTAGTTGGGATGGGGATATGGAGGTCACCATGTTTTGGTGAAGGGTGGGATGTGATAAAGCTCAAAAGTGGATTTTGTCTGCTGCTGAGGGAGTCAGAGAACCCCTTGGGCTACCCTCCCGTAATGCAAATGCTGTGTCTCAGTTTCCCCTGTCCTGTGCATGGATTGGCTGCTCTTGTTATGCTTGAGCATGGGGTTTGCTGGGGTGCTCTGGGGTGAGGGTGCTCTGGGTAGAGAAGGCACCGTTGCAGCTACAAATCCTGTGGCTGTGGCACTGTTTGTGTTTCTTTTCCCAAGCCAGAAAGTAATTTCATTCTGGGAAGCTCACTCACTCCCCCCAGTTAGCCATGGAAATGCAGTGTTGTGATATTTTCCCCAGGTACAATGCAAACGAACGCTGTTCCCAGCTCGCTAGGTCCCCCTGCTTGCTCCCCCACTCCTCTGTCTGCTCATCAGGTGCAGGCGGCCCCTGCGCTGGGAATGGCCCTCTCATCTGGTTAACAGATGGCTGTGGCATGTTCTGGAGTCAACTGCATGCCATGTGGCTGGTGGTCACCATCCTAGGATCAGCCCTCAGAAAAAGGACCCCGGAGCTGGGTCTTGGTCCTGTGTTCAAGCTGGACTGGAGCAGGGAGAGCTGCACCCCTCATCTGTGAATGGTGGCCAGTGGAGTCTTGGGGTCTGTTTTCTGAAAGGGAAAGCCATCCCAAAAATCACTGGTACCACTGCAGCTGGAATGCTCCATCATTGTTCTGGTGTGGAGGAGAGGCTGCGATGTCCTCGTGTCCCACACCAGCCGTGGTGCACGCTGAGAGCCATGGCTTCTGTGACTACACCAGCTCCAAGCAAGTATTTCCAGCTGGTGCTGCCCTGCCAGCTTGAGATCCTGACCCGCCTTCCCCGCTGGCACACCAAGCCCCAGGTCTGCACTTCTGTGTTCCTCTGACCCTCCGTGGTGTAAAGAATGGGTGCCCCTTTGCAAGGAGAAGGGGACAAAGAAAGGGTTCACTGAAAGGGGGGCGAGGCATTGGAACAGGCCGCCCAAGGAAGTTGTGGGATCACCATCCCTGGAAGTGTTTGAAAAGTGTGTGGATGTGGCACTTGGGGTTTGGTGGTGAGCATCGTGGCACTGGGTTAAAGACTGGACTAGAGGTACAGCCACCGGAGGTCTTCTTCAGCCTTTGTGAATCTATGAAAGCTGGAGCCAAGTTCTGGGAATCAAATGGCTAAGAGAGGCTTGGAAGAACAGGAGAGCACTGGATCTGGGCTCTGTGTGCTCAGAGGCCAGGGGAAATTGCTTTTCAAGGCTGAAAGGGGATGATGGCTGGGCACCAGGCAGCTCTTTGAGGTGGTGACAAAGTCATCAAGCAGAGCTGTCCCGTGCTGGCAAAGCCTCTCCTGCCCGGGTGGGCCCAGTGGATCTGTGGGGTGCCTTGTACACAGAGCGAGGTTTCAGGGTTTTCAGGGCTGTTTGCTGTTCTGTGGCTTATGGGGGAGGAAGGTGACTGTGTCTGTGTATCGTGGACCTGGTTTGCTGACCAGAAGGTTTCTTTCTTTGCTCAGCATTAACATTTCAAGGTGCAGGAGCTCTTTGGACATCAGTGTTTTATGGTCTCACAGGCTGGTTATTAATGCTCTGCTTTGTGGGTAGGGTGAGGGAGCTGGAGGGGCTGAGTGGTGAATGGCCCTTTGAAGGAAACCAGCCTTTTGGTCAAACCCTTATGGCCACGAGCAGAGCTGCCTGGACCTGGGGGAAGAAGCCCCTTGGTAGTGGGAAGAGCAGATGGTTTAGTTCTTGGGCTGAGTCTGGATCTTGCCTACAAAAAAGCCAAGGTTGCATGTGAAACCACACCCAAATGTGACCAAATATGCCATGACTTTGCCAGATCACTGGCTGGCTTGTGGAAGAGCCACGTCCCAGGAAAAGGCCCTGCTTTACAGGGGCTCGTGGCCTGTGCTCCCCCCTGCTGCTTCCTCCAGACTAAGAGAACAGGAGCTGTTGTTGTTCCCTGTGATAGATCCTCAGCGGTAGCTTGGACCAGCGTGTCCTGTCCACGTGGTCTCTCAGTAGGGTCAGTGTCCTCCTGTTCCCCCAGGGACCATGAGGAGGTTCATGGCATTAAAAAATGGAAGTGTTGGCATTTTCAGGCTGCGTGGTCATCAGTAATGCCTTGACTCTGGCAGGAGGAGCTCCTCATGTGGGGCCCTGCGAAGGAGGAAGACACAGCAAAGAGGACAGCAACACATCTGGTTCTGGTTTTTCTTGTATGAACAGAGGCTGTTTAGGGTTCCCTTGCACCACCCCTGTACAGTGCTCTCAGTGTGCTTGAGCCCTGGGACCAAATGCATCTGCCTTCCTGCAGGGAAGGGTCTCTCCTCAGCTGCTCTTGGCTGGGAGAACAGGAGCCATCTCTGGTGACCCGATGGCCTCCAGCCTTTGGCCACAGGAACAAGAGCGACTAGGCTTGCAGGTGCTTGTTGTTTCTGGGCAAGAAACCAGTGGTTTTGTCCTCCAGGCCACCAAAGCAGGCAGATTTTTCTTGGCAAAGAGACTATCCAATTTGGTGCAGATCTCAAGCCGGTAGCACAAGGAGCCTGTGATGAGAGATTGCCTTCTCTTTTGAAGCCACCACCATGAGCCAGAGCATGTCGAGTAGGGGTGAGAGACTGGAGTAAATTGGGTGTTTTTGGACATGGAGGTGTGTTACAGTGCAGTGTTTTACTCCTTACCCTCTGCTCCACTGTTGTGCGTTACTCGGAAGCCTTTGGGAATGTTCCTTCCTGGTTGACCTGTTTCGAACATGACACTGACCTCACACAGTGAGGTGCCTCAGCAGCCCCTGTCAGCTGAGCAATCCCAGCCTCCTGCCAGTGAGTGAGGCCATTAAAACCCAGCCTCCTCTGGGGGCCGGTGGTCTGATATGGGAGATGGAAGGAGCGTTGCTTTCAATTTCCCATTGATCCTAAGGAGCTGATGTGGGAGAC
The DNA here is from genome assembly GCA_013400175.1 of Phainopepla nitens. Classification (NCBI taxonomy): domain Eukaryota; kingdom Metazoa; phylum Chordata; class Aves; order Passeriformes; family Bombycillidae; genus Phainopepla; species Phainopepla nitens. The sequence goes on along the minus strand of VXBQ01003616.1, from coordinate 678,284 downwards.
TCGGATGGCTTGGCTGTGCTGGGGGCTGTTAGCTCCAGCACTCAGAGCTGCTCTCAGGTCTGCTTTGCATCTCAGTTCTAGGAAATGGAACAAAGAGAAAACCACTTAGGAGGATTTTAATCAGAACTTGGCAGAAGAACTTAAGGAAACCCAAGAAATCTTCTGACAACCGCACTTCACGCTGAGATTGCCAGTGAACGGGAAGGGCAAAGACAGGGTCTTGGCTTGGGTGGGTTGGGTTTCTTCTGGCTCGTTTAATGGGATGCCATTAGCATTCCTGCCCTCCCTAGCTGGGAGGGGAGGGGGAAAATAAGCCTTCTTCAATATCCTGGAGACTTGTCAGCTGGAAATGAGGCTGAGTCCTCTGGGAGTAGATGATGAAAGTCATCCCAGACCTGCTGGAGATGGCCAGCATGGTTCAGGAGGACTTAGTGTAATTTTTCTAACAGTGGCCTTGGAGTATGAGAGAGTCTTGTGGTATGGTTGGATTTCTTCAAGAGGTTGATCTTGGCAGACTGGAGAGGTGGGTCTCTGTGAACCTCCTGAAGTTCAGCAAGGCCAAGTACAAGGTCCTATCCCTGGGCTGGGGCCATCCCTAGCACAAACACAGGCTGGGTGGAGAATAGATTGAGCATAGCCCTGGGGGAAGGGCCTGGGGATACTGGTGGGTGACAGATTGGATGTGACCTGGCAATGTCTGCCAATCTGGGCTGCATCCAGAGGAGTGAATCTGGCAAGTGGAGAGAGGGGGCTCTGCCCCGCTCAGGTGATACCCTCACCTGCAGAACTGCCTCCAGCCATGGGATCCAACATCAGAAAGATGGGGAGCTCCTGGAGAGAGTTCAGAGGAGGCCATGGAGGTGCTCCAAGGGCAGGAGCCCCTCTGCTCTGGAGCCAGGCTGGGAGAGCTGGGGGTGCTCACCTGGAGAGGAGAGGGCTCCAGGGAGAGCTCAGAGCCCTTTGGGTGTCTAAAGGGGCTCCAGGAGAGCTGAAGAGGGACTGGGGACAAGGGCCTGGAGTGTGAGGAGGACAAGGGGAAATGGCTTCCCACTGCCAGAGGGCAGGGTTAGATGGGATATTGGGAAGGAATTGTTCCCTGTGAGGGTGGTGAGGCCCTGGCACAGGTTTCCTGGAGAAGCTGTGGCTGCATCATCCGTGGATGTGTTCCAGGCCGGGTTGGATGGGGATTGGAGTAACCTGGGCTAGTGGAAGGTGTCCCTGCCCATGGCAGGGCGTTGGAAAGAGGTGAGTTTGAAGATCCTTTGCAACCTAAACTGTTCTGTGATTCAGTGGTGCTGAGCTGTTGCTGGTGAGTGCTGTTGGGAGTGAGAAATGCTGCTATGAGGTTCAAAGCCCCTGTGGATGATGTCTGGTTTCAAACTAAGATGTGTGAGGAGTGGACAAACCTGTTGCTGTGATGGGAGATTTCATCAGCTCTCCAGATCCTCACTTAGAGCTGATGGCGAATTTCCCAAAACATCTTCTTAGCCCAAGTTTCTTGGCTCGACTGTAACTCCTTTTGTAAATTGTTATTTTGGAATATTTGATTAAAAATCCATGGAGTGGTATGAGTAGCTTGACCATTTAGGGGCAGGAGAGTTGCAAGAGCATGTGTGTTTTGCAGCTGAGTAACCCAAACCAGCTTTTGTTTTCTGATTCCTGGGGAGGGGAGCATGTAGTTCTGGTTTATGAGTGTGGGCCTGGCATTGCTGAGCAGAAACCCCCCGAAGTTGTGTTTATTTGTAAAGAGCTCTTCAAGACTGCCTTGTACCACCGCTTTTTGTTTTATTGATATTCCAGCATCTGGACTGTTTTCCTAAACGTGCTTTCATCCTAGGAGAGATTAAGGGAGTGAGAACTGTTCTGATAAAGCTGCCAAAAATAATCTTTGCTTGAGACTAAGTACCGCTCTCGGGACTTTGTCTTGTAAAACAATTTGTGGGTGAGCACAAAGAACCATTCTAGGAAGCCCCAGATCGTTGTTCCTGCTGGGGAGTTGGAGGACTATAAATTTTCCACAAGTGTTTGAATTTGTCACGTGCTGCCTGAGGTGATGTAATAGCAGTCAGGGAAGTTTCAGGAGTTTATGGCTGAGGTGACTGAATCCCTGAGAGGAGAGATCTGCATGCAATGTGGTCGGACTGATGGGAACACTGCTGATGCACACATCCATCTTCCTCGCACCCCACAATGGATTGCTCATGGATGGGTTGTCATCTCCTGTGACGAGCTGATGTAATGAAGGTGATAGCTGGTGTAGCTTTAGGTGTTGAGGATGTGGTGGTGGCAGTGTGATACAGATAATCCGTGAGGTTTTGTCCAAAGATCCATCTGAAAGTAGGTTGGTGCCGCATTGGAGCAGGTTGGCTCTCACCTGGGAGGTGCCGAGCTCAGCGGAGCAGCCGCCTTAACGCTGCCCCCTTTGTCATTCTCCTTCTGGCAGTGTTTTCACTAAAAATCACATGTCCCTGTGCTGTGACTTTGTTTGACAACTTGTGCAGTGACAGGGAGCTGAACTTCTTCCTTGATGAGATATATAGGTATACGTGGCATGTGTTCTCCAAACTTGCCTGGCCCTGGAGCAAAATATAGTTTGGATGCCATCTGCTTCCTAAGGGGCAGAGTTAGAGCTGCTGGAGGAAGCTTAACACACTTCTGTGGGCTGTTTGTTGCCCCGTGCCTCTCACAAAGGACCTGGGATTGGCTGCTCTGGGTCAGCTCAGTTAATTCACAATTAACAAGGCACTATTAAAAGCACACTCATAGGAGGACTTTCTCTGAGTCTCTTGGCTAGTGGCTTTTGTATCCCACCTGGGAATCACACCATGATGATTGAAGTCATGACCCATTGAATATCCTGAGTTGGAAGTAACCCACAAGGATCATCAAGTCCCACTCCTGGTAGGCTTGACTCCATAAACAGTTATGATATTAACTTGGAGGAGATAGTGTTGGTGGGACAGAGTGTTCTTACTCAGGGATTTCTCTTGGCTCTAGAAACAGGAACTCTGGAAAGCACCATCAGAAAGCATCATCAAAAAACACTCTGGTGTCTCTGCCTGCAGAGCTCCTCAAATTCCCTGAGCTGAACACATCTGTGTTGGCTGGGAGCTGTTCTGGCTGCTGCCTGGGGTCATGGTACAGGATGGGAGACTCTGGCTCTGGAGACTCATTGAAGGGCTCCAGCTGGCTTGTGACCCAATGAGGCTGAAAGTAGCCGTTCTTCCATCTGGGCCAAGAATTTGTAGGGGTTTAATCACCCTGTCCTGGCATTGGGCTGGCATGCTCCTCCAGTGTCAGATTTACTGCTGTTGGCCCTCGAATGCCCAGTGCAGCTTGCTTTTATGGAACCCTGCTTGCTTTTGTGGGAACAAAACTAACATCTCAGCATAGTTAGACTTTTTTAGTATCATTTGAATGTCAGACGCTGCAGGTCATCAGCTTGTTTCTTAGGGTGAGGTGATTGTGCTGTGTGTGCTTTTGAGTGAAGTGTGACCAATTTGGTGAAAGCTTTTGTCTTTTCTCTTACTCAGATCTTCTCTGCACAGGGGAAAGGAGTCTTTTATCTGGGTGTATTTTTTGTGGCCAGGACTCTGCGTTCCTTCCTGAGCCATGTGTAGCCTGGCAGTGTTTTAGTGGGAAGAAATTAATGGCTGAAGCAGCTGCCTGGGCTTCACTCTGCAGAGGAGATGGTTTAGGGGGAGTGGGGATGGAGAGGGATACTGCCTAGGGCTTGAGGCTTCATCCAAAGTTTCATCCCTGAATCACTGCAGGATGTGGGATGTTGGCATATGGATGTGAGTGTGCTACCTGGAGAAGTTGGAAAGTGTCCCTGCCCATGGCAGGGGTTTGGAACTGGATGAGCTTTAAGGTCCCCTCCAACCCAAACTCTATAAGCTAAGTTTGGCTCTGGCAGGTGATCATTTCAGATCAGTGATGTCCTTCTCTGCAGGTCTTTGCCCCAACATTGCCTGTCTCCTTGTTGCTGACAACTTCAGTGCCTCTGCTGTTCCCTTCCGTTGTCCTGGTGCTAGAAGCAAGAAAGCTGGAGGAAATTTGGTTCCATTTTAGTGTTTTATAGACTCACAGGCTGGTTTGGGTTGGAAGGGTCTTGTAAACTCACCTCGTTCCACCCTGTGCTGTGGGCTGGGACACCTTCCACTAGACCAGATAGCTCCCAGCCCTGTCCAGCCTCACCTTGGATGGGGTGACACAACTTCTTTGGGCACTCTTCACCTAGGCAAAATGTGTTTTCTTCCACTTGTGTCCTTTGAGAGTCTGTCTCTCCTGGATGACTGGCTGGGATGTGAGGTCCTGCTGTCCAGGAGACGACGACAGCCATGGTCTTCTGCTTAATGGCTCCTGCCTGCAGAACGGAGCAGAATACATGATGATGGGAAGCAGAACTGGGGGATTGTTCTACTGTGGGATCTCTCATCTTGCCATTGTCCTGAACCACTTTCAACCCAGCCAGGTTTCAGGACCAAGCTCTCTGCACACAGATGGTGTTTGGTGATGATCTCTTGGAAGATGGGCAGTCTCAGAGGAGAGCTTTCTCACAGGTTTGTGTTCAGCCTAAACATGGGCACAGGAAGTTTCCTGCTTCCTTGTGCAGTCATTGGAGCTTTGCTGCTCCCCCAGGAGGTGTCCTGCCTGCTCCTGGCCACCCCTTCCCACATCAACGCTCAAGGGTTTGTGCAGCCATGTGGGGAATTGGGTCAGGGACATGATCCAATTAAAAGCTGTGCTGGGCGACATCGAAAGCAGTTTTAACGAGACAGCTTCCTGACAGTCCACAATGCCTGTGTTAGGAAAAGCGGGCTTTGGACCACAGCAGGAATAAACAGCTGTGGGTGGATTGTGGTGGGATGGTTTCTTCTGGTGGTGGTGCTGGTCCACAAAGGCTTGCTGTCTTGGTAGGCAACCAACAAACCTGACTCCCACTTGGATTCTGGCTGGTGAGTCTTTGTTTTCTTCCCAGGGAGCCCAGTCTCACTCCCTTGTGTCTGTTTCATGGCTGCCATCACTCATGGAGAGCCAGACGTTTCTCAGACTCCTTCTCTTCAAGGGTGCAGCCAAGGGCTGTGGTCGAAGACTGGAATTGCACCGCACCCATGCCCATCCTCACTGCCTGGGGCGAGGCGGAGTTGCCTTCAGTAATCCTGACTAATCCTTTAATCTGTATCAACACTGATAGGTATTAAAGCAGCAGATAAGGTTCAGACCATGGCTTGGAGCTCAGCGATATCCCCACCCTCTTCCAGTTAAATCTGGGCTGATTGTGCTTTCTCTTAAGGGGACCGTGCTTGTTTGCTGAGCAGCTGCACTGGGTTGAGAGGGTGGATTAGCTGTTCCCAGCTGGAACATGCCCTTGTTGCTGGGCTCCAGCTTGCCAGACAAATCCATTGATCTGTCTATGTGTGTTCCTGGTAACCAACATCCTGTGCTTTCTGGCGGAAACCCCTCCAGGTTCGTGTTCCTCTGCCAGTCAGCAGCAGATCTGTAGCCTCCTGCTTTTTGACTATGTTATTCACCTGGATATAAGCCTGATTCAGTTGTGGACACTTCAGAGTTCTTAAGCAGTAACACGAAGCTTTCCTGCAGCAACCAGTGCTGCAGATCTGTGGTTCCTTGCTGCCTGCTGCTCACAGCATGATCTCCCTCCTCCCCCACCTCCAGAGCAGGACTCTCACCACCATGTCCTTCCTGTCCAGGCCTTCCACACTCTCTTCTTTTTGAGTGCCTTTCCCCATGGCTGAGGTCTGTGATTTCTCACTTGTATGGCTCCTGGGCACCTCCAGTAGCCCCAGTGATCCAGTGCTGTGAAGGCAGGACTCCAGAGGTGGCTGTCTTGTGTTTGGTGGGCATCAAACCAAGGTTGTTAATGCCAGGAAAAGCTGCTCCTGGTCGAGTTCACTGTGCAAAACGAACTGTACCTGTTGTTTTTGTAGGCTCATCTGCCCTTTCCCTGTCCTCTTCCAGCTTCTCCCCATGCTTGTGGGATTGCTCCGAGTTTGCCACTGGTTCCCTCATCAGCAAAGCCATGGTTAATCCTTCCCATAAATCCTTTAAGCTGTCAGCAAACAACCCCCTTCTTAAAATTCTAGCACGCAAGCTTGGCTGGGACAGAGCCTGGCTCACAACCCCAAGGTTTCATTTTTGTTGCCAGATTATCACCTCCAGTCCTTCCTGGTCCCAGTTTTGCCTGGCACTGCAGGCTTCTCACCATGGCTGTGGAGCAATGGATGGCTCATGCATGTATGTGGTCTTCTGTGATATATCTGAGGTGTAAAAACATTCAGGTTCTGGATTACCTAATGATGGGTTCCAGGTGTGTCAGGTGGTTTGGAGTCACAGGTGAGAATATGTTCCTTAGATTCCATGTGGATGAAGTCCCACCTCTCTGAGGAGCCACCTGTCCTGTGGGACAGAGTGTGTTGGCCCTGTTTCTTGTCTAGATGACCTTGACATGCAGCTGATGAGGCCAAAATAGGCTAAATATAAGAGCTTTTTTTTTTCGGTCATGCTCACCTGTCTGTACCCAAACTCTCACATCTTTGCTTTTTTGCTCTCAGACATGACTGTTTGGCTCTTTCAGTTTGTTTATTCCTGTAAAAACACAAGGTTGAGTCGCTGTTTTGGGCTCTGTTTTCATTGGTGATTAGGTTAGGAGTTTCAGGTGTTGTACATCATCTTTTAGAGGATCTCTGAATACCCCTTCCTTTGAAAGCTGACATCCTCCAAGGCATTTGGCAGAATCCAAGAGAACAAAAAATTGGTTTCTCAAAGTCTCAACCCACGTCTTGAGCTTCTCTCCTGTGAAATTCGGTTTCTCCCTTAAAGCTCCTGATGAAGAACAGTTCAGAATTTATGGGATTCTCATTAGAAGACTCATACAAGAACCACAAACCTTTTTCCACTGTTGATCCCAGAGGGAGGAAAGGCTCTGAGACTCCCCAAGGAATATTGAATGGCATCTTGCCACCGAGTGGCTGCATCTGGGGATTACTCAGTAAAACAGAAGGAAGGGGAAAAAAAAGGTTAATGCAGTGTTGGCAGCTGGCAGCTCCAGAAGCTCGTGTCCTTCAGGCTGCTGTGATTCAGCTTGGTGACTTGAGTGCAGGTGGTTCTCAGCTTATCCCTCAGGTCTGCCACAGGAAAAGGGATTTGGAAGAAATACCATATTAAATCTAAATTTCTGAAAAATTGATTTCTTAAAATTGATTTTTTTCTAAAAAAGTGCATTTGTCAGCAGGGGCTAATTGTAAAAGGCACGTGGCTTGTGCACGCAGCCCTGTGAGCTCCCTCTTTGCACAGGCTGTTTTCCTGCTTGCTTAGCTCTGCACCAGTGTCAGGATTCATGGAGCAACCCGCTCTATCCCGACACCTGTAACACCGTGAAAACCCTAGGGCCAAATCTGGGGTGAGCCGAGGTGGGAGAACACCCAGGGCAGATGCCAGGCAGCTGCAGAGCTGCTCCCACGAGTGCTGCTCCTGCTGCTGGCTGCCGTTGTGCTTTCCAGGAGTTCCGGCCAGGGTCAGCCTCCAGGCATTACAATGCTTTCTTGCAGGCTGGAGTGCTTGATCACCTACCACCGGCAAGCATGGGCTTGAGCAAAAGCCGGTCACCTGGACCTGCCGGCTTTTATTTATTATTATTTTTTTTTTTTTTTGCAAACAAGCTGGGTGATCTGTGCTCGGCTGTTGGCACTGCATCCTGCAGCATATGACAGATAATCGGCCTGGCTGCTGGCCCGCAGAGGAGGTGAGGCTCCTATCGATGTGTGACCTGGGAAGGCACGTCAGCTCCATAAATCACTGCCTGCTGCTGCCTGTGCCTTGTGCCTCTCTTCAGCTTCTTGGCAAATTTAATATCTGCAGCGGGGCTCTGGATGGCTCCTCGCCGCTGGGTGAGATGCAATCAATGTGTGTGCGGGGCGAGGAGGCAGGGCAGGCTTCTGTCCAGTCCCCTCGCCCCCTTTAATGTCATTCCTCAGAGAAAATAGCTTGGATAAACGGCTGTCTTGCTGTGTTCCTTGTGCTGGGGAGCACAGCTCCTTATGGACACCAGGACTCCTGCCCAGTCCTACTGATAATGGCCTGAGTCTTTAAAAGGCAAAGATTGATGATAAAGGGTGGGTTTTCTGGATTTTGAGTGCTGGTGCTCAGTTATGGGGTGCATCAGGTTTCTACTTTGTGGGGATTCAACTTACCCAGGTCTGCACTGCTCTGCTGTCTCATTCCCGGACTGTCCTGGAAGCAGCCACATGCTGGGAACGGGGTCTCTGCTGCTGAGCCTTTTTCTAGAAGCAGTGAAATCACCCTTTGGGGTCGCCAAACGGCCCATTCCTGGAGGTGTCCTCAGCGAGAAGTTGCTGCTACCAGCACCCTGCTCCAGCCTGCAGCTTTCTGGCATGGAGTGCCTCATCCTCCTCCTCTAAGCACACCTGAGTTCACCAGTCCAGCTCCAGGATTTTTGGGGTTTACCCATGAACAGGAGGAGGACTTGGGATCTGGCCAAGGGCTTTGTTGGACGCACACTTGGGATTACTGAGATACTTCCTCAGGTACTCCTCAGTGCCTACTGAGGTACCTCCTCTTCCTGAGGGTACTGAGGGTGCTCGAGATTTTAGGTAGCAGGGCGAATGAATCCCCTGATCTCTACACAGGATTGTTAATGATCCAAAAGCTGTTTTCCATTGTGGCTGAAGTGCCCAGGGCGTGCTCGGAGGGAGCACAACCGGGACCTGAGCCTTTTGAGCACTTTTGAGCAGTCCTGGCCCTCGCTAAACACAGCAAAAAATTGCCATAGTGCATTATTCCAGCATTGGGAGGAGATGCGAGCAGAGCTGAGAGGGGAGGCTGCCTCTGCCTGGCTTTACCATCCCACAGCAGGCTGGGTTGAGCAGGGGTAGGTGAGACTGCTGCAAGCCATTGGTGGACTATTCCCATGGATGCTTTCCTCATTTGTCTGCCTTCCTTTCAGAGCTGAGTTTTCCAGCTGGGGATCAGGCCAGCATCTCCTTGATTTCCCCTTCCTAGAAGGTTTTTTATCCAGCTTTTGGTGCTCCTGTGTTCAGGCTTTTTCTTAAGCTCTGCTTCCTGTGGCTAAAGAGGCAGCAAAGGTGGTCACGGATCCTGGCACTTTGTTTATTGCTTTTTGACAGCAATGCTTTCCTGGCATCCCAGCGCCTCACCTTTTCCAGGTTGTGTTGGAGGAGCTGTGATCTCTGGGATCAAGCCATAGAGGCTTTGCAGGACGACATTTCCCAGGAACAAGTGTCTCTTTCTGCTGGGGTCCTTGGGATGGGCAGGAGTAGTGATGGGGACTGGAACCTGCTTTGGGTGGGAGCAACACCAAAAGCAACACCAAAGCAATGCTGGGAATGTCAGCGCAGACCAGAGCTCCAGGATGGTGGTGGGAGGCTCTGTCTCCAGTCCCTGTTTGCCCTTGGCATGGGCACTTGCCTGGCTTGTGGCTCTTGGGAAGCATGTGGAAGCATGTGGAAGGGTTTGTGGGTGTGGAGGAGTTGGAGATCTCTGTTTGGGGCTGAGATAACTGGTTAAAGGACTTTAGGGCTTAAAGCACAAAACAAGGCATGGTGGTGATCTGGATACAGAGCAAGAGATGCTCCAGGAGTGGGATGCAGCCAGTAAGGCCACTGCAGCTCTAAAATAGTGCCCCTCTGCTTAGGGAAGGAGTAAATGGTTCCCTTTGCTAGCTGCACCCCTTTTTCTCTCTCAGTGCCCTGTTCCTCCTGCTCTTCCTCACTGCCATTAATTGCTTAGGGTTTGCTGATGCAATTAAAACCAGATATGTCTGCAGCCGTGGCGCTTGCCTCCCTTCTCCAAGGTATTCCTCTGCCTGTGAGAAGGTGGGAGCTGCTGGCTCAGGAAATGGCAGGTCTCCATGTGCTGGCTCATGCCCATAGCAGTGATCCCCAGAGAGGGGAAGTGGCTGAGCCAGGGCTGTCACAGGGCCATCTCTCCCAGCCTGAGGAGGTGGCTAGCTGACTCCTAGCACTCCCAAGGATGGGAACAGGCTGGAGCAGGGACCGTCTGGCTTATGCAGCTGATGTGTGACGGTGATAGCTGCCAGGCTGAGGTGGCGATGACTGATGGGCAGGACATCTCGCTGGGCTGGGCATCATTTGCACAGCAGCTAAAACCAGCTGAGCCATGAATTACGGTGTGTGGGCTTTCAAGGGAAGAGAATGACAGTCATGGGCCATGGGAGATGCTCAGCTAAAGGAACAGGACCCCGGCTCAGCAATCTCTGAGGATGGCAGCTGTGGAGGCTGCTGGCGCAGAGGGCACTTGCTCTGCTCTGGGTGGGAAGGGAAGTTGCTGATGTGATGGAGAAAGGCTTTCTCCCTCTGCCAGGCTGCCTCCCTCGTCTCTCCCTGCCTGTGTAGCACTGCCCAAGGCAGTGTCCTCGCCATGACTCCAGCCACGTGCCAGCTCTGTTCTCTTGCTCCTCTGGGATGTCAGTACTTCTCCACCAGCACTGACCCTTGGCTTTGGTTTGTCCCTTTGGCTTTTCCCATGCTTATTTGTTACTTTTTTGCCTAGCTACTGTTACCATATCCAGGAATGTTCTCCAGGTCCCCTTCTTCATCCTGTCTCTTGGTGTTCCTCCATGTGAAGGTAGTGATTTCCAGGCTTTTTATCAAGTTTCAACGCTTTAATCCTGTTGAATCCCTCCCAGCCCCAGGTCCTTTCCTAGTGCCCATGCAGCTTTTCTCAGGCTTTTATCTCTGCAGCCACCAACTTCCTTCTCTGAGACACTACACTTCAAATGCCAATGTTTGGTTTTCAGTTTCCATGGTCAAGAAGCATCTCTGGGATCTGCCATATCAGCTGTGCCCTTCTCCTTTACCAGCAGCCTCTTGGAGGCCCTTGGGAAGCTCTTTGGTTGTCCCCACATGAGCTATGTGATGTTTAGGGGACATTGCCATGGTCTCTGCTGTAGAGAACACCTGGATGGTGTTCAGACAGGCACCAGTCACCTGCTTTGGCTTGGTAAAAGCTAGCATCAGGTCAGATGTTGGCAGAGATCCCAAATGATGGGAAAGGTGAGCAAGGAGGACTTTTGCTGCCAACACCACTCTGAGCACAGGGGTTACACAAGTATCCATCCATCCATCCATCCATCCATCCATCCATCCATCCATCCATCCATCCATCCATCCATCCATCCATCCATCCATCCATCCATCCACATCCATCCATCCATCCAATCATCTTGCCTTCATACACACTTTCCTGCCTGCTCCCGGGTGTAGTAGAGCTCCACAAAGCCCTGATTCTCCCTGGCCAGTGCCTGCTTTCCTAGCCCCAGACCAGCAGCTCATTAGCATGTCCTGGCCATCCCAGAGCTGCTGGTTGGCATGATGGGAACCTTCTCCCTCTGTCCAAACAACGTCTTGTGTGATTATCATCAATAAAAAGCTGTTGTTCCTTTTCCTCAGGTTTGAGCAGGAGTAGAGGATGTGTATGGACATGCTGCCTCTGTGTTTTCAGGAGAGATGGTGTGATTAAAGGTCAGATGGATTTGTTACAGACAGAAATGCATTTTGGCTGCTTCAGACTGGAGTAGAGGTATCAAAAGCTGTTGGACAACCATTGCAGGGGTCCTGGAACTTCCAGACTAGGCTTTGGAAGACTGTCCCACTGGTAATGAGGAATTGTCTCTTGCAGGCTTCCATTACATCATGACACTGATCTAGTGGCATTCCTTGGAAGGACTCTGGTATCCTGCTTGTCCTACTTGCCTTGGCTTTGTATTTTTGTCGTTCTTTTTCTCTTTTAACTCTCTCCAAGATCCTGGACTATAAAAAAGAGATATATCACTAATTAAGAATTAAATGCCAAGAAACACTGTGGGACTGTTGTCCCCAAAAACCTGGAAATGTGGAGCTATGGGGTGGTGGCTTTCCCTGTGCTAAGGACATTGTTTTTTGGATGTGACCCCAAACCCTCAGCATTTCTTGGTCAAAATGACTCTTATCGTCCCTGGAAGCCACCCACTGGGCATGGGAAGCCCTGGAGAGAGATGTGGAGCTCTCTGATCCCTTCCCACCTCTCACCAAGGCAGGAGGGGAGGTAGAGGAGATGGAAACACGCAGCCAGCAGGTTGTTGAGCGCAATGCTGGTTTCTTGACTTTTCTTGCCTTGGAAGAGCTCTCTGCAGCTAGGACCCTCTGCATACAGGCATGGGGGTGCTTACTGACCACCACAGGCCAATCCATTGCTGAGCTCAGGCTGCTTTCCCAGGCCAGCTGGGGTGCTCGGGGTGCAGCATGGGTGCTCCCCGTTCCTGCCCTCTATTTACACCCCCCTTGCTGGGCAGAAGAACCTTCCAGGCTCTTTGTCTTTCCAGGACTTGTGTTATCCTCCATGGGCTGCCTGTTTGAGCTGAGAGCACCATGGTCCCTCTGGCCCCCAGGGGAATGGTTGAATTTTAATGATGTGTGGCCAGGTTTGGGTCTGCGATGGCCTGCGAGCTCCGGTACTCGAGCATGGCATCCTTGGGGCTAAAACTCCCTTATTTATTATTATTCCACTCTTCCTCATGCCATTAGGATTTCTCTGCCATGGCTGACTGTTAATTTGAAGAATCAAAGAAGTTTTGGCAGGGCTAGAAATGAGATTTATGAAGATCTGGGCTTGCTTATGATGGGTCTAACTCCAACAGTATCTTTGCCTTATTTTAAGGATGCCAGCTAAAAATCCAGTGTTGATTGAATATAAACTTGGCCCTGCTGCTCCCTGATCTGTGTGCCCACCATTTTTACATGTCTGTGTGCTGTCTAAGGTGTTGCTGGGTGGAAGGAGGCATAGCTACTGCTGGCATCGGATGGTGTTTTTTCAGTGGTGACTGTTTTCTCTCTCACTTTGCTTTGTTTTGTGGCAAAGGGGAACAATTTCTCGTTAGCTGGAATGCAGTGACCCGTGGGTATCCCTGCATGTAGCCTGAGGAATGCGAGGTTAGAGGCTAAAAACCTTCCTGGAGCTTAATTGGACTAGCAGAAAGCTTCAGCCGTGGGTGGTGTCAGCATCCATCCCTGTTTGGTGGAGGCTGATTTGGATTTCAGATGCAAGCTCTCCCCCTTGGTATGGTCCGGAGGAGCTGACGAAGCAGCTACTTGAAGCTATTTTTCTATTTTTACGTGAAGTACTCTCAAGGAGGAGCGTGGCTGCGGGCGGCACAGTCCTGTGATGCGAATCACGAAGCTGCCTCTGCTCCCTGAGATGTGCTGAAAGCCCCGCTGTGGCTGCACTGTTCCTAGGCTGTAGGTGGCCTGCAGGTGATGAGTTACAGTCTGGCCTGGCTCTGGCTCAGCTCCTCTTCTCCCCGTCTGCTCAGCTTCCCTGCAGGCAGCGATCGATCCTCCCCAGCCTTGCTGCTCGACCGCTGGCGGCTGCTGGTCGTCAGCACAAAACCTGCCAGGTGAGACCTTCAGGCATCGCAGCCCAGCTGTGTCCAGCAGCAGCCAGGCTGTGGCTCCCACAGGAGCATCAGCTCTGCCTCCTCCTGGCAAATGTCCCTGCCCCAGCGGGGGCTTGGATCTAGATGAGCTTTAAGATCCCTTCCAACCCAAACCGGTCTGTGATTCTGTGATCAGAGCAGAGGCACCAAGAGGTTTTTGAGCCAAAGACAGGAAAACTGCTTTTCATCCTCAAGGCTGGAATTAAAGTCCAGAGTGAGGGTAGGTGATGGGAGCCTGTGGGTTCATGTGTTAAGCTCGTTTCTGCTCCTCCTGCAGCTCATCTAGAGATTTCATGGCAATATGAGCACGTGTTGTGCTGCTTTGGGGTCAGTGCCCAGCCACTGTTCTGCTCAGGGATAGTGAGGCAGCATCTTAATTTCAGTAATTAATAAACTCTTGGGAATTAGCTTGAAAAACCTCCTATGGAATTTGCTGTGTCCTGCAGGGACCGATTCCTGCATGTTCCTGATGGGAACTAATGGACATGGGTGCAAACTGTTGTTTGAAGGGTTGGGGTGAGCCCAGCATTTATCAGCCAGAATATGAATATTGACTTGTGCCGTTTTAAAAACAGCATGATTGAAAGAGTTTGCTGGAAAACTGGGGTTTGGGGAGTGGGGGATGATGCAGTCATGGGACACAGCACATTTGTCATTCATTCCCGTGTTAGCATGAGGTTTCCATCTTGTGTGCTGGGAGACAGAGGCACATTCCAGACACCAGTCCCCTCTCTGTGGCCACTGGTATGAGACACATGTGGTGACACCGTCTTCCTCACCCACATCCTCGTGTATCATGTGATTTGGCTCATTTTTTGCTCTCTCTTCTCTTGTAACGTCCCCATCAGGCCGTGGAACAGAGCTGGCTTTGTGTCTGGAAAGCACCAGGATCTCTCCTGGCAACTGGAGCAAAACCTACAAAGAAGAGGAGATGAGAGCCAAGTGGGCGGCTTCCTAAACGTGCAGCCTGCGGGGGTTGGGACGTGCACATCATACCAAAGCAGGTTTTTAATATTAAATAGATGGAAGGAAGATGTCTCCTTTTGCCTGAGGGATAAATAGATCTGAAACTCCTCCTAGACTTTGCTGCTTGTTGCATCTGAAATATGTGTGTCTCGCCCTGGAATCGAGCCTCTCCAGGAGCTGCCAATACCTGGCTACAACCCATGTGTAAAAGTGCTCTGATGTTCATGGTGTATGTGGGATGTGATGGAAAATCTCTGGGAGAATCATCCAGTGAATGGATTTGGCTCTCTTTCCCCCAGTGCATGGCTATGTGCACCCCATGGTCTGGATGTGATGCCACCAAAGCAAGTGTCACAGCCGTGCTCCTCTGGTGCCCTCCCAGTGCTGGACCTCCTCCAGGAGTGTGTGTGGGTGTCTCAGGAGGTGCACCCTGCTTTGCAGGGATTGAGTGTTGTCTCCTTCCCTCCCACCCCTTCCCCAAACAAATTTTATATGCATGAGCCCTGAGCACCTGGCTTGGCTTCTCATCCACAATCCACAGGGACCTTCAGGACCGAATGCTGTTTGTAGCCGTGGGCAGACAGCTTTTTGTGCAGGAGAACTGCTTAGAAAACTCTCCATCTTGCCACTGCAATTTGTTGGGAGATGGATGGGATAAGAAAAGGATTTTTTTCTTATCTGTTTGGCCATGAACCTCCTGGTCCAGCCACGGAGCTGAAGCTGCTCTCTCATCAGAGATGCTTGTTATCATGGTTGCAGTGTGGAAGAACATCAAGAAAAGATAACTCTGCCAAAATTTCAGTAAAATCCTGCCAAAACCTGGCAAATCTAATCTGAACTTGGGCAGTTCCAAAGCTGTTGGATGTTGGCTCTCTGAAAGGAGAAGGACTGCTGCCATGTCTTGGGAAAACCTTGGATGTGACTTGTTGGTGATTCAGAGCCTGGCACGGGGTGGATCTGGGGTGTCAGCAGCACTTAGGGGGTGCTGTGGGGAGTGATGTATGTTGTATGATATTAATGGAGGGTTGTAGGAAAGGAAGAGGGAAGGAGCAGAGCAATGGAAGGATGAAGGATTTTCTCACTTGGAAAATACTGGTGTACTTAGGAACAATTTCCCTGCCAGAAAGCTGTGGCCAATGTCTGTCTTAAATGTTCCTCTCCTTGATTCATCCCATTTCCTCCTTGCTGCTCTGCATCATCCCCTGCATAATTCCTCTCTCTCCTTTGATGTTTTCATCCCCCATGTGTTTGTAGATTACGGCTGTGTCCCCACATAGCTGTCACTGAACCAAGCTATCCATATTTAGCTCTTCTAATCTCTTCTTCCAAACCAATCCACTCAGCCTTGTTATTTTTGTGCCTCTTCTCTGAACTTGCTTCAGTTTGTCTCTTGTGTCCTTTTCTGTCATGAATGGACTAGTGAAAGGTGTCCCTGGCTGTGGCAGGGGGATGGAATGAGATAAGCTTTAAGGTCCCTTCCAAGCCAAACCATTATGGGATGTTAAGATGGTGTCTTGGAGATGATCCCCTCTAGGTCACTGAAAGGATCACCTTGGGGTGGTGCTTGACTGTTTTATGTATGTCTGTAACTCCATATTCCCCCAGTTTTCTTGCACAGTGACTCTGAATGTGAGTGACACTTGCTTTTGGCCCTCTTGGAGGCACAACCCAATGCCACAGCTTTGGCTGTTGTGGAAGCTCCAGCTGTCCCCACACCATATTCACAGCTTGGTTGATCAAAACACCCCCAAAGCCCATCTTTTACCCCACACTCCATCTCTTCTTTCTCAGCTCTGCTCTGAAAGCACCAGGGCCTTTTGCCACATCATCTCTTGTACTTTACAAGTGTAATAGTTGGTTTCTTAGTGGTGTAATAAAACCACACCCATGCACGTGGTTGCGTTGTCTACCATGGGTCCACAGTGACAGAGTGGCTGTGGTGGCTTTGTCCATTCTCACCTGGAAGTGGACACTGGGTATTGGGGTGGATGTGGACAAAGCTGGTCCCTGGACCCCAGATGAGACAGATCTGAGCCCAGCTCATTTTTACTTCAAGGCTTGGATCCATCTTCTCCTTTCTACATTTACAAGAATCCAATTTTGTTCTGAAATGATTTGTAAATCCCGAGTTGTCTCCCCTCTGATTGACTCCTATGTACTGCAGCTTTTCAAAGGTAAGGACTTAGTGCCTGGATAAGCATTAATTAAAAGTGACTGAATTATTAATGCTCTGAGTTTGCATGTAAGGGTGTGAGTGTGGGTGTGGGTGTGTGTGCACACGTGGCCATGCCCTGGCATGAGTTGCTGGAGGCCTAGCAGCCACAGTGTCCATGTTTTAGGGGTTTAGATTTGTGAGACTGAGGTAGAGGAAAAAATGGGTGAAAAAACTGAAGGAAAGGTTGAGGCAGGCAGGTGGAGCCGTGCTATTCCCTAACAGAGAGCTGAGCTGCTGTGCCAGCTTCTTGTGCTCATTCCTGACCTACCAAGTGTCAGCTTTGGCTTGCAGTCCTTGGTTGGTGATCTTGGCCAAGGTTTGTTGGTAACTTTTGTGTTCTTGCTGTCTCCAGGAGCCTGCTTTTTCAACCTCTTTCAGACTCATCTCTTGATTTGTTAAAATGGATATTTTTAAGGTTAAAATGGAGATTTTCAAGCTCTGCAATATGTTCTTCATCCCCAGAGCTACGTGGGTGGTGGGGCCTGTGCTTGGTGCTCAGGATGCTGGCCAGTGTGCTGTGTAGCACGAGGCAGACCCTGTAGGCATGTTAAAGCCACTTGCCACGAAATTCCTGCTTTTTCATGTGATTTCTCTTGTCTGCCTTGCAGATTCGGGTTTTAGGGATGTCTCTAGTTTGGCTGTTTCAACCTCTGTGTCATTTGGCCAGGTTTGTGCAGCTGGTGGTTATCAGATGGCTCTTAACAGAGCTGCCAGTGGTTTGTGAAAGGTCTCATGGATTTGTATCCTCCTTCTGGGAGATTGATGCACTGAGGCACTCATGAAACCTTTTATGTTCTCCTTTATGTTCTTCTGCTTAAATGTGCTGGTCAGCAAGTGTTGTTAATGGCAGCTGTTGGGCACTGCTCAAATCCGTGGGTGCAGCTGCCTGGTTATTTTAGTGGAAAGAAAATAAGCAAAAGCAGGACTTTCCCTCACAGTGGTTCTTCCACATAGAAATCTGGCTTGCAGGAGCCGTGGCTGGTGTCTGGTGCAGGGGATGCTGGAGGATGGGGATGCAGAAAGCAGCAAGAGAAGCCAACCACACATTGTGACGGTTGGCTGTGCTGACAGAAGGGTGAGTGCAGGTTGTGGGGTGTAATGAGAGAGCTGGGTTCCCAGTGGAAAGTCACTTGCTGTCATCAGAGCACTGCCAGAGGTGAGGATGTCTGGTGACCATGGCAGCAGTGGTGCTGAAGAAGGGCCTGGAGGCTGGGCTGGTCATTGTGAAGGATGCTTGTAGCCTTCTATGGTCAGGCTCTATGTTTCTAATCATCTCTGCTCTCCCATGACCCAGATGCATCTCCAGTGCTTTTCCACATGGGATCTTTCCCTTTTTCCCCACCATCTGAGCTGCTTTGCATTTTAATTCAATAAATGAGGAGGCTCGTGGCCTCTGCTGGATATCAGTGGTTGATGATGGCTGAAGGAGACCCAATGACATGTGGTGGAACCGATGCACAGAGGTCCCAGCTTGGATTTCTTTCCCACGTCTCTCACTTATGTCACCTGTCCTCTTTCATCACTGCTCTTCACTACCTCTCTCCTGCTGGAGCCACCTTTTTCCCTTCCAGGAGCAGATCTGATAGTCTTGTAAGTGGTTGGAGCAGGTGACTTGGTGCCAGCACGTCTGCCTTGGATACTATTCCTGGCTTTATTGAAGGCACAGTAATATGCAAGACTGTGCCTCTGCGGTGTCTGCCTCCTCTTGATCTCAGAACGCTGCAAGCACTGAGATAAGACCGGCTGTATTCAAGCAGCGATTTTATTCCCCTCTCCTCTGCAGAGAGAAAGCAGCTCGTCGTAAGTCATGCTGGGTTGTATTTGCATTTCTCCAGTGGTGTGGCTGAGGTTGATAGCACCTGGCAGTCTGCATCAACTGGGAGTTTGGATCAGTCCCCCATCACTGGCATGGTGGGAGGTTGTACCTCCAGCGTCACTGGGTGTGATGTCTCACCCTGATATTCCCATTAACTGTGACCAGGTCTGGTTTTGGTGGTGGGGCTGTGAGCTTTATGCAGACATCCTCTTCCAGGCTTTGGTTCCTGTGGTGCACTCACTACGGCCAGAACAGACTTCCTCAGCCAGATCTGCCCCAAAGTGCCCAGATAAAAATGAATCTGAGTTGGGAATGTGCTGCCAACCCCAGCATTGTGCTGCATTATGCCATCCTTTTGGCCACCATCTGCTCTGGCCATTCTGCAGGGACTTGCTGGCCAGAGAAGGTGTTTGCATGCATGGAGGCAAACCCCATCCTGGATCTCAGAGCTGGAGTACAGGTGCTTGGGATGGCCAGGAAAGGAGACAGAGGCACCTTTTGTAGGTAGAGCATTCCCATTACACCTTGGCATCAGAGCCCCACAGAGGGGAGATGCCATGAATCCCAAGTCTGATATGTGGGAGCAGATGGTGAGGAGCACTGGGAACAGTTGTGAAGGAGAGTGGTGGGGCATTGGCCTCTCTTGGCTTGTTTCTAGGGGGATGCTAAGAGCCCTGGGGCTGGGAAATTGGGACCTCTGCTCCTTAAAACTCCTTTCTTCCCATCTGAATTGCCTGGCTCTTGGGTGGTGGTGCTGGCCAGGAGGTCCCACTCTTGCTTGTCTTCTCTGGGGAGTGAACTCAGGGAGTGTGATGCTGAGCCCGCTCCATTCTGCACACATCGAAGCACATGGAAGCATTAATCCTTCCTTGTGGCATTTACTGCCTCTTGGTAAGGGAGGGCTATCACAAATCTCAGTCCTTTTTTCTTGCAGCAACTGCCCTGTTGCCCTGTGGGCTCAGATTTGCCAGCTAAGGAATCCAGTATATTCCCCAAGTGATCCTTTGGTCTGTAGAAATAACTGGCTTTGTTTATTTGAGCTTGTGTTTATCCAGGGAAGGGAGACTTTTTGTCTAGAACAGAATACTTCTTTCTCTTCTTGATGTCAGTGACCTCAACTTCCTGCTATAGCAAGAGGAAAGTGCAGTGGGCAGCAGCATTGTGGTCAGTGCCCCAGACCACACTCCTGGCTCCCTCCTTGGACGTCATGCTTGTGCCACCATTATTTCCCTGCATGTGGGTGTTTGTTGGAAGCTCTTGTTGGCTGCTTTCTAGCTGGAGAAATCCAGCCAGCAAACAGTCAGGGTTCAGTGGCACCTGCACTGTTTGGGGAGGGATCTAGAGCCTGCTGCACATGGCCTGGGGTTAAGTACCTCCAGTGTGTTGGGATGAAGTTGCTGGGGGACTTGACTGGGAGCTCTGCTTGCAGGTGGATTTAAAATGAAATTGTAGACATGGTGGGCACCAGAGCAATTAAAGGGATTTTTATCTTCAGACTCTGCATACCTGGCTTTGGGGGTCAGGTTGGAGAAGACTCTTTGAAATTCCTACCAAGGTGAGCAGAGGGGAAGAGGCACTGTGATGCTGCAGTTTTGAGGTTTGGAGATGCCCACTGAAGGTGCTTGTCTCATGAATGGATGTGCTCCCTGGGGATCTTTCTCCAAAGAGCTGGAAGCTAACATTCCCAGCTCCTGCTCTGAGATGGCAAAGCTGTGGGACATGTAGTGACAGACCAGGACAGGAGTGGGAACATCAAAGCTCTCAAAGGTTGAGCTGGGCAGGTCAGTGACATGGGATGTGTTGACTGCAAGCCTTGAGCAATGCTCCAATGTGATGGAGCACCTTTGGTTCATGTTCTGTCTCCTCACACACACAGTTGTAAATCTGTGACCAGTAACAAAGCTCCCTCTTGGCTTTTCTTGTCTCTGTGTCTGCAGGAGTGGAAGGACCTTATAGGTGAGGAAAATGGTCCATGTGCTGCATAGCTTCTTCATGTGGGGATATACTGGAGTCTAGAACCACCTCAGATGCTTTGGTGGTCTCACCCTGAGTCCTGGCTGACAGACGGAGTGCGGATCTGGGGTGCCCTACACCTTCACACCCTCTCTACCCTTGGAGATGGCACCACAGATATCTCTGCTGGTTGTTCTTCTCAGGGGCTTTGGCATTGCTTTTGGCTTTTATAGCTCCAAAATGGATTTTTCTTGCCTGACTTTGATTGCTGGGGACAAACCAAAATTCTCATAAATATGAATGGGTGGTCTGGATGGTCCAGGGAGTGGCATTAAAATCAGTGGGGTGTTTTTATTTCTGGTTTGCACTCTTCTCAGTCTCTCATGAATAATTGCTGCTGTGATGTCCCCTTGAGGGCAGCTGATGCTAAGGAACCAGTGCTGCTAAGATGGCAGGAACTGCTCTGCGTGCATCTCCCCATGCCAGCACCCACTGCCAAACATCCCTTCATGTGGGACCCCATCCCCCCTTCCCAGGGGCCTATAACGAGGGGTAGGTTTTAATTATTCCCCAGAGCCTGGCATCCCACGGCGCCATTGGCATCACCCCGGACTCTCAGTGGATTTGCTTTTCCCCCACTGAGCAGAGGCTGTGCTGGCCGCTGCCGCCCAGGCTTGGCTCCGTTCCACTTCTGTCCTCGGCGGTGGTGAAAGCACGTTCCTGCTGATGGGAAAGCCTCCGCCAGGAACACAAAGGGCTTTCATTAGGGGAGGCAGCGGCGGGCGGACGCGGACGGCCAGCGCTGGCACGCGGAACCTTCGCCCCATGTAACTCCCACAGGGGTGGCTGCAGACACTCCAGGTTCCTCCAGCAGTGACAGTGTAGCCAGTGTTTAATCTTAGAGCCTACCCAGCATGGAAAGAGAAATAGATTTTATTTCTGCAAGGGGAATTTAGGGCTCAGAAGTGGTATGGGGGACTTGCCAGAAGGTACAAGGCTTGTTTTTGGAGCTGGGGATCTCGGCTAGCACAGCCCTGGAGGTGATGTAAAACCCACTGCTGTGGGGTGTGAGTGCTGCCCACCACCCCCAGGCCAGCACAGCCCCGGGCTCCCTCTCTCCCTCCGAGGGGAAGAGCGGCCAGAGGAGTTGCCCCCTGGTACGTAGGGCTCTCCCAGCCATCTGCATCTCCTGACCTTGCTCAGAAAGCAGAAAGGTGAAAAGATCATGGCAACGGAAGATAAGACACACATAGAGGGGGAGGTGAATTTCAGGGATTGATCCGTATGTCTTTTCCTCCAGCATAGCTTTCAGCTTTTTTTCGTTGTGTCCCAGTGGAGAACCTCTGCTCCTGCCCTCACCCTTGAAGAACCATCCTGAACCTTTTTATTTTGCTCTGGAGCTTCGGGCAAGGGAGCAGGAGAGCCGCCTTGTCTCCCCACGGCTGCTGAAAGAGGCTGTTTGTTACAGAGCAGGGTGAGATATGAAATCCCATCAAGCCGCCTTGCTTATTAGAGATCTCAGTGAGCTGCTTATTATGCACCATGGCATAATGCAGATTACGAATGTGACCGGGCGATAATTAGCAGAGCTGGAACTGTAATTAAACGCTCCTGTGCTGCGCTGTGGTTTCTGTTGCAGAGTGGAAGGAAGCTGAACGGTCTCAGCAGGTCCCCAGCACGCACACGCAGCCGCCGCTCCCGGGCAGTGGGGGCGAGGGATCCCTGCCACTCCCTGTGCCGTTCCTGCTGCCCACCCAAGCCAGGCAGCCCTGCCTAGTTCCTCTCTGGCTCTTCCTTTGCTGGAGACTGACTTGTGGTTTGCAGGATGTGGCATTGAGGAGCCCCTTCAAAGGAGCCTCATGCTTCCCTGGACCATCTTGCCCTGGATCTGCTGATAAGGTTGCTGTGTTTTGGGGGGTGCTTTTCCTGTGTGAGTCTTCAGGAAGCTCCTCTGGCAGCCTTCTGGGGTTGTTTTGTGCCAAAACCACCCTTCTTGAATCCCATGGGGTAGAGTTGGGCCACTGGCCGTAGGGCAGCCTTGGAGGTGGATGGTCTGCAGATGGGCTCCTGGGAGAGAGCTGGTTCTGTTGGTGGGAGATTGGAGGTGGTTGTGGGTAACAAGCTGTGCAGCTGGGGAGGGGACTGTGGAGTCCAACCACTGCTGTTTGAGACCTCCAGGCCATCTTTAGTGCCGAGAGGGCTGCATGTTGCTCTGATGAGCTGTCTAGAGAGAATGGATGGATGCAGGACAAGGAGAGGACTGCAGACAGAAAGTGCTTTGTGTTCTGCTGGAAGAGCAAAGCCACTTGCCCTATGAGAGCCAGGATGTGATATCCTCCTCTCTGCTCCTCTGCCTAGAAATTTGTGTCACCAGGGATGTGGAGAGAATCTGTGGGTCAGGAGTTGGTGGGGAGGTGGGATGCTCCAGGCACTTGCTGTGGTTGTGAGCACCCTGTTGGGTGGGGCAGGCTAGGTTGGACATGCAGGGTTCTGCTGGAGTTGTTTCCCTTGCTTGAAGGATGGAGATGTGTGAGCAAGAGAGGGAGCAGGCAAATTTGGCAGCTGGTCAGGACCAGGATGGGAGTCAGCAGCAAGGCTGGAAGGGATCATGGGCTGGTGCCCATGTCCACACTTGGTAACTACAAACTTGGGCTCTCCAGGTCTATTGTTTTCCCTCAGCAGAGTTTTAGGGGGTCTGGGAGTAGAACTGGGTGCTCTAGAGGAATCTTCACCTGCTTGAAACTGGAATGCAGGTCAGCACTTGCTGCTGATGGGATGAGTTTCCTCCATCTGCTTCTCTTCTGAGGTAGCCCGGTGTCTAAAGATCACAAATGGTGAAGAGAGGAGGTCCAAGCTGAAGAGGAACCACTTGCCCCAGAGCTGCTGCAGGTCCTCACAAGCCAAGGCTGGCCGTGGCTGGCTTGGCTGATGAACCCCAGAGGATGGGAAGGTCTCCACCCTGCCCTGGCCTTGGCCAGCCACAGAATCAGCCCATCAGCCATCCTCCTCCTGACACTGCTGTAATCTGCTTGCGTGGCAGAGCGGCCAAGGACCTTGGCTTCTCAGCAGCAGGGTGGCTTGGCTGGGCTTCCACTTGGCATGTTGGCTTGCTGGCTTTCCAAGCCCGGCTCTGGCTTTGAGATCTGGTTTCTGTGTGCAAAGAGCACAATGGCTGGATCAGGCTCTGAAGCAGATACTTGCATAGGGAAGAGGGATGTGATCCAAGTGCCTGTGTCTGCAGGTGGTCACAGGATAGTTCTGGAAGGAGAAGGATGTTGGTTTTCATGGGTGCCGGAGGGAGTCTGCTACTTGTTTGTCCTGTCGTGCCGGTTGAGCAGAAGCTCTTCTAGTGAGCCATCGGGTCCAAAGTCATTGACTGCATTAACATCTGAGCCATAGCCAAGAGGCATCCTCACCAGGGATGATTACAGAAGCCGTCGGGGAAGGAACTTGCCACGAGCTCTTTCAAGCAGGAGCACAGCTATCTCCTGCACAAGGACTTTTGGGTGTGATCTCTGTGACTACAGAGCTCCCCAAGGTTACATGGGTATGGGCACGCCAGGGTGGGAGAGCCCTGCGAGATCCTTGTCCTCTGATGGGGCGTGGGATGTGAACTGAAGGTGGCAGTCCTGAGCTTGAGGTTCTCCGGGAGTGTTGATACTTGCTCTCCCTTCTGTGTTCCCAGCAGTATTCCTGACGGTGACCACATACCTCTTTTTCCCCACAGATGGAATCTCCAGTCTCTACGCCCGCGGTGTTGCCCTTGCACCTGCTTGTCCCTGTCGTCAACAACGACATCTCGTCACCGTGTGAGCAGATCATGGTACGCACCCGCTCGGTGGGGGTGAACACCTGCGATGTGGCCCTGGCCACCGAGCCCGAGTGCCTGGGCCCCTGCGAGCCGGGCACCAGCGTCAACCTGGAGGGCATCGTCTGGCAGGAGACGGAGGACGGTGAGTGTCACAGAGCTTCTTGCTCTCCAACAGTGTCATGGGAGCGTTAGGGCAGTCCCTTCCTCCCCATGTCCCCGCTGTGTCATTCTCTGGCGTGTCCTGGGACAGAGGAGCCGTGTGAGAGCGGTCCATAATCCGTCCAGCAAAGGGAGTAATGGGCCAGTACTTGTGTCAGCCCCGTGTGTTGCGTTATCCCTTTGCCCAGACAGCAGGCAAAAATCTAAGCTGCCATTTCTCTGCCCTTCGACAAGAGCTGACTTGTTCCGGAGGTGCCAGGGGAAAGGCCGTGCCAGCCGGCACGGGAATTCGACAGAGTTGACTTCATTTCTGCTTGGCAACCCGCGGGTCTGTCACAAAAACGCTCAGACCCTGGGAGGCGGCAGAAATCTCCTGCTGGATTAAAAAACCCCAGCGGAGCTCTCAAAATCGACTCAGTGGGAGATCAGCCTCTCGGCTCTCTTGCCAAGCCAGTCCAATCTTTTTTTTTTTCCACTGGAGCTCATCTCATCCGTGCACAGCTTGGTTTGTTTTCCCAGGTCCTTTGATGGGTTTTCGTTGCTCTTGGGGCTCTGCCAAGGAACACAGCTATGAATAGGTGGCTCAGTGGCCCATGGCAAGCGTTGGAACTTGGCCTTCCCTCTAGCCTCAGTGGGATGCTGGAGGTTTCTGCCTTGGGAGGCACGGGGTGAGCTCCTTGTGTTTGTGTCTGGAAGCAGAAACAGTCCAGAAGCACAAAGGTGAGAGAGAGCAGTGGTGGTGGAGGCTGGTTGATGGGTCATCTCAGCCGGGTATCCATGTGCTCCTCTTGGATATCTGCTCCCTGTCTTCCATTGCTGTTCTGTGCAGAGAATGAAGCTGTTGGCCTTTATCCCAGCCACTCCTCACTGAGGCTCTTTATTATCTGTGGTGGAAGCTGAGCTGAAATCTCCATTCCTGTGAGCTGCTTCCAGTGAGGTTCTCTTCTCGTCCCATGCTTTGGGACGGTGGGGGTGGGCCCAGTTTGCCTTTTCTCTCTTCCTCCTGGGAAACTGGTTTTGAAACCATGGCTGGCACAGGACCAAGTGCTGCAGTGACTGCTGATGTGAGCACTGAAGTTGTTCCCCTTGGAAAAAGCATACTGAGAAATAGCTGAGCTGTTTGAGAAGAGAGCAGTGGATGGACCATACCAGGGAAGACTGGGATGTCTGGCTTGGGATGGGGACTTCCACACTCCTCTACTTTACTGTCCATTCCATGTGGAAAAAAATTCACCCTGATTGAGGCAGCTGGGACCTGTAGGTGTATTTTTTCTGCTGCTCCAGGGCAGAAGGATGTCACACATAAAATCTGTGAGAAGAAACACAAAGCAGAAGAGTTCAGGATCCCTGCTCTGCGCATTCCAGGGCCAGGGGATCTGCAGGGTGGATCTGCTCCAAAGAAACCTGCAGGTCTGCACTGATCTACCACCTCGCCAGCACTGCGTGATTGGTGTCTCCAAGAGCCTGGTCACTTTATAGGATACGCCACCTTCAGCTGGGGAAACTGAGGCACAGCTGGGCTGGGTTTTGGGACACACAGCAGCACAGAGGAGCATTGGCACCTTCCACTTGTGGTGCTCCCACATCTCCCAGCCCCATCAGCCTGCTGTCCTGGTGTGACTTCCCTCAACCCAAAAGCCCTGGAGCTGCAGAATTTCCTAAAATCCTGGGGCTGCTGGAGAGCCCCACAGGCAGCAGCAAAGCTGATGGGAGCTTGGAGTTTGTATGGTGGTTTTGGGTGGAAGTCAGGAGGGGGTCACGGTGGCCATGACAGGATGGATGAACTGAGCATCCCTGAGGCAGAGAGCACAAGAACATCCCTCCCTGCCAGTTCCTGGTTGAGAGGCCTTGCCATGGGAGTGGTTGCTGTTCTTTCCTCCTGCTCCTCACCCCACCCTGGAGCTCTGTGTCTGTCTGCCTGTCCGTCCGCATTACCCTTCGCTTCCGCAGCCACCATTTCGGAGCATGCCTTGGAGGTGTCCTGTGATTTCCCACAGCCTGGGTATTTTTAGTCTGTGGTAATTCAGTGAACTTACACAGAGATCCTTCTCTGCTGGCTGCTGATGGTTGCCACTGTTGGGAGCAAGGATTTCACTTCCAGTCCGGCACAAAGGGGAGCCCTGATACTGCCTTTGGTCTTTCCGGGTCTGCTGCAAGCCTTGGCTCCTGTCACACGGCGTCTCTTGTCCTTGAGTGAAAAGGCAGGGGGCAGCTATCCCTGTTTTTTGCCTGACATCTCTCTCCTACCTTCCCATTGTCAAAGAAGGAGTCAAGGGTTATGCTGGATATGGCTGTCGGAAGCTGGAGCTTGTGAAATGTTCAGGGATGCAGTGAGCATCTCCCCTTGCCCAAAGGATACAGAGGAGAAAGCTACACCAAGGGCATGTCTGCAAGGCCAGATGAGGTACTTCCAGCATCTGGAGACTCTCCTCAATATCTCCAGAGGGATCTGTCTGTCCCCTTGCTCCTTGGGATGTAGCAGCCTCATTGGACTGCTTGCGAAGACCTCAGAGCAGTGGAGCAGCTCTTGGCTTGTATCAAGTTTAGAATCACAGAACTGAGGAATGGTTTGGTTTGAAAGGGACCTTAAAGCCCAGTTCATTCCACCTCCTACCATGGGCAGGGACACCTTCCACTAGCCCAGGTTGCTCTAAGTCCCATCCAACCTGGCCTTGAACACTTCTAGGGATGGGGCAGCCACAGCTTCTCTGGGCAACCTGTGTCAAGGCCTCACTACCCTGTCAGGAAGGAATTTTTCCCCTAATATCCAATCTAAATCTCCCCTCTTTCAGCTAAAGCCATTACTCTTTGGCCTGTCACTTCTTGGCCTTGCAAAAAGTCCCTCTTCAGCCTTCTTTTAGGTCCCCTTTAGGCACTGGAAAGGACTCGAAGATCTCCCTGGAGCCAGCCTTCTCCTCTCCATGTGGGGCTGCAAAATCATGGAGAAAAGCTTCTAAAGCCAAAGACTGGCAATGCTTGGAAGGATAAGCTGGACAGGAAGGGCAAGTCCATCTGAGACGAGGGCATGAAGCCCCAGTGAACCTGTTGATGTCCTTCCTGCCCTGAACCAACTCTGTCCTCATCTCCCACTAGAAAATCTGCCATGAGTCCATCAGCCCTGCTAAAAGGCATCCCAGGCTGCTCCCACCACCAACCATCTGGTTCTGGGCTTTTGGTCCACCTTCTCCTCCACCATTCCAGGCTGGTGTTGGCCTGAGGTCTGGTCTAGCTGGTAGTGAACACGTTGTTCCTGCTCTCCTGCCGCCATGCTGGTGACACTGTCCCTTTGCTGAGCCTGGCTTGCACAGGGATATGTTTCATCAGGACAGTTTCAGTGGGGAGCAGCTGTCTTGGGAGCTCCCCTAGTGCTGTTATGTGTAATTCTGATCCTCAGGATCTATTAACTGATCTGATCACACTGGAAAGCATTGCTCTCTTTGTGCCTTAGGTCTGCTCCAGGTCCCCTCCACCCCCCTCACTGAAGCTGGTGTCACCTGACTTGGACTGTGTCACCTTCTCACCTCCCCATGGTGCCACACCAGTGCTGATCACAGCAAAACAAACACAAACCCTCTGAGCTGTGAGGATCATGGTGTGGCAGCACCTGGAAAACGTCAGCACACTGTACAGCACACTGTCCTCCTTCCTCCAGCTCCTTGCTGGGACATTCGTGGCAGGTTACCCATAGCTCAGATTTCTGTACTCCAGACATTTGGATTGTCCTTTTGCAAACTTCTCATGAGGGTATGATGGAGCACAAGCCTGCCCAGACCATGCCAGTGTGGATGTGTCCTTGCTTGGAGCAGGAGGGAAATGCAATAGATAGGGATGGAATGGAGAAGATGGGAGGGTGAGAGCAGATACAATGGATAGTGGCTTCCTCTCCCAGTTCCCATGGGAACTGTGAATGCATCTCGTCAGGTCTCATGGACTTACACACCTTGAACTTCTCTTACAGGTGGTTCTTCCTTCTCCCAGTCCCTGTCTTTGCCTCCTCCATCTCAGGTGGTGTGGCTGGAGCACTTGCTGGTGAAGATCAAGGCAAACAAGTCATGTTTGAGCCTCTCCACTGTGGGCTACCCTGATTGCAGGCTTCCTTCATGTGTTTGAGTTTCTCTTTGTTAATCCATCAGGTTTCCTGGCATTTCTGCCTGACTTCTCTTTGTTGGGATGCATTGATCCTTGGATGTCAGCCAGCTTCCTTGGGTCCCACTTCCCTCCAGTGCTGTATCCCATGGCACTCTGTCAAACGGGTCTCTGAAGAGGCCAAAGTCTTCTCTCCTGGAGTCCAGGGCAGTGATCTTTCTGTGTGCTGCAGTCCCTAGAAAGCAGTTGGATGGTCGGGGACAGTCATGCACCATCTGAGCATCCATCCTTGTATGGTATGATGGGATGATCATGTCTCCCTCTGGCTCTGCCAGGGAAACTGTGTTCATGTTGCTTGTCAAGGTCTGATAAAGGGGACTTTTCTGTGAGAAGACACCAGAAACTTCCCCCATGTTGGACAAGGTCAGCTAAGGCTGAGCCTATCAGCCATGAGGGCAGTGCCTCTAGGATAATGTATTTAGGAAGGGGAGAAAAAGCAGCCCCCATTTCCCACGCCCCTGTGCTGTTTAGGGCAGAGATGTAGAAATCAGGAGTGAAGTGGAGCCTAGGGAAGAAGCCAGGAGAAAGTGTTTTAAGGTTTGGTTTTATTTCTCATTACCCTACTCTGATTTGATTTGCAATAAATTAAATTAATTTCCCCAGGGTGAGTCTGTTTTGCCTGTGATGGTAATTGGTGAGTGATCTCTCCTCACTGGGTGAGGTGACAGTTGTGCTGGACAGCCCCATGGTGTCCCCTGTCTCCTGGCAGGAGCGTGATGGCCGTGAACAGCTTTGGATGTTGTGTCCCAAAGCCTGGGCACTACAGGTTAGGCAGGATCTCTGCACATGAGGGGGGCTTATGGAAGAGCTGGAGCATCCTGAAAGTGATGCAGCTGCAGGGGAAATGACAAAGATCATTTCAAAGATGATTCAGCTGGGTAAGAAATTCATGGAAGAAGGGACATCCCAAAGCCAGGGCATCCTGGAAGTGATGCAGGTGGAGGAGGAATTCATGGAGATGTTCTTGGTTGGGTTTGAGGGATTTATCTTTGAAAAGGAGGGGAATGTGCCCAATACAATGGCTTCTGGTGCCCACAGCAGCTTTGTCCTCCATCCCATGTAATCCCAGGATTTTCTCATACGCTGCCTTCCCGAATGGCAACTTTGCACCATC
Source organism: Phainopepla nitens (assembly GCA_013400175.1). NCBI lineage: Eukaryota > Metazoa > Chordata > Aves > Passeriformes > Bombycillidae > Phainopepla > Phainopepla nitens. The sequence goes on along the minus strand of VXBQ01003616.1, from coordinate 648,612 downwards.
ATCAACCCTTAATTTTTCCAGCCAGGGTACAACTCTGATGTGCGCACTTAGTGAGCAGGATGCTGAGTGGTTTGCACCTAGATTTGGGTGATATCAATTCCTTAAGAGCTTCAAAGATGTCACCTTCCCATGGAACCAGGTGGGATGGGAGTTACCCAAGTGGCATTCCTTCTGTTCAAGAGCATCGGCGTTCCTGCAGATGTGAAAACATTGCTGCCTCACTGCTGCCCTTGTCATGCCTGTGTCTGCTCATCATCCTGCCGTGGGAGGGGGACACAGTGGGTGAAAAAAGCTGCTTAGGATCTATCCTGGGGTTTAAATTGTCCTGGGTTATTGTTGGAGGATTAGGAGGATTTGGTATGATTGGTTGCAGCAGGTTAAATATAGGCTGGTGTGTGTTGGAGGTCTGGCGTTCCAACAAGGAAGGAGAGACGGTGCCGGCTCATTTTGCCCCTTCCTCTTTCATCTCTCTCTTGTGACTGTGGTGGTCAGGAGGAAAAATGCCAGCACCTCTTTTCTAATGTCACACACTGGCCCTGAGATGCACAAGAGACTCCCTTGGTTTGCCAGGCAATTAACTTCCAGCAGCTCATGCATGTGGTCTTCTCTGGCTTCAGAGGGATTGAACTGGCAGGGAGAGCAGAGGGACTGGGAGGGATGGGGCCTGGGTTAGTCCTGCTTGTTTCTCAGTGGCTCCCAGGTCCTTGGGCAGCTCCTGGGAGGATCCCACAGCAGCTCCCCAGAGGTGTCCTGGGAATGGTGGGGCTGGGTTGGAGTGCAGGATGCAGCCAGGAGCTTCTTTGAGTTTTAGGGAGAGGAGGACAGGCTCCTGCCTACCAAAAACTGCTGCATTAGGAAGAACAGAAGATCACATTCCATGTGCCCTCTTTGAGATGCCTGGAACCAGCATCCCAATGCTCCCATTGATCTTTCCATGTGTGGGGCTGTGGGTTCCCAGCAGTTGGTATCTCCCTCAGGTTGTCTCCATCATCACATCCTGGCCATGTCTTTGTTAAGGCAGGTCCCCAGCACCTTCCTCAGAAGGCAGAACCCAGCGTCTCTTGCTCACAGGATGAGCCAGTTGGCTCATGGCCATGTTCTGGCACCGTGTCTCCCCATGATCTGCTCACAGCATTTTCCAGGAGGAAAAGGAGAAAGAGAAGGTCTGCATTTCATTTCTCTTTCTGAAGGAGCCCCACGTGTCAGGCCTTGGCTCCATGTATTATCCATGCTGAAGCCTGCAGCTGGCTGCTGGCATAGCACAACGGGGGATGTGGGCTGAGATTTATAAACATGCTTCAGGCGCAGCTGCTCCGGGCTCCCTCGGCTCCATCCATCTCCCGGGGCCGTATATCTTGCTGCACTCATCAACCCTTGCAAACGCGTTCCCGAGCTTTACCTCGCCTGGCACGACAGACTCTGCTCCAGTTGTGCAGAAATCAGAGTGATCCGTGGCAAGGAGGAGACACCACAATGCTGAGGGATGTGTGGAACGCCTCTCTGCCTCCCAGAAGAGGTGCTGAGGGTCCTCGGCCTCGGTATGGGTGTGAGCCAGGCAGTTCCTCTTCTGAATTAATGTGGAAAAGCTGAAACTCCAAGGTTTTCAGAATTTGCTCTGTGACAGGAGGATGTGGCCCCATGGATGGTTATCCAGATGGAAATACAGGGCAGAAGGATGCCCCTGGATGTGCTGAAGCAAAGTGGCCCAGGGCAACAGAGGGTTATTGTGCCAGGATTGGGTTTTCCTGCCAGGGACAGTCGCCTGAGCAGGAATGCTGGGCTCAGCTTGCCATCTAGTGGCAGTAGCAGCTTTTTCCGGAGGGTCATTAGGTTCATAGCCATGCTGGTTCGAAGCCCTGCTGGGGGTCTGCAGCTCCATTTTGGGGTCCACAGCCCTGCTAGGGGCTTCCTCCATTTCCCCCAGGGGTTTCCCAGCTCTTTCTCCCTGGAGATCACATTCTCTACCCTACTTGAGCATACATGGAGCCAGTGTGGATCTTCAGGTCCTCCCTGAAATCCCACAGCCTTTTTGGGGTCATTGGGTTTTAACATCCCATGAAAGTAGGGAGCAGGAAGAGGGGTTAGGTGAGACATGCCAAGGGAAGGGGTGAGCTGGGAGTCTCCAACTCCCATCTTGGTGCCCCTCCAGGCCTGAGCCCAATGTCTCACTTCTTCTGAGAGCCCATGTCCACCCTCCTTCAACCCTAGAGCTAAGCTCTTCCTCCTCCCTGTCTCGAGGGGCACATTCCTGGCACCGTGGGATCACCCCTGGCCCCGTCTGACCCTTTTCCCTCGCCTTGCAGGGATGCTGGTGGTCAACGTCACCTGGAGGAACAAGACGTACGTGGGGACGCTGCTGGACTGCACGCAGCATGACTGGGCACCTCCCCGGTAAGTGGGTGGGGGCTCCAGGGGGCTCCCAGTGCTGAGGGCAGATCTTGCCCTGTAAGGCCCCCATGGCACCTGGGTTGGCATCTCCTCCTTGCCCAGCCCAGCTGCTCCCATGACTCTTTGCCCCTGCAGTCACACATCCCTTGTCATGGGGACTGGAGATGGTTTAGCACATCCCAGGGGACCTCTCTGGTTCCTCTTTATCAGCCAGTGGGGGGAGAAGCCTGCGGGATTGGTAGTGAGGGGAGTAAGGGGGTCCCCACTGTGCCTTGGGGACAGCACAGCCCAGCACAGCCATCTCTCTGTTAAAACCTCTGTGTCCTCCTCCCTGCAGGTTCTGTGACTCTCCCACCAGTGACCTGGAGATGCGCAACGGCCGGGGCAGGGGCAAGCGCATGCGCCCCAACAGCAACACGCCGGTCAACGAGACGGCCGCCGCCTCGGACAGCAAGGGCACCAGCAACAGCAGCAAGACCCGGGCGGGAGCCAACAGCAAGGGGCGCCGGGGCAGCCAGAACTCCTCGGACCACCGCACCCCGCCCGGCGGCACCGCCGAGGACGTGAAGGCCAGTCCCTCCTCCGTCACCAAGCGCAAGAGCAAACCCCTCTCCGACATGGACCTGAACTCCAGCTCGGAGGACTCCAAGGGCAGCAAGCGCATCCGCACAAACTCGATGGGCTCGGCCACAGTGCCGCCCGCCGCGGTCAAGGTGGAGCCGGCTATCCTGGAGCGCAACTGCCCTTCTCCCATCCTCATCGACTGTCCCCACCCCAACTGTAACAAGAAGTACAAGCATATCAATGGGCTGAAGTACCACCAGGCCCACGCACACACGGATGACGACAGCAAGCTAGAGGCGGATGTGGACAGCGAGTATGGCGAGGAGCCCTCCCTGCATGCCGACGTCGGGAGCTGCAACGGTGCTGCCGGGACGCAGAAGGGCTCCCTCTCACCTGCTCGCTCGGCCACCCCCAAGGTGCGTTTGATGGAGCCCCACAGCCCTTCCCCATCCAGCAAGTTCAGCGCCAAGGTCCCCTGCAAGAAGAAGGTGGGTGGGGAAGGGGACACGGACCTGGGTGCTCTGTCCAATGATGGCTCTGAGGATGGTCCCTCGGTGGCCGACGAGACGAGTAACGATGACTTTGACTCTCTGGAGAAGCGATGCATTGATAAGGACAAGTCAAAGAAGGCCTCTGGTGCTAAACAGGAGAAGATTCCTTCCAAAAGCTTGAAGTCCGCCAGACCCATTGCACCAGCCATCCCCCCGCAGCCAATTTACACCTTCCAGACTGCCACGCTCACCACAGCCAGCCCTGGCTCCTCTGCTGGCCTCACCACAACCGTGGTCCAGACTATGCCCAACAGCCCCCAGCTGAAACCCATCCAGCCCAAGCCAACAGTGATGGGAGAGCCTTTTGCTGTCAACCCTGCCCTCACCCCTTCCAAGGAGAAGAAGAAGAAAGACAAGAAGAAGAAAGAGCCCAAAGAGGTGGAAAACCCTTTGACTCCGGGCAAAGCCTGCAGAGTGGAGGAAGGTAAGAGCCCTTTCCGGGGGGAGTCCAGCGAGCTGGGGTTGAAAAGCGAGGGGCTGCTGAATGGTTCATCTGACCCCCACCAGAGCCGGCTTGCCAGCATCAAGGCCGAGGCAGATAAAATCTACAGCTTCACTGACAATGCTCCCAGTCCCTCCATCGGTGGGGCCAGCAGGCTGGAGAGCACCAACCCAGCCCAGCCCCTGACCCCACTGCACGTTGTCACCCAGAATGGGGCAGAGGCCAGCTCGGTGAAGACCAACAGCCCGGCCTACTCGGACATCTCCGACGCTGGGGAGGATGGGGAGGGCAAGCTGGAGAGCATGAAGGCAAAGGATCCAGAGCAGCTGGTCAAAGAAGGCGCCAAAAAAGCTCTTTTCCCGCCACAACCGCAGAGCAAAGAGTCTCCCTTCTACCAAGGCTTTGAAACCTACTATTCCCCTGGCTACCCCCAGGCCAGCCCAGGAGCCCTGAACCCCGGCGGGCAGGCTGCGGCCGAGACACAGACCTTGAAGCTGAAGAAGGACGAGGAGCAGGAGAACCCGGAGGCGAAGGTGAAGAGTGAAGGCTGTGAAGAGAAGAAGGCAGAGCTGGGCAGTGGCTCCAGCCAGCAGCCCTCGGTCATCCAGCAGCGCCCCAACATGTACATGCAGTCCCTTTACTACAACCAGTACGCCTACGTGCCGCCCTACGGCTACAGCGAGCAGGGCTACCATGCTCACCTGCTGAGCACCAACCCTGCCTACCGCCAGCAGTACGAGGAGCAGCAGAAGCAGCGGCAGAGCCTGGAGCAGCAGCAGCAGCGAGGGCTGGAGAAGAAGGCAGAGCTGGGCTTGAAAGAGAGGGAGGCGGCACTCAAAGAGGAATGGAAGCAGAAGCCACCCATGCCCCCAACGCTGACCAAAGCCCCGAGCCTCACGGACCTCGTCAAGTCGGGGCTGAGCAAGCCCAAGGAGCAGGGAGGTCCTGATATGGCCAAATCCGTTATCATCCCCAAGCTGGAGGACTCGTCCAAACTGTCCAGCAGCCAGGTCGCCGAGGGGCTCAAGGTGAAGCTGAGTGAGGCTGGACACCTAGGGAAGGAGACGGCTGAGACAAAGGCTGGCTCCGAGTGTGGCCGGCAAGCGGAGGTGGACCCTGTTCTCTGGTACAGACAGGTAAAGCCCTGCCCTCTCTGCCAGCCCAGCCTTGGGTTTGCTCCTGGAGGAAGCCACTCACCAGGCTTTGCTGGAACCATCACCTCAGAGAACACATGTTGTCCTCTGCTTGTGGTGTGACTCCATGAGTTTCCTTTGGGGCCAGAAAAAGGATGGGGCTGTGAGGCCATGGGTGAGCTAGGGAGAGGCCGGGAAAGGGGAGTGGGGTTTGCTGGTCTCCTCCAAACACAGCCTGGAATTGGGACAGGTGGGCTGTGGGGAGGCAGCTGCTCTGGTGGTTGGCTGTTCTTGTGGGGAGTGGAGGCCACGGATGGGCCAAGGAGAGCCCAGGGAAGGGGAGGGGGGTTCACCAGTCTTCTCCAAACACAGGCTGGTTTTGGGACAGGCAGGACCAGGGAGAGGTAGCTGTTCTGATGGATGGCTGTTCTTGCAGGAAGCTGAGCCCCGGATGTGGACCTACGTGTACCCGGCAAAGTACTCGGACATCAAGACAGAGGATGAGCGGTGGAAAGAGGAGAGGGACCGAAAGTTGAAGGAAGAAAGAAATCGAAGCAAAGAAGCCTCGTCCAAGGAGGATGGGAAGGAGAGCACCAGCTCCGAGTGCAAGCTGACCCCCACCGAGGAGGCTCGCATGGTGGGGAAGGAGCCCAGGCCCAGTGTCCACGTCCCCGTGTCCTCACCCCTCACACAGCATCAGTCCTACATCCCGTACATGCACGGCTACTCCTACAGCCACTCGTATGACCCCAACCACCCCAGCTACCGTGCCATGCCCACCGTCATGATGCAGAACTACCCAGGTAGGGAGCCGGGGGCTTCAGGGGGTGTCCATTCCTGGCTCTCCCTGCTCTCAGGGTGGGGGATGGCTGTGGGACATCCTCTCGCACACATACAGAGCCTCATGCTCCCACTGTGCTGCCCCAATATTCCTGGTGCCCTAACTGCTCTTTTCCCCCCAGGATCATACCTACCCTCCAGCTATTCCTTCTCTCCGTATGGGAGCAAGGCGTCCGGCAGTGATGACAGTGACAAGTCCCGAGCCAGCCCCAGCGTGAGCTGTAAATCCAGCTCGGAGTCCAAGGCCCTGGACATCCTGCAGCAGCACGCCAGCCACTACAAGAGCAAGTCACCCACGGTGAGGGTCAGCAGGGCGCTGGCTTCGCCCAGCTCTGGGGCATAGTCTCTGGATCCTGTAATGGGGTGGGAGCAGCTCTGTTTGTCGCATGGTTTTGCTATTTCTGCTGCTGTGGGAGATCTGCAGCCATTACAAATCCTTTGGGATGGACCAGCCAAACCTGTGCCTCAGCGCTGGGGCTTTTCCAGGCCCTGCAGCAACCAGGTGACACTTGTCCTCAGCCCTGGAGCTGGCAGGTGGGATATGGGGGCTGTCTCCCGTGGAGACATCCCGTGGCTCCTCCTGAGCTGAGCTGGGAGACGGAGCTTGGACACAGTGAGGAAAGAGTTATCCTCAAACACACCCTGTGTCCTCCACGTGGCTTTTGACCATCCCACCCGGCTTCCCATCGTCATGGGAACCTTTTGGGCAAAGGCAGAGGGAATATCCCGATATGCCCCCGGGGTCGCTGGCGCTGTCCCTCAGCACGTGTCTGCTTTCTCCCCTGCAGATAAGCGAGAAGGCGTCTCAGGAGCGGGACCGCAGTGGCTGTGGGGTGGTGGGGGGCGGCGGGAGCTGCAGCAGCGTTGGGGGAGCGGCTGCGGGGGAGAG
>VXBQ01003616.1:624657-640092 GCA_013400175.1 Phainopepla nitens | reverse complement strand
GCTCCCCTTTCCATCCACCTTTTGGTTTTAGGGCGGCTTCCCCAGGCTGCAGGCAGGGCGCAGCAAGAAACAAGCACACTTAGGTTCTGCCAGAGGCACGTGGGGCCATGCTGGTCCCCGCTCCAGCCTCGTGCCAGGGCTGGGGGCACCAGGTCCTGGAGGAAGATGGTCCCCACTCCTGGCTGCTACCCAGCTCTGAGGACAGGGGCTTTCTGGTCCTCTGCCCCCAGCCCCAGAGCGGCTCTCCCCAGGCCGACACTCTACCTCGGCCCCGCAGCGGCCGGCCGCCCCTGCCCTGCCCCGCCTCTCCCGCTGCCTGGCCGGGGGACGGGGGGCCATCGGTCTCAGTTGTGTGTGTCCGTGTCGCACCCGGCCCCGAGGGCCGCTGTACGGGGATGCTCTGCCTGCTGGGCTCTGTACATACTGTAAAAAGCAATTGTTTGAAAGCTGTTGTTTTGGGTTTTGTTTTCTTTCCCCGTTTCTTCCCCATCCCGCTGTACCCAGTTGGAAAGGAGGCACTGGCTGCTCTCGGCCCCGGTTCAGGTGCTGGCAGCACGGTGGCCCCAGCCTGCTCTTGTTGTCTGACTCATTTTTCTTCCACTCTTCGTACTGTTTGGAAGGAGACGGGGCCACGTGGCCCGGCACACTCTGCAGGGACAGGGCAGGTAAGGGACCCACCCCACACCCGTCACAGAGCCACAAGCAGCCACGGGGCTGGGGCCTGGCTGGCTCGGGGTGCTTTGGAGAGCCCCACATCCCCCCCGTGGAGGAGCATCCCTCCCGCTGGCTGCTCCTACCTCCAGCCCCAGCCGGCCCGGCGGGGCTCCCAGCATGGCTGGGGCCACAGCGGCTCCAGCGGCGCAGAGGAAGTGCCTGGTGGTGGGAGGGGTGCCACAGGCTTTGCTGGCAGTCAGAGGGGGGCGGGGGGCTGCTCCCCACCTTCCCAGTTGGGTCCCAGTTGGGTCTCCCTTTAGGTGTTAAATGAAACAAGAGTTTATGCAGAATAGGTTTGAGGTTTGACAGTTCCCGGGTTCTCTGGGCCAGCTGTGGCCCACGGGGCCGCCCCCAGCCCCGGTGTCAGACCGTTGGTGTTTATAGCTCGTTTCCATTGGCGTTGCTGTGTTGGGTTTCATTTCAGTCTTCCTGACTCTGCCCTTCTGTAAAGTGTACATTATTACCGAGTTCCTTGTTTTTTTATATATATATATATATAAATATATATATATACAAACTGTACTCTTCTTGCCTTTGTACATTTAGGCAAGGAGGGAGAATAAATCTTTTTAAGAGACAATCACAAACCTGTGAGGGTGGCTTTTTCTTCCTCTTCCTCCAAATCTGGTCCTTTATCCTCAAAAACTGTGGCCAGTTATTTTTGGGGGTGGGAGAGGGAGTTTCCCCATCTTGGGCATCTGAGAAGGCTCCTGGTGCTCCTCACTGACCCCAGGCTTCTGCCCTGTGCCCCTGGATTTGCCTGTGCCCAGCACTCGTGGCTCTGGTGGGTGCTGCAGCTGAGCTCAGAGCTGATAATTGGAGGCAGAACCCTGCAGGCCTGAGCTCCTGGGCACCAAGGCCATGCCCTGCACCATGGCCCCAGAGTAGAGGAGGTACTGGACACACAAGGTGGTCAGAGGCAGGGTTTGGCTCCTCCAGCTTTGCCATGGAGGTGATCCATGTGGGAGGCAGCACCCAGGGACATCCGAGGCACCTTCCAGATTATCCCCAGAGGGTGTTTTGGAAGGCATTTGGTGATCTGAGAAATCCACATTTGCCCTTCTTTACTTGAGGCAGGGCAGGAGAGGATTTGAAATTGTCAGAGAAGCGCATGCAATGGCACAGCCTCATATCTCCACCACAACAAAGAGCTCAGATCAGCCTCACTGCAGCTCCTGTGACCAGAATCCTACACTTTACCAGTCAGAAGGAGCAAAGTGGTTCCCATCCCATCAGCTGAGATGTGCCAGCCTGGAGCACTGTGGGGTGGCAGCCAGCCACTGGCACACTTAGGGACACCCAGAAGCCAGGAGGCACCCGCCAGTCTCACGCCAGAGTTGGGGCAGCTCCAGCTGCATGGAGGGATAAAACTGCACCCTTCTCATGCCAGCAGCAGCACTCAGCAGTTTTAGCCAGGGAACACCCATTCCTGAGGGCTCCACTTTCAGAGGTCAGCCCATTTGATTTTCAACTGATAGAGGGTCTAATGCCCTGCTGGAGGGAGCAGAGTTCCTTTCCCTCTTGGTTTCATGGAGGTGAAGGAGGGCAAAAGAGACCCAAATTTATGATTATTTATTCACACACACTCATATCCCAGCCCCAGCTCTCCCAAACCAAACACACCATGGTGGATATGGAATGACCCAGGTGCAGCTTCCAACAGACTCGTCCAGCGCAGGGCAAGAGCACAGCAGGAACAATCCCACAAGGAGCCAGAGCTAAGGGCAGGGCCCTGGGGCACATCCCCCTTCCCTGGGGCTGTCCCACAGAGCCAGCCAGGACACAGTGCCACGGTGCAGGGACAGGGCACCTCCTCCAGCACTGGACAGAGCTAATCCCTACTCCAGCACCACGGCCCCTTCCTGGAAAAGCCTGGGGAGAGCATCCCAGCACCTGCCCCCACACAACCCTTTGGTTTGGATAGAGCCAGTGGTGGCATCTCAAGCCTTGAGCTCATCCCTGCGAGGAGGGGAGCAGGAGCAGAGGTGAGGGCTTGGGCTTGTTCCAGACCCATCCTGGGGTAGAGGATAAAGGCAGGAGCTTTTCTTGGCTCTTTGGGCCATCCCAACCATCACGTCAGGAAACCGCTCCTCCCAACTAAGCAGCCCCAGTTCATCTGAATGCCCCTTTTATTGAATGCTGTGATAGTGTAGTGGGAACATGAAACAGGGTTAAGACTGCATAAAACAAAAGCTGGAAGAGCAAGAAGTTTCAAAAAGAAAATGGGAAAAAAAAAGGTTAGACCAGTTAAACCAGCATTGGAGTGGAGATGGATGGGGGGTTTAATGTAGTGTTAAAGGATAAACTTGAGCGTCTCCTGCACGTGTCCCACACCAAGCCAGGCTGTTTTTAAGGTCTTGAGTGGGAAATGAATGGGTCGTGTCTCAGCTGAGCTCACGCTGGGCGGGCAGGAGGCACCACTGGGGGGTCGGAGGAGTCCCCAAGGTGGTTCCGACCCCAGGGCTCCCACACTATGCAGCTGCATGGGAAGAGCTCCTATGCCAGTTCATAAACATCCTCCTTTTCCTAGTGATGATTACATGTGGGATAGATAGTTCTCTAGGCAACATGTTTCAATGAGAGTCAACTCTGGGGATACACAGCCCAATCTAACAATGAGAAATGCGCTTGCAGTCCAACAGAAGCTCTGCTTCCCTCTCCTCAGGAAAGGAGGTGGTCCTCTCTCCCCTACACAGCACATTAGGGTCCCTCTGGAGCTTCCCTCTGCAGCTATTCTTCGTCGGAGGAAGAGCTCTGATCCAGGGGGTACACCATGAACATCACATCCGGCCGTGAGGGGACAGCGGGATGGCCCGGCCGCACGATCTCAAAGCCCAAGAAGCTGAATGTCTTCAGGAGTGGAGCTGCCAAAGAGAAGGAGATATGTTACCACCAGGAAAAATCCTCTTTATCTCTCCCTTGAGCCATCAACACTGAAGTGCATGGGACACCCTCTGTAGTGCAATCCAGAGCTTCCTATGCAGAGCAGCACAGCCCTCTCCAGCAGGGGTTTTGCCTCGTCCTGTGCTCATTGCAGCTGCTCCAAAGTGTTCTCCCTAAGGGATTTTAGCTGTGCAGCTGAGCAGCTTTGTCCACGTTTCTCCTGCAATGTTTCTTCTATCCCCTGTGAAAAACAGCAGGGTTTGTTTGTCTGCCTGCACCAGCTGCACATCCCTGCTTTCCCAGGATGCATCCCATAGGTTTTGTCCTGCCCCAGCACCCCTTGAGTGCAGAGAGAGGACAGACAGCAGTGAAGAGGAATCTGCTTAGGGACATGGCAGGCATTTGCTGTCTCCACAAGGAGGTGCTGGAGCTCAGTGGAAACTCCAGACAGCCCTGCACAGGTTGGGGTGGCACCTCAGGAAAGCCCCTTTGGGTTCCATGTGGGAATTCAGAGTGGGGCCAGCCCAGACAGATGCGGTTCTGTGGCCCAGTGCCTGTCCCTGAAGCAGTGGCTGCCCTGTGACCTGTGACCCTCACCCTGGTGCAGCGCCCCATCCCTATGGCACCCTCGGTCAACCAGCTCCAGGACACTGAGTGACCACGCAGAGGAGCTCCTGAAGATATTTTCTGGCAGCACTGAATTTCAGCTGCACAGACAAGGACCCAGGATCTGGACCACTCCAGATCTCCTGCAAACAACCCCTGGCACTGGCTGCCCCCTGTCCCCAGCCTCCGCAGGGGCCACCTACGCAACTGGTGCTAGTGGTGACATAACAGCCAGGACTTGATTTGGCAATTATTCCTGGCATGGTAATGAGGGATGATGACACCTTCCTGGGCTCAGCTCAGCTTTACTAAGGCCCTTCCTTTCGGAGAAGCTGGGACAGCTCATGAAGCTGTGGAGTAAAATTAGAACTGAGGTTGGAATTACTCGCTAGGATACAGCCTGACTCTGGTGGGATTTAGAGAGACATGTTCCCAGCCTGGTACATCTCCCAAGCTGTAATCCCTCACCCAGCACGTCTATCTTTAGGTCCTAAAGCAGCCCCCAAAGCCATAAGCATCTCGAGCCAAGGCCAGGATTACCTGTAAGCCTGGAAAGGACAGAAGTGCCAGGAGATCTTTAAAAAGCTGATGAATTTCAGGGCAATAGGCTCTAAGTGCTTGTTTTCCATCTAATAACTCCTCCCTGGTTTCACCTTCCATGTCTCTGTTGCCAAACAGAGACTTCACTGCTCACCAAAAGGGGAATATTACCTGACACTGGATGAGAAAATCACCCCAAATCATTCAGGAGGAGCTTTTTGCACATGAATGGAATCCCATGGAATCCCAGATTGGTTTGGGCTGGAAGGGACCTTAAAGCTCATTGAGTTCCACCCCACTGCCAGGGGACAGGACAACTTCTGCTAGACCAGGCTGCTCCAAGCCCGATCTGCTGGAGAAACCACAACACTCCCTCACCCTTACCCTCCAAAAAGGACTTATTTCCTCCACACGAAACTATTCCTGTAAGAATTATGCACATAACAATCCCTGCACTAGAGGGTCCCATGGGTATTGCCCTGGGATGACCAAGTTTCTTCACAGCTTCAGCAGCACCGTGTGGGATGTCAGGAGCAATCCCGAGTGCGGGCCGGCCCTCACCTCGATCTTCTCTGCTTTTTCTGAAGCAGATGAAGACATAGTTGACTTTCATTTTTTCTTCAGCAAACTCCAGCAGTGCTGACAACCTGCCAAGGAGGGGGAAGACAAAAGGACATCAGCTCTGGGAAGTCCTGTCCTGAGGAAGCCTCTGAGCATTATCGAATTATCAACTGTTTGGATGTTTTCGGACACAAAGATTGTTTACAGCCCCCTTCCAGCGAACAATGGGTGCTGAAACAATGGGCTTCCTGCCCTGCAGATTCAAGAACTGTCCTTGCTCCCAGTCAGGATAAGTTCCTGTCCTCACAGCCACAAAAACCCTCCCCACCCGTGGTGCTTTGGGACTGAAGCCTTCGCAGGCAGGAAGCAGAGTATCGCAGCTGCTCCTGGGCCAGGCTGCATTCCCTGGCAATGCACATGGGGGATCTGGGAGTTCTGTGCTTTTTGGGAAGGAAAACCGCCCAGAACCGAGCTCATGGCAGGCAGAGGAGGAGAACAAACCATCCCCAGAGAACGTGTGCGCAGGCAGAGCCATTTCCTGAGCGCATGGGCTGCGTGGCACAGCTGCTGCCCCCTGAATCCTCGCTCCCTGCCTTTCCAGCTGGATTATTTCTGCCACCTCTTGATGGAGGCAGTGCTGCAGTAACCCCTCTGTGAGCCTCCAGGGTGGCACACTGATCAGCTGCTGTCACTTGCAACCACTGGCGCTGCCAGAGCAGTGACAAACAGGCCTTCGCTCCACATCTCAGTAAGCAGCTGTCAGCGCAGCAGATTAAATTTGCAAGGGTTCTGTTAATATGTTAATGAACTACTTTAATTATGGCCTCTGGCCTCTCCTCGGCTGTTTCACCCAGCTAAAAATAACCTGACAAAATTGCACTTTAAGTCACAATGACACTGGCAAATAAATCCCCTCCCAGAAGGAGCCATTCCAGGGAGAGCCCAGAGATTTACGGGCCAACTGGAGAAACGACACAAACATTTATCTGGACTCAGAGGCAAATGATACAAGTGTGAGACAGCAACAACGCTGCCACTTCCTGAAGGTGCCCAGCAATGGGTTTTTCCTCAATTAGCTTGTGTCACTGAGGGATGAAGCCTACTTGGAGATTTAGGAGGAGCTGATTGCTCTGCAGAGGAATCCAGCAAAGCCACATCTCCGCTGCAGAGGAGACGCCTGGCACAGCACTTGGCAGGAAGGAGCTGCTCTGGAAGCTGCATTTACACAAACTTCCCATAGCAGAGCTGTCTGGACAAAACACAAGCGGATTCTGCCAAGAGAAAAATCAGAGCTCCTGGCTGAGCCCGGCGCCAGCGCGGCAGCGCTCCAGGAGCGGATCCACCTACTGACGAGGAGAGAGAGCATCAAGAGGATGGAGGGGTTTCAGTTCCCGGAAAGAGAAGAAAATCTGCCAGGACAGGCTTGCCAAGTGGCCAGCGGAAAAATAAAATGAAAAAATAATAAAATATCAGAGAGAATTTTGTTGGCTTTCTATACCGAAGTATACGAAGATTCACTCTGCTCATTTAGTGCTTGTTTTTCATTGGTGTTGGGACTCAAAAAATGGTAACTCATCTGAAATATCATTGAGGAAAAATATTCCTATATTCCTGCAACTCTGCAGACAAGGGAGCAGAATGTGCACAAACCACAAACAGAGCTGCCACTGCACACACACAGCATGGAATCCCAGGGTGGTTTGTTTTGGAAGGGACCTTAAAACTCATCTCATTCCATCTCCTGCCATGGACAGGAACATTTTCCACTAGACCATGTTGCTCCAAGCCCCATTCAACTGGCCTGGAACACTTCCAGAGATAGGGTGTCCATCCATAACCACCTATGTAAGCAAAGTCCTTCCCCCCAAGAGCCATGGCTGCACCTTAGGGATCCAGAACTTACCCTTCTTTGCTTCCATCAGCTAATAATCCATCAGGGATTTCCACAAAGAGGCTCTGGTTTGAGAGCACTGCATCCCAGGAGGAGGTCTTCACCTCTGTGACCTTGTACTGGAAGTGGACAATGTGAGGCTTCCCTTCATGCACTGGGACATCTTGGCTAACAGTGATCTTCTCATCCTGGGAAAATGAAAAATGTGAAGTCCTGAATAGCCGGGGAGAAGTGGACAAAGCAAAAGCAAAGGAACGGTTTTCGAGTTTTGCTGAGAAGAGGATTATGCTTTTTCCTTCCCCTTTTGCTGGGCTCAGGGACACATCACACAGTTCTCAGCCCTCAGAGTGATTTCTAGGCATGCTTTCCTGTTAAGGGAATGTAGTTTGACATACTGATATAATATTCAATTTCTGAGTAGAAGACTCCACTCCCTCACCGCAGGCTCCAGCCACATCTGGTGGTAGTTCATGAACTGCCCTTCCAAGAACACAACCAGACCCAACATCCAACAGAGAGCTTCTGCTGCCACAGCCCAACCAGTTTCAGTGCCTCCTCCATCCCCAACAGAGCCTTTCTGTTCCAGGACTGACCACAAATTGCTTTCCCAGATTTTATAACCTATGGTTTGCCTCCTGGTGTAAGGGAGGAAAACACAGAGCGCAGGGAAATTCCAGAACAGATCTGAAGCCTGTGAGGAGGTCTCCTCCAGAGACCACAAACACACACGTCCTTCCCCAGCCCTGCCCCACGAGGATGCCAAGCATGCAGATTACTTGGGATCAGCTCAGCAGTTCCTAGAAAACAATTCAGTGGTTAAAGCTCCATTCCATCAGACAATTCCTGCAGGCACTTGGCTTGCCCAGTAATGATTTCCATGTTTCAGTGCAAAGAGCCCCGAGTTAACGCTGTCAATGCAGTGAAGCTGAACTGTCCCCTGTGCTTGGTGACAGCTGTGTGCCCCTGTCCCTCAGGGGCACCTGCAGTTTGAAGGGCAGAAGTAAAGCAGATACCCAAAGTCATGAGAGCACCTCGAGAGCCACGTGTCTCTCCCTCCTCAGCAGGTGGGTGGGCAGTGGTTCACTCCACTGGATCACTGGGGGAGCAGCTGTCCAGCCTCCAGATATTTTATTCTAACAGGGCAATTAATTCAGCAGGTCCTTACAAGCCCTTACCGGTTCCTCAAGCCACTGTCCAGTGCTTTAATTCCTATTACCTCCTGTCTTAAAATAGATGCCTCTTAGTTTGACTGCTGTATGACAGAGAAGCCTCTGAGGAAATTCACACTGGTGACAAAGTAATACCATGGGCAAATTGGGAACTGCCTGGGCTCTGAAAGCTGAGCAGAGGAAGTTGCCTTTCATTGAAAGCCCACAAAGCTGAGCTGAAAAACAAGTTTACACTTCACTAGAATAAATATCCTGTAGGAAACAAGTTTATTCATTGAGTTTGAAGGAAGTCTGAGTGCCTGAGTGCACCAAGAAATGCACTGAGAGCTGTTCCAGTGAGGTCAAGCTGTGGCTGTGATGGAGCCAGCAGAGAGAGGCAGGGCTGAATACAGAGGTTTTTTAAAAAAATAAATCCAAGGGTCTTATGTGCATATCCTTCAGCAGTGACTTTACAGGACCCTTTACAGTTGTTGTTTCAGTGCAGAAAGCGTTTCTTTTCCAGAAAACATCCTTCTCTCCAGAAAAGCTCACAGATCATGCTTTTCCCATGCTTAC
Source organism: Phainopepla nitens (assembly GCA_013400175.1). Classification (NCBI taxonomy): domain Eukaryota; kingdom Metazoa; phylum Chordata; class Aves; order Passeriformes; family Bombycillidae; genus Phainopepla; species Phainopepla nitens. Next base: position 631,173 of record VXBQ01003616.1, on the reverse strand, counting down.
GAAACTAAAGGCAAGGAAAGCAGGCTAGGATTGACACATAGGAGGTGTGCCTTTGAGCGGGAAGACTGCCATAGGAAGGGAAAAGCATTCTGAGCCATTTGGTTCAGAACTTCCTTGTCATCAGAAGTTATGTCCAGTGCTCTAAACCCAGTGAGGCTGTTCCACTGAAACCCCCCAGTGACAGCCCAGGAGCCAAAGGCAGCAGGACCACAGGGATCAGCAGAACCAGTTCCTCTAGTTCAGTGGGAATTACACAGCCTGGCTGGGGCAGCTGACACTTTATTTCTAGGCATCCAAACAGATGCTGGGGAAGAGAAAGGCTCTGTGGGCTGCTCTGAAGCAGCAACAGCAGCCCAAAATTCTTTGGAAGCTGCTCAAAGCAAAATCCTGTTTACACAACAAGCACACAGTTTTAGTTCACCCTGGAAAAATCCCCACACAAAATCCCCCTGCAATGTTCCTGTGGACAAAACCCCCTGCCACCAGATGGAATTTTACCCAGCTGCCCAAACCCTGCCTCCCCAGCCCTCCAGCTCCATTTCAGCAACACAAAGCCACAAGGACCAACTTGTGTTCCACTTAGTTCCAATTCCTTGAGCACAAGGTTTTCCAGCCCTGATGTCCTGGGAAGGAAGCAGGGAGGCCCTGGTGTGTTGGCAGGGCCAGAAGGGAGGATGTTACGATCCACCCTGGCCAAGTGGCTGCAGAAAGCCATGAAGCACCCGCTGCTGGCACGTGCTACACCTGCAGCCTCCTGCCAGCTCTGCCAGCCAGGGCACATCTCAGCTGCACAGCACCCACACTGTGGCATTCCCAGCTCCAGCAAAGCTCCCTGGATGGAGGGCTGAGCTCTAAGTCCCTTAACACAACAATGCCAACCCTTCCTGGGAGCCCCAGTTGACAGCAGCGATGTATCCGAGTGCTGCACGCGCCGGCAGAGGCAGGTGTGCTCACAAAGTTCATCCCTTGGGCTGGAACAGCTGATACAGCTGGAAAAAGGACTTAAGCTTCCAGATCCAGATGCCTTTCCAGGTCATGCTGGTGGCTGCTGGCTGAAAAGCTCAGCTGCTGTAACTACAGCACTGCCAGACTGAGCAGGTGACCGAGGGGGCAGGCAGAACCCTGTAACCACTCCAAGGTCTGACACACCTCAAATCCCAGGGTCAGTTCTGGGCCCCTCATTCCAACACAGACCTTGAGGGGCTGGAGCAGGTCCAGAGAAGGGAACAGAGCTGGGGAAGGGGCTGGAGCACCAGTATGATGAGGAGCAGCTGGGGAGGGCTCAGCCTGGAGAAAAGAAGGTTCATGGGGGACCTTCTTGCTCTCTACAACTCCTGGACAGGCGGGTGCAGCCAGGTGGGAGTCGTGCTCTGCTCCCAGAGAACACGGGATGGGATGAGAGGACATCACCTCAGCCATTTCCAGGCCAGGGGAGGTTGGATATTAGGGAAAATGTTTTCACCAAAAGGACTGTCCAGTCCTGGCAGAGGCTGCCCAGAGAAGTGGAGTCACCACCACTGAAGGGGTTTAACAGCCCTGTGAATTTGGCACTAGGGGACATGGGTTAGTGGTGAACATGGACAGTGCTGGCAGAACAGTTGGACTCAATGACCTTACAGGGTTTTTCCAGCCCAAACTATTCTATGATTCTTTGTTACAGAAGGGGCTGATTTCCTGACAGATCCTGCTAGTTCTGTCAAGCAATAAATCCAGGAGGAATTCCATCCATATTTCTGGAATGCAGCTATCTGGATGACATCCCCCCTGCCTACACACCACTGCCAAAATCTGTGCAAGTTCAGGGCTGTACTGGAATCAAACACTCCAAAGTCTCCAAATCATGATTCCTTCCACCTTCCTCCTCCATGCTGAGCCCATTTTCTGCCTCTGGGCCTTGCCTGGTGCACACACAAGGCTTGGCAAAGCTGGCTGGCAGGAGTTCTGGCTGCAGGGTCCCATTTCCCACCCAGAGGGGATTCATTGCTTGTCCTAAGCCCTCTTGAAGCTATTTTTGTATCTTCTTTCTGTAACAGGAAGCCCACTGTGCTGCTTGTCTGGAGTTTGTACCCCCCAAAATCTGTGACAATTCACCTCAAGCTTTAAACTGATGGGACCTTGTCACTGGAGGCTCAGAGGTCGACATTTTGCAAGGGAAGCAGGTGAGGAAAGTGCTGAAAACTCACCGAAGGAAACTCTGAAAGCAACCATAAGGTCTGTGATTCTCTCAGGAACTCCAAGAGGAGACTCAAAAGGGTCTGTATCTTTTCATCAGGTAACGTCTGTGTGCCACCCACGGGTTAATTAAAAATCAGGTTTAACACCTATGACAACACCCCTGGCTCAACAGCCAAATTTGCAAGGTGAGCATAAATTCAGTCTGCCTCATCTAAATGGAAGAGCAGCCCCTGTCCCAGAAAGGAGGCAGATGTGAGCCAAGTCACAGAAATGCCAATTACTCTAGAGGAAGGAGCAGACAGGTCTCCTCACTGGAAAGGAAAGGTCCCATGGAATGAAGGGGAACACAAAATGAGACAGCTGCAAGTCTGCAGACACAAAGCCTTCCTGATCTCGCCCTGCCTGTGCTCATGTTCTAGAAACAGCCCTGTCTGGGAGCTGGATGGCTGCCTCTCCCATCTGCACCTCGGTTCAGGCAGCTCCCAGGCCCTGACAGCTTCACCTTCCTGAGCAGGGTGCAGGAAGGAGCTTATCAAACCCTCCCTTGCTGCATTTCACCTTTCTGCTTCTCGCTTCCTCTCTCTGCCAGACATTTCAGAAGCCTTTTCATGTTTTGATAATGCAGGCTCCACGTACAATAGCTGCAGCAGGCCCCTGGGGACAGGCCAGTGAATGATCTGCTGCACAATGGTCTCTCATTCCTTAATAAACAGGTGATATTTAAGCAGGAGAGACCTGTCTGCAGCTCAGTCCTTGAAAAATTACCTGTTCTCCCACTCATTATCTCGGAGTTCTTTGCGTTTATTCCCATCAGACTGCGAAAAGAACTGAACACAGCTGTAACACAGGTGCAGGTCAATGCTGAGATGTTCAATCTTTCTCACCTTGTATATCAGAGCTGAAAGAGAAGGATCCCTGCCACCCCCTCGCCCACCGGGGATCTTCGACAGTGGGTGAGGGGCATCAGGAGCACCACAGAGGCCCTGGAACGATGTGCCTGCAGCACTGCAGCTGGGGACAGTTACTCAAAGGTAAAATACTACTGCAAGAAAAAGAGAGAGAACACCGTGTTACATTAGCAGGGATCACGTCCCGGAGGCTCCAGCTTCTCAAATCCCCCAAATCATTCGTTCCCCTGCTCCTCCACAGCACCCAGACGTCAACGTCAGAACCACCCACTGCCCCAGTGGCACCAGAGCCCAGCGTGTTCTGTCAGGAAGGGAGGAGGGGCTCGAGCCAGGAACCCAGAGAGAGTGCTGAGCAACCTCATGCTAATAAGGGAGGCCTGGAAGGCTGCCAGGAGCAGATGGCTGGGAACACATGACCAGATGAGCACACATTTTCTAGAGACAAATATCTACAAATAGATCAACAGGGCCCAGGAGGAGAAGGTTTAAGTTTCACATTTTCAAACCCAGGAGAAGTGAAAGGGTTGGTTCTTCAATACGCTCCACAACGTCCACGACGACATTTTCACACACACATGAAGGGCCACGCAAGCATCATCCACCCCAGCCCTAAAAATTACAAGTTCACCCCACACAGCTACTTTGAACAGCAAGAAAACACATTTCCCTTGCAGTTTCCAAGTTTGTTTGGAAGTCCTACCCACAGCCTTCCAGAATTGCTCTGGACACAGGCTTTAATACCTGCTTCAGTTTCCAGGAAGCTCATCAAAGCAAATTATTTTACTTCTGGAGCCTTGATTCCTGTGTCAGCACCACAAAAGCTCTGTGCTGAGGCCCAGCAGTGTTCCTCTAGCACAGCCTGCAAAAGCCACGTGGGGAAAACCCACAGGAGTCCTTCTCCAGGAGGAGAAGTGCTCCCACTATGAAACACACCGGCACAAAGCTGCGGATGCACCTCCAAAACAACACAGTGAAGGAGGGTCTTCAGGAGCACAGAGCGAGGAATGAGGCTAAAGTGGATAAATTCTGCAGCTGTTCTGACAACCACTGGCTGTCCTGAAACTTCTCGCTTGAAGCTGTCCCAAAGCAGTGTTTTTCCACTCTAATCCCTCTCCACGAGGCAGACAGGCTTCAGTATCCAAACACCAAGCACAGAGCTGCACTGTCAGAACCACTTGAGAGGCCTAGAAACCTGGAATCAGACTGGTTTGGGATGGAAGGGACCTTAAGGCCCATCCAGTTCCACCCCCTGCCATAGGCAGGGACACCTCCCAGTACACCAGGCTCCTCCAAGTCCCAAGCCTGGCCTTGTAACCTGCCCTGTGTCACCTGCAAGCACACTACTAACATTTATCATTTCTGAGTGCCAGAAACACAACTCACAAATGCACAAGGCAGAATTCACCACAGATCTCTGCTCACCATCTACCACCAAAACCATCTTTCCACAGGAAACAGTAATATTCTTCCTCCACGTATTCCCTCCCCCAGGTTCGCCAGACGAGGCTCTGGGGCAGCATTCCCACGTGCTCGAGCAGGCACCTCCCGGAGAAAAGGCAGTTTAAATACAGCAGGAGATGCCTGGGGGCCAAGCAGGGTGCTCTGTGCTCCCCGCTGTGCCTGGGGCTATCAATGGGCCAGTGTGTGCTCAGTAGTAGTGGATGTCGAGAGGATGACAAAGCACTTTGTGCCGTCCCCACCCCCGAAAGCTGCTGGCAGCTTTGTTATTCCCTTCCCTCCTCCCTCTACCCTCCAGCCAACAATGTACTATTGATAGCTCTTTCCAACTTGCGGCCAAGGCATCGAGAAACTGGATAATGAAGTGGAGTTGTGGGAAAAAAAAAAAATTATAACAGAGAGGCAGTTTTCACGAAAAGCAGCCAAAGACACTTCCCGGTTTCACTTCCTCTGGCACATGCAGAAGTCAAAACATCAGCCCCCTTCAGCTGCTGCCTGCACATCCCCGGCCCAAATCTGCACACCTCCACGATCGCCCCCAAAATCAGGGTCCCTGCACATCCCCCAAGGATCAGGGTTCTGAGAGCAGCACCCCCAGGGAAGAGAGTGCGTGTGAGGCACAGATTAAAAGGGCTTTCGCTTTCTCCAGCTGTGCTTCAGCTCCCTGGGAAGAAATTCATGCAAACACCCAACAACGTCTAATCCCTTCATCCACCCTTGCACAAACGGCAACTCTCCCCGAGGCCTGTTTGTAGCTTAAAACTTAGGCTTGTGCTGCCTTCTGACGTCTGTTCTCCTTGGAGGAGCTGCTTTCCTGCAGCTTGGTTGAAATTAAGATGCATTTAGATCACCAAGGCCTTTCCGTGGAGGAACTCCTCAGTACGAGCTGCCCCTCCGAGCCCTGCCCGAAAGGGGAGCTGGAAGTCGAGGTCAGGCTCTCATCCCGCCGGTGTAATTTTAACTCACTAAGCTCCCAGCGATCCCAACCCCGTGCCCTGTCCCCGGGGAAGTGCAAAGGGCAGCTCAACAACTTCAGAACCCCATCATCGCTGCTCCTGGGCAGCCCTGGCACACACAGAGCCAGGCTGAGACCACCACGAGCACACCAGGGGCTGAAATCGGCACATTTCCGTGTGTTTTGGGGGTTTTGTTTGTTTAGAACACTTAGACCAGACGGAAGGGTTCACAGAACTCCCCTGACATTGGAGAAATGACTGGTTTGTTTGTTTTCCTTTCTGCCCTTTCCCAAAACAGGCTCTGGAGATGCAGCTGCACTTGAATAATAATAATAATAATAATAATAATTAGGGCTAGACACATATCCAGGAGCCCGATTTGAGGAGTAAATTGCAGATAACCATCTGACGAACACAGCACAGCTCAAGCATCTCCCACACAGGCAACAGACAAGCACCGAGGCTGCTTCATACGCATCCTCTGGGCTCTTATCGGCGACAGAGGCGCAGGAAATGACACTCTGGGGACTCTAAACAAGGAACAGACACACAAGATAAATCGGTCAGCTGAGAAAAATACACAGAGCCTGCACGTTCGTGCCTGCCGACGACCCGACCTGCCTTCCTCCGGGCAGACAGAGCGCTCGGACCCCGCCGCGGCCAGGGCTGCTCCGTGAGAGGTGCTCGGGCCCTGGCGAGCCGAGACCCACCCCCGAGGGTTCCTCCAGAGGAAAGCAACGCCTCGATGGGCATTTTAAGCGGGGAACGGCGGAGCGGCTTCCCCGCGTCCCGCGGCCTCCCCGCCGCCTCAGCGCCCGCCCGCGTCCCGGGCCCGCCCGCCGCCGCCGCGCTAAGGAGCGAGGGAGGGCGGGGAGCGCGCTGCACACCTGTCCTGGGTGTTTATCATCGTGCGCTCGCTCCGGTGCGGCTGCGGTGGCTGGTGGCTGCGGTGGCTGGTGGCTGCGGTGGCTGCGGTGGCTGCGGTGGCTGCGGTGGCTGCTGGCGCTGCTGCCCGGCTC
>VXBQ01003616.1:599147-624326 GCA_013400175.1 Phainopepla nitens | reverse complement strand
GGCCCCGCTGTCCCCTCAGGCTGTGCCCGGCTCCGCCGTCCGCGGGGCCCCGCTGTCCCCTCAGGCTGTGCCCGGCTCCGCCGTCCGCAGGGCCCCGTTATCCCTCAGGCTCCCGGCTCTCCTCGGGCTCCCATTCATCTCCTGCGTCCCGGTTCTCCCCACGCGTTCCCGGTCCTCTCCTCAGGCTCCCATTTGTTCTCGGGCTCCCGGTTCTGCCCCCACACCCCTGTGGGGCAGGTCTCAGGTAGCCGGTGGCCTGGACTGTGGGAAGTGCCAAGACCCAGTAAGGAACAGGGGCAGAGGCGGTGGGAGAGGAGGTTGGGGAACAGGGCCAAGGAATTAGCTGAGCACTCCTGGAGCCACATAGAAGGAGCAGAGGTAAAAGACTGGGAAGAGATTCCTCCCTGGCAGGGTGGTGAGGCCCTGGCACAGGTTGCCCAGAGCAGCTGTGGCTGTCCTATCCACTGAAGTGTCCAAGGCCAGGTTGGACAGGGCTTGGAGCAAGCTGGGATGATGGAAGGTGTCCCTGCCCATGGCAGAAGGGTTGCAACTAGATGGGATTTAAGGCCCCTTCCAACCCAAACAATCCCCTGACATCATGATTCTATATCCTGCTTAAAGTATGTTGCTGGTGCATAAAATGTGGCATGGGATACAACAGGCTCATAACCCAGATAAGTAGGAGCGGAGCAAAGAATGAACACATGGATAACAGAATGTGGAGCTGCCCATGACAGGGTGAGCAGTCTATCCATAAGAGAAAAGAAGTCACACAGCAAAAGATGAGGCTCCTGGAAAGCCAGGCAGATGGAAGAACTTGTGGGCTTCAATCCTGCAAGAGAGCTTGGTGAGTGTTGAGCCTTCACATGGGGTCAGGGACTGAGCAGCCCTCTGGAAGAGAAGCTCTGGAGTCGCTGGGGTTGCCAGCCCCCAGGGTCGGAGTCCTGCGGAATGTCACACTGGTCTCACACCTGGGCACGGCAGAGGCAGCCTCTGAGTGACAGTGCGGGCTCCTGAGTGACCCTGAGGTGCGGTGCCCCGGGAGGCTCAGGGGCTCTGGGTTCCGACAAGCAGCTCTGCACTGGGGCTTCCCGGTTCCCAGTGCACTGACGCTGCCCCTCGCTCGGCAGGAAGGGACCAGATGTTCTGCAGAAAGCTGGACATCAGCCAGGGCCCAAGTTCAAACAGAGCCCATTAAATGGCCTTTTCCCCCTTGCTTCGCATTTCCAGCCCTGCTTGTAGCCCTGATTCTATTTATAATGCCCAGGAAAAGCGAACTGAGACTTTCCCACAGTGCCGGCTTCTCAGGCGATTGTTGTTTGGGAAGCTGGAATGTACATAGTATTATTTTTGCATCTCCCTGGGAAGGGTTTTTATTTTTTATTGCGTGTCACTCCATGTCCCCATCTGTGCTGAGGAGCAGAGTGTGTGAAGCGCACAAGGTGTCTGGTGCTGCTCTCCAATGCTTTGTCACTGCTGGTTTAGGGGTCTGTGCCCACGAGCTCCTTTTGGGGAGGGTGCTGGCTGCACTGAGAGGTGTCCTGACAAGCCGTGAGGATGGAGGCCAAAGAGGGGCACTGCCCTCAAGACACAGCCCCTGCCAAGCCCTGGGAGCACCCATCATGTCGCTTGCTCTGTGCCTCAGTGTCCCCTGAGTGCTGAGGAGAGAACACCAGGAACCCTGCTGGGAGCAATGGGCTCATCATTCCTGCTCTGCCTGGGGTTTGGCATGGAGACATGCCCTTGCACCACAGCTTTGGGGTGGCAGAGCTGCCACATGAGGCTGGGCAGACAGCCAGGCTGCGAGGTCACTGTTTGTGTGGTGCCAGTGCCAGCAGAGGCCAGCAGGTTTTTATTTGCCATTCTTGGCCATGTGAGGCTGTTCCCTGCATGGAGCTGCTGTGGGATATTCTGGGCACGGCCAGAACTGCCCCTCAGCTCCCATGCCCCTGGGCAGGCAGGTATTTCACAGAGCAAAAAACACCTTGCTTGGACTCAGGTCCTGCCTGTCCTCTCCCTTGTCACTGTCACCTGGCCACACTGCCTGCAGTGCTCCCGGCTCTCTCTTTCCCTGCCCTGCAAGGTCCTGCACCACTCTGTGGCTCAGGGCCTTCCTGCCCTCCCCGTGTTTTATCACCCTGCCCAGGATTTTGGCAGTGAGAAATGCTGTTGCACCATATTTTTGGACAGTTTCTTTTTGCCACAGCCAGTCTGATGAAGGACAGACACCTCCAAATAGCTTTACTCTGTCACGCTGGGTTCTGGGGTTGACTATCCCAGATTCTAGATGCAATCTGCAACCTCTCTGTTTCAGAAGCTTGCAAACACTAATTGAGCATCTCCTTAATTATTGTGATTAAATGTGGACCATGTAGCTCTTAAAAATATTTTCCATGAAGACAAACAATGGAAAGAAGTGATCAGTTTTTTCCCCAGCTAGGGGAACGGAGGCTCAGAGCCCCTCTGTGCCTGGAGCTGGTGACACTGGTGGGCTGGGGCTGGGCAGGTGGCTCTGGAAGCTCCTAGAGGGGAGAGAGGCGAGGCCAAGGCGAGATCGCTCAGTCACAGCACGGGGCTGACAGCACAGACACTGCCCAGATCTGGGGCCATGGGGGCAGGCGGGGTTCCTGCAGGACAGGCTGTCCCTGCAACTCTTGCTCCTTCAGTCCTGGCCCCGCCTGTGTGTGAGAAAGCAGCAGCAGCGGGCTCGGTGGCTTGGTGGCCACGCAGTCACAGCGGCTCTTGGCGACCCTGCAGCCATTCAGATCAGGGAGACAGCCCTGCTGCTGAGGGGATTGCACCAGGGAAGCGCTGGGAAGCAGCTTTCCCCTGTGTCTGTTCCCCCAGCAGTGCTGCACTTGTGCCCCCCTGCTGCATCCTCCCCATGCAGTGGCGTGCAGGCAGCACTGCGGTGTGTGACGGGCATCGCTTCACACAGACAACTTCCTCCACAAGTGCTGCACAGCTGCCTGTGCTTAAAGGTGTTGCCTTATGGAAAACACTTCCAAAGGTTTCCAGACAAAGAGGGAAAAGGGTTGGTAGATTTTAGTGCAATTAATACCCTGTAGTTATTTAAAAACATTGTTAGAAATGTGTCATTCAGAACTTTCCAGGGCCGGACATGTATCTGGGGATGTAATTAAGTTTTCAACAGTGCCTTTTCATCTCCCCCTTCTGCAACTGCTTTTTGGGTTTTTTTTGTTTTTTTTTTTTTAATGTGAGGATCTTGTTTTCCTAAGGAAAAAAACAGAAGTGAACCCTGCCAGAGAATTTTGTTTTCATACCTCAGTCCCACCAGCCCTTCTGCCAGCTCGGTCTTCCTGTGCTGACATGTCTGTGTCTGTTACAACCAAAACAGCACCAGGAGCATTCCTGGGATTTTGGCTGCCTGTGTTTTGAGGTGAGCTGTGCATAAATTCCCTAAAGCTGGCCCACCAGTGCATCTGGAATTGTCCTGAGTGCCCATCTGTAAGGTGGGTTTTAATTGTTTGAACAGTCAGATTGGTTGGTGTGGTCACTCACCACTCAAATTGGTCCCTCACCTGTGTCTTCAATCTGCTTCACATCTGGAAAAACAAATGAGTTTCCTTCCAAACTGTGCTGATAATTTTCTGCTCTCCTTTTATATTTCCAGCAGGATGACATGATTTCTTGGCAGACCTGCCTGGAGCTGAGGGTCAGATTTAAGGCATGTTGCTGACATCAGTGGCTTTCTTTTTTAATGAGCTTTGTCAGAATTCGTTCTTTAGCCATTAAGCGGTGCCAGCGCGGAGTTCATGCATGAGCTGAGCTGAAACCTGCTCGGTGTGAATTAGTGATGAGGGAAAAGGAGGTCAGGGAACGTCTTGTTTCAGGGAACAGCCATAACTGGTGTGTCCAAGGCCTGGAACCAGGGAATGGACAGGAGAAAACGTAGAAATCATGCCAAGGGATGAATTCCCACTGCTGGGAATTGTCCCTCCTCATGCCAGTGGGACGTGCATCAGCACCAAGCAAAGGTGTTCCCGTGCAGCCTGAATTTGGGTGCTGTTGGGGTGGGCTGAGGAGCTGGATGGTGTCAGGGATGTGAGCTGGTGATGTGATGTGATGTGATGGCCTCCCACGAGAGGGGTCTGTCATGAACTTGTGTCACTGATGAGCCCTGTGCTCCAGAAGGATGCTGTGGGGCAGGGTCAGTGCCTTTGGAGAGGGCTCTGCTGGAATGGTGAGGATGCCATGTGGAAGACGTGCCAGAGCAAGTCCCTGACTGTCCCTCCAAGCACTGAGTGTCGGCATGGGTCGCCCTGAAGAGGCAGAGGGCTTTTACTGGCAAACACTGAAAGAAAAGGCACTTCCTCCACCTGTGGTGATCTGGTGCAACAGAACCTGGGAATGGGGTGTGATGAAGAAAGTAATCCATGGAGCACAGAGCCTCCAGCAAGCCAGGGACGTGCAGATGCGAGGTTCAGGCACGCAGCTCCGGGCTCTGGACTGCGTCAGCCGAGCTGGCAGTGAGGAATATCTGTGGGAGCTGGGCTTTGCTCCGGAGGTCACTTCTTCCATGGCCAAAATAAATATTTCTGTGATTCCCTGTCCCTGTTTCCACTGCCTGTGGCTTCTCTGCATCATCCCTGCTGCTCTGTGCCCGAAACTCTTTTCCTTGGCTGCTTGTGGAGTATGACACACTCCAGGATACTCAGTGCAGAATTTGGTGGGTGGCACAAAGAGACAAAAAAAGGATAGAATCAAGGGCATATTGATAAAAAGGAGCATACAGGAAAGCCCTTGGGTGGTGAGGAGGTGCCTTGCTGCTGGGATTTGCACATTTGAATCCAGCCAGGCCTTTGTATTGATTCCTTTAAAAGCTCTTTCAATTATTTTTACAGTGAGCTCATCTTTCCTGGCACATCCTTGCTCTCTGTGCATTCCATACTGGCATGGCAGGTTTTGTTCACCTCTCTGTGGCCATCCACATGTAAGCTGGGAACAGCAGCTCTGCTGCTTGTCCCTGGAGAGAAAGAGGTCTTGTCTTGGCTGCTGGTAGGTGCTCTGTGAAGGTGGGATGGATGGAGCTGGAGGTGTTTCTGATGGAGCTGCCAAAACAGGGCCTTTGTGCTGCCTCTGAGCAGTGGGACTTGCACAAAAGCTGGTTTTCTGTGCTCAATACTTTAGGAAAAGTTTCCATGAACAGAGGTGGAGTTGTGGAAAAGACTGGGTGATGTGTTGGTACATGGTGATGAGCCACTGCTACTCCAGCCAAAAATCCAAAAGGCCTCTTGGAGCTGCTTTTTTAAGACCAAAAGCTGACTGCACACTGCAAGGACAGTAAAAAAAAATTAAAATCACGTGTCTGCCCATGGCATTCACAGTAACCGAGCGAGGCTTCTTATAAATTTCACATGGCAAGAACTTAGAACTGTGTCTTGGGGGAGCTTGTTTTCTGTCATTCATCTTAACCTATGGCTGTATCATAAATAGGAAAAATTGGAAATCTGGAGTCCCTGCAGATCTGAAATCCTTAAAGTGCTGCCCCAAAGCTCCCTTAGCAGAGGGTGCTCCCTGCTGAGTGACAGCAGCAGCACCCTAAGCCTCACTCTCCCTGTTTGGTTCAAGCTGACTGAGCCAAGGAGTGGGTCCCCAACAGGGGGATGGTTCCACCCTCCAGAGGGACTCGTGTCACATCTTGGGGATGCTGCAAGGCAGCGCCAGTGGTTCAGGGCTGAGGATTTACCCTGGCTGCAGAGTTCCTGTCTGCTGACACCTCCTGTGCTGGTGGTGAAGCCGTTGGAAACAAAAAGCCAAGAAGCTCAAGGGACCTGTCCAGGCAAAACACTTCCTTTTCTTTTAATACTTTTGTTTTTCTCAATTCTACACCCCCATAATAATGTGTCCAGGCCTGTTTCACTGTACTGGTTCACTCAGAGGATTCATCCTGAGATCCAGATATTTCTAGAACATGATCATGCCTCCGTCCCATCCTCTGGAAAAAAGGTAGTGTTGTTTCTCTCTTTCCATGTCACACGTGCCAACATGGATTTTGCCAGCTGGGTTTGGGGATGCACTCCCTGCAAAACACCCAGATTTGTGTGGATTCTTCCTTTCCATGCCTGTGTGTGTGTGAGATGTCTGCTGGGCACATTTCTGTTCCAGTGCAGTCAGATTTATAAAGCTCCTGTTTTTGCAGCCCCACTGGAATTTGCAGGCTCAGTGAAATTGCTGGGGGCTCCCTGCAGAGGCTGGCTGGGTGTTAGCCCTCTGCATCATTTGCAAGCAGAGGCAAAGGGCTGATGGAAGAACATTTTCCTGCACAGCTGCCTGCCCTGCTCCAGCTTCTGGCTCCTGTCAGCAGCTGCACTGTGTTAACCACAAGCCAGGGTGCTGCTGTTCCTCAGGTTGCTCATTTTATGGAGATGAGCTCCTTTATAATATCCAAATACTGTTAAAATTGTCCTCTGGAAAGTTTTATTATGAATGTCTTTGTATGTAGGTGATTGTCTCCTTGCATTTTGTGCTTTTTGGTCTAATGGGTACTTTTCCAAGTGATGCAGCTCACTTATTTATTCACAATATGCTAAATTTCTTCATCTACTATACACTGAGGATCCTTTCCTGTTTCAAACCCACCAAATAATGCCTTTCCCTTGTGATTCAAAGTTACTGTGGTTTAGGATTTTTTAAGATTCAATTAATTTACTCTTATAAAATTACATTCTTTATTTGAATCTCTCCAAGAAACCATTGCTTGGGCATGCAGAGGGAGAGAAAAAGCTTGTATTCTGGAGGAGCTGAAAGTTTAATTTAGGAAGGGCAGTTTGGGAGAAGAATGAGCAAAATGCCATGAGCTCTTTTACAGACAAAGGTCTGCACTACCATCACAGAAGACTCAAAAGCTCCAAACTCCTGTCACCTGGAACTCTGGGGGCAAACTGATACAAAGAAAGTAAAATCAGGGTTTCTTATGCAGTTTGCTGTTAGGATTGATGGTGAATGACTTGGTTTTTACCTTGCAAAGATAACTGCAAATCTTTTGGGGGTTGTTGGCACATATCCACAGCAAGCTGAGAGTGTGTGTGCCTGCCTGGCTGGGAAGGCTTCGTGCCACCATGGGGTAGGAGAGGAGAATCTTTTATTCTCAGAGCTCCTGTGAGTGTTGGTGGGTGCCTGCAGTGATATTCTGTGCTCCTCTGCCTGCTGGGCAGCCCTGTCTCAGGCCTGGGGGCTCATGGCAGGGCTGTGTTCTGAGTGTAGTTTTCCAGTATTGTTATAACTGCAGTGGAAAACAGGGTGAGGGTTTGCCAGCTGAGAACATGGCCAGGTGCCAAACCTTTTCATCCCGATTACCTTGCAGTTCTCCTTGTTCCACGGAAGTGTTATTTGAACACAGCTTTGCTCAAAGAATGGAGAGGAAAGAAACAAGAGGGAGACAGGAAAAGGGCCTCCCATGGCTTTGGCTGTGATTTGGGACAGGAACACCTTTGAGTCGCAGGTGACTCCAGCTGTATTCATCCTGGCGAGTTGACCATTAGGAGGAGTCCCTGAGAAATCAAGTGTTCAGCTTCAAGAGCCCACAGCTAAACAGATTTCCAGAGACCTCTGTCCTTCAGGAGACCCAAACCAAGTGCAGGCTGGGCTGTAACTGTTGTCACCATGTGCAGGGAGCTCCAGTTCTAACCTTCAAGTGATCATAAGCTCCAGAAAATCTAAATGTTTTGCAAGAAGAAACTTGAGAACATGCCCATCAGACAGCTGAGTCAGGGATTCATGAGCTGCCATCTGTAGTGCTCTGGAACTCTGATAAAAAGCTTCCAAAGACACGTACATGGTGGGCATTCCCAAATTCAGTTTTTGGGTAGTTTTGCCCTACCATGTGTGCTATGGGTCAGCGTGGAACCTAAGCTAGATGCCTCTATGAGCTGCAGTGCCCAGTCTGAGCAGGGAAGCACTGCTGCTCCCTGCCTTCTCCTGCACATCTCTGGAAGAAGGGACGGGAACAACTGCAAGGCTGGGAGCACCTGCCTCCCGGAGTGCCCCCTTTCATCTGGCCCATCTGGAGCAACGGGAGGTGGTTTTGGGCTGGAGCCAAACCCGGGCACGTTACAAACTCACGTAATGGCTCTGCTTGGGGTGCAGCCTTGTGCTGGACACGGAGCACAAATCACTCGGGACCGAGTTTCCCAAGATGTGCTCCCCCAAGGGCATCCCAGCCCCGCTGGAGGCAGGCAGAGCGGTCCCTGGCCGGCAGCGGATCCCACCGCGGGTGTCACGGCCGTGGGGAACGCCACATGGAGGCCGTTCCCAGGCTGAGGCCAGCTCGCCTTCCACCCAGATCGCAGCGCTTCCGCCACCACGTCCCGGAGCCGTGCAGCAGCCGCCAGCCGCAGGAAGTGCAGCAGGTCGTGGGAACTGGCCCGAGGAGCCAGGAGCAGCGCCCGGCACACTGCCCCGCTCCCCCGGCAGGGGAATCGCCGAGCGCCGGGGAGCACGGGCTACACACAGCTCCAGCTCGGGCACACGGCCCCTCACTGCCCGGCCTCATGGCGCCAGCATCGCACCCCGTGTGCTCCTCACCAGGGCGGGGTGCCCAGCACACCCTCCACCCTGGTCCCTCCCCCGCCGTACCCCTGTCTGAGCGGGCACGGGGTGCTGCGTGAAGCTGGGCAGGTTGTTATGGACCACCTGAAGTGCCTCGTGTTCCTTTTAGTGTTTTTATGGACCACCTGAAATGCCTCATGTTCCTTTTAGTGTTTTCCTTCTTTTTGTTAAGTGAGGAGCCACCTCTGAACACTAAAACCTCCAAGTGCTTGGGAATTATTAAAGTGTCACTTTTAGCCCTGACAGCATTCTTGTTAAAGTATTTTTAAAACTATTTGCCAAGTTTTTCTTTCGGTTGATCAAAAAGGGCTGTGCTTTGGAGCTTCTTGTCCTCCAGATCTCTCCCAGGACTTGCTAGAGCCTTTATCCTGCAGGAAGAGCCCCAGAAATGTGAGTGCAGCAGTGCCTTGTCCCAAGTGCAGCCTTGCCTGGCCTGCTTCCACCAACAGCCCTGTGGGGCTTTCATGGGATATTCAGCTCAGCCATCATCTTCCAGCTGTTTTCTCCATGCATTTCCAGTGGGGCTGGATGCATGTGAGGAAGCTGTTTTATTTGGCACAGGAATGTGGGATTGCTTGGAAGCCAAAGGGAGCAACCACAGAGCAGGGGAGCAATGGCAAGATGCAATGGCAAGATGCAGTAAAATTTCTGTTTGTGGTGGTGAAAAAATTCTTACCCAAAGCTGTGGTTGCCCTCTTCATTGGTCCTTGAGACATGGGACAACGATCACAGCCTCTGGGAGGTGTGGGATGGATTTTTAGGCAGCTGGTGGGTTACATTCTGCCGTGTTCCCAGGTCGGTCCATATTTCCCTGGCTTGTGTCAGTGGCTGAGGGTGCCCTAGGCTGTGATGGAGTGAATACAGTGGGAGTGATGCTGAGGGAGCTGTATCCCAAGGTGAGGGATCCTTGGGACCAAACCCAGGCTTCATCTTCACCCTGCAGCCACCCTGTTCCTGCTCCACACCCTCCACCCTGGTCCTCTGTCAGTGTCACTTGTCACCTCATCCATTACCTGGTGTTTTGATCCTCCCTTGGTCCTCTGTCCCCTACATTCCCACTAGTGACTGTATTCTCCTTTTTGGGGTTCATGTCAACTCCTGTGGCTCTGTAGGGGCACAGGTAGCTGGTGTGGGCCAGGAGGGTTCCCGGTCCCAGGAGGTGACACCAGGAACAGTGCTGTGTCTCAGTATTGCTGACAGTAAAAATGGAGAGCTCACTGCATTTAAATCCCAGCTCAGTTTTTGGGACTCAAATATATTTTTCAGTGTTTTAACGCTAAACCAGGTTCTCACCATCCTTTACCCTCCCTGCAGCAAACTCCTTCTGGAGAAGGACAGGGAGCCGAGTCTCCTGCGAGACCCTGTAACTTCTGTTCCTGTCTTGTCTCCCCGCCGTGGTTTCACGCTTTGCCCCAGGGATTTCAGCTCTCGCTGTGTGGCGTCACACGGCTGAGCAGCAGCAGAGGTTCTCAGCTGAGCCTTCCAGCAAAGCTTTCCTCCCATCGCGACAGTGGGGGTCACTCTTTCACAAGGAGCGTTTTCCTGCCGAGCTCCGGCTGCGCTTTCCAATAGGACGAGCCCTGAGCATTGCATCCTGTGCTGGCCGGGATTTCAAGCTCCCGGGACTCTTCACTGGACAAACGCAGGCTCAGCAATATCTCTGATTTTGATACTGCAGCCATGCAGGAATAAGCTTTTTCTGTGGTCTTGGAAGCTCGATAAATTAGTGTTCAAGCTCCCTGGGCTTCTCTGGGTGTGGATCCAGCAAGAGAGCTGGAGTCTGCTCTTTGTCTGGCCATTCCCGGCTGTCATCGGTGGGGAGGGAGAGATGTGACTTAAGCTCGTGGTGTCATCCCCAGGTCTGGCATGTGAGCACATCACATGGCATTCGTTGCAGCCTCCTTAGCACCCCAAACCTCCATGGTTCTGTGAGGGGGAGTGTGAGGCGGTGTCAGGACCCTGCTGGGCTTCCTGGGAGGAGGTCTTATGCCGTGTTTGGTTTTCCCCTGTCCTTGGTGTGAGCAGGGCACCGACCCACCGCAGCCACGCCTGCTCTGCCAGCACACACCCTGCGGCACCCTGCGCAGCCGGGGAGAGGAGCTGATGCCGTGGTGGTGCGTGGGGCCCAGCTTGTAGGGGGCACAGCAAGGTCCCCCCTGGTGCTAGGCTGAAGCCTGTGGCTGTTCCCTGGTGGTCAGGCTGGAGCAGCCTCAGGGGGTCCAGCCCCACTGCTGTCCCGTGTGAACGCGGCTGCTCCCAGCCCAGCCAGCTCATGCGCAGCCACGTGGGAACGGCCTGCCCTGCGGGAGGAGGTGGCACTGTCGGTGGGGGAACTGCGGGGGTGGGAGTGAAGCATCACTCCGTGATGGGAACTGATTGTACCATGGAGGGGGTGTTCAGGGATAAATTTAGTGGTGGTGAAAGAGCCCAGCTGGCTCTGCCTGATGTGTGATGAGCTAATTGTGCCAGGAGTGTCTGTGGTTCCTGCTGTCATTGGGTGGCAAAGCCCTGGACACCCGATGGGGACAGGAAGATGGGGTGGGAAGGGGGTAGCAGTGACTCAAAGCAGCAACCCCAGCCAATCCTCCTCGGTGGCTCCACTGTCACTTAAGGAAGAGGAGCTTGGAGAAGACATGCGAGGGCTGATTTGAGAAGCAGCTCACCCAAGTGCAGGGTACTTTGCAATTCCAGGATAGTGGCTGTGTGGTGTCACACCAGGGCCTGGCCGTGCTGGTCCCTGAAGGATGTACCCAGGGCTGAGAGCCAGCCCCAGCCTGGCACACCAAGGGGGCTGAGGAGATCATTTGCTGTGTTCACAGCGAGGGTGGGGGTCCCATCTGCTAAGCATGGGGACCAGCCAGGCTTGGTGACACCCTGTTGCCACTTCACAGGGGACATGGTGACAGCAGTGTCCAGGCCTCACTGAGTGGCCAGTCTGTTGTGTGGAAGGGAGGTGTAAAGGGACGTATTTGCATGGGCAAAAATATTTCCTTCTCTGGGCTTGATCCAAGGTCAGGCTGGAAGGAGTTTGGAGCGACCTGATCTAGTGTAAAGTGTCCCAGGCAATGGCACGGGGGTGGAACGAGATGATCTTGAAGGTCCCTTTCAAGCCAAACTGTGATTCTGTGGTCCTGATAAACAGGACCAGCCCTGCATGGTGCTCCCTTGGGAAATGGTGCTGGCAGGGAGCCGCCCTCGCTGCTTTTACGTTTCCCTGTGCTCCCTCTTGTGTCAATCCTGGAAATCTATCCCCTGGCTTTTCCTTTGGCACTTACCTCCCTGGCCCACATTAGGTGATCTCACATGCTGCTGCGGTGTTTATCCCATCTCCTTTCCCGCCATCCTGTTCTTACATCTAACTTCTTGTGGACATGTTCACAAGGACACCCAAACATCTTCCAGAGACGCAGCCGGGCTCAGATGTCAACCCATGCCACCCCCTGACACCCATCCCTGTAAGTGTTCCAGGCCAGGTTGGACAGGGCTCTGAGCAGCCTGGTCCAGTGGAAGGTGTCCCTGCCTGTGGCAGGGCACTGGAAGGAGGTGGGCTTTAAGGTCCCTCCTAACCCAAACTGTGATTCTCCTTGCATCCAGCATGTTGAATTTGCTGTGGCAAACCAGCCTCTCCTCTCCAGGAGAGCTGGACATCTCTCCTTCCCACTGCCTGGGCTTTTCACAGGTGACTTTCCATGGCCCCTTTGTTCAAGCAGAATAATTTTGTGCATCTTTCCTGTGTCGGGCAAGAGTTGCCATGTTATAAATTAACCCGGTTACTCACATAACCATAGTGCTGGACTCGTTTATACCAGTGAACCTGAGCCTCAATTCACTCCTTTCTCTCTGCTTCGAGGTACTGCAGCTCCAAGGAGGGGGAAGTTTGCACTGTCAGCTGCTCTGGGGAGAGCTGAAATGCAGAGGGCAGTGAGGCATTTGCAGGAGGGGCAGGAACCCTTTGCCTGGTGCAGGCTCTGCAGGCTCTGGGTGTTCCCAAAGCCTGGGCCTGGTTCGGGTCTGAAGGCTGTGGGGCCGTGCCTTTGCCGCTGCATGTGCCAGCAGTGCCACCGTTCCTTCCGCCTCGCCGAGCAGCAGCCAGCCCAAGCAGGGCCTGTTTAATTCAGCAAGTCATAAATTCATAATGCTTATTTACCACACAGTACCATCAATATTTGATAGTGGCCACTGGCCTGCTGCAGCGCGGCCTGCAGAGGAAGGGGATGGGGCTGGCGCTGGGGCTGTGGGGGGCTGGCAATGGGACTGGCATGCAGTGGGGCTGCCCAGGTCAGTGTGGTGGTGCTGAGATGGGGCTGGAGAGATGTGGGCTCCTCCTCCGCCCCTGCAAACCTGCCAGTGGTGGGATGAAGCCGCAAAGGCTCTGCAGAGGGATGTGTGGGGGCCGGGCCGGCAGCTGGAGGCTGTCAGGTTGAGGGAGGAACGAAGCAGGGAGCTGGGTGCAGGGGGGGACCCAGCAGTTGGTGGTTAGGAGGGGAATTTGCAGACCTCGGGATGCACACACAATTTGGTTGTCCCCAGAGTGTCCCAGAACAACCACGGGGAGCGCCCTGCATGTGCCACTCGGTGCTGGCGTCACTCGGCAGCGGCTGGGAGACAGGCACCATGAACTCGGGAAGCCCCTTGACCCCCGACCCCGGCTCACTAATTGACTGTGGGGAGGAGCCCTGCCCTCCGCGGAGGGGTGAGCAGGAAGGAACCTTCTCCCCGAGAGCTGCCGAGGCCTCAAGGAGAAGGCGCAAGCGGGGGAGTTTAGCTGTGCAAAGACAATATTTTGCAGTTCACTCCAAAAGAGCCTCTTCCTGCTTATGGCTCTTGAGTGTTTTGCTCATCATAAGCAAAAGTTGCTGCAGCCGGTGGTTCCCCCTCAGCTCCTGCTGGATGTGCTCTGCACTGGGAGCGCTGAGGGTCTCCTCTCTTACTCCTTTAGAGGGGGCTGCTCTCTCCTGCCTTCCCTTTGTCTGAGCTCCCTCGCCTCTCTGCAGAGGGTGATGGAGGGAACCAAGCACAGCTGTACCCCTGGAAACCCTGGGCTCACCCAGGAACCATCCCAGCTTCCCACTGAAGGGCTGCAGTGGCACGGGGATGGTGTGTGGATCTTGACGGGATGTGATGGCTCCAAGTGGACATAAGGCTGCAGGTTGCCATCACAGAGGGGACAGAGCTGAGGCTGCTCAGAGGTGCCTGGTGAGCTGGTGCCTTCCCTGGCATCACTCAGCAATCTCTGAGCACCCGGGCTGTGACATGCAGCCGATAAGGTGGCACTCAGCCCCTGGAGCTGCGGTGGCACCCGCTTGCTGAGTGGTGCTCCACTCTCCCTGCTGTGCTGAGACAAGCCAGGCCAGCCTGAGTGACAGGTCTCCCCTTTTACGGTAGCTTTTATCTGTCCCTGGGGAATGTGGCCCCAGTGCTGGCTGAGTCTGTGGCGGCAGTGCCGACAGCCGTGCTGCCTTCCCTTCTGCTGCCCCAAAGTTTCCCGTCAGCCAGCGACATCCCTGCTCTGCTGGCTCCTGGATCTGCTGCTGCCATTCCTGGGGGATGTAGCAGGAGTTAAAACCCCTTCCCAGCACACTGGAGTCCTGCCCTGTGCTGACTCCACTGGGAGCAAAGAGGGCATGTGTCCATTGGTGGCTTGCAGCTCCGTGCCAGGTAGGGACAGCGGGGTGCCAGCGCATCCTTTGGCACTGCATCCCAAATCCCACAGCCTTTACTCTACCCCAGAAGCTCTCCTGGCTCGGACCTGAACTTTTCACTCAGGACGTGACTCCCCACACTCCTCTGGTCATTGCAAAACCAGCGCCTCTGGGGCTGCTCTCTGGGCTGTGGCTTAGGGGATTTGGGAGAGTGGCAGATACGGGCAGCTCTGCTTTAATTTACAGTGACAAGTGTTTATGGGCCTTAGGTACAGCCCACACTTCACTGTCCATGTAGTCAGATCCCTCCTCGTACAGCCTGGAAAGGACCAGATTGTGTGGACTGGGGTGAGGAGAGGGATTTCCCATGATGGAATGAATGTCCTCTGTACCAACTGCTGTCACCTTCCCCCTGCAGCGAGCCCAGCATGTGGGGTGACAGTGTGGGAGCACAGTGACCACACTGCTTGGGGGGGATGAGTGAGATGGGGGGAGCTGGAAAGAGCTGGGAAGATGGAGTCTGCCTTGGCGCTTGCCAGGAAGCCACTCTGCAGTGACCTGGGATACCTAAAGGATGGCTGTGTGCATGGGAACAAACCCTCACTGCTGCTGCATCCCTGTGCTCCTACAGGCTGCTCCGAGTGGGTCCCCAGCAGCATCTCTGCCATATCATGGCCTCTGGTGACTGGGTGGCTGTTTGCTGCAATGCTCAGTTGGCTCCCAGCCCTCTTTTGGGTGCCCATTCCAATGAAATATTCATCCTTGCTCCATGGAAGACACTGAATTGCTTTAAACCTCTCTGAATATTTCATCCCCCACCCTGCGAATCATTCCACTGGGGTCGGTAATGCCCCAGCCTCAGTTCCATCTGAGACAAGTTCCAAAAAAAGTCAGGTTAGTGTCCCACAAGTCTGCCTGTTAACAGGGGCTATGACACCAGCCTGCCCCACCACGTAGCTCCTGTCCTCCTCGTCACCATCTCCATAACACCTCCCTAATGCAGTGTTTTTCACCCATGCTGGTCCCACGAGCCACTGTTGGTGTTCAAGGATCTGCCAGGTGGATCCAATGGGTACGCTGGGAGCACACTTCATGGTTCCTTGGGGTGCAGGGACCAGAGAGGTTCAAGGATGGGCAAGGTTGCCAGGGTTAGGGATGAGAAGATGAGGCATGTGCTAACAGTAGGTGCAGGGTGCAGGATGGGCAGGAGGAACGGGAATTATGTGGAATACAGGCATTAGCAGTGATGCAGGGAAAGGTTTAAGCAAGGGGTGCCAGGCTTGGTACAACAGTTCAGCCTTTCAGCAGTTGACCCTTGCTGCTGAGTGTGTTGAGGCACCCAAGTTACTCATTATTCTGATTAGTTCCTCAGCAGTTTTGACCAAATAAGTCAAGAGAGTGGAAAAATATCTGAAGAGCTTCTTGCCCCTTGCTGTCTTGCCTGGGGTGGAGCTGGGAGCTCTCTCTGTGGTGCCAAGGCCAGTTGCTGGCCCTCAGCTGGTTTTACTGGTCTTGAGGATGGAGGGAAACTGAGGTTCCTCCCCCTGGGGACACGGTGAAACACATCTGGCCCCATCCCACTGCCGCACCCCACTCCTTGTGGGGCTCTTTCTCCACCCCCTTGCTCTAGGAGTTAAAACCTTCCCTCCAGCCTGGCGTTGCTCATGGAAAGTTTATATATAGCCTTTTGTTTTTGCCAGCGTCCCCCTTGAGTTTAAATAGCTCTTCCCCGTGCCTGGTGTTGACCCCGGATGTATTTATAGAGAGCAATCAGATCTGTGCTCAGCACCGAGCAAACCAAGCTTGTGTCAGTCCCCCGAGGCAGGACCTTCCAGCAGTGTGGCCTCACACTGAGCCTTGCCCTAAGGAGGAGCCCTCGAGGGCTGGCAGGGGCTGCCCAGAGGGTTCAGGGCTGGGGCTGTGCCAGTCTGTGCACGGCTTCCTTTGGGACGACTGTGCCAATTCTGGCTGTGGAGCAGCTTTTTGGATTGCCACTAGGGTTCAGAGTGTTGTGAGACCGGTGCTGTTTCTCCTCTAAAACTGTGTTTCATGTTGTGGAGATGAGCCATGTCCCTGGTGCCACAGGCCACTCAAAGCCAGGGCTGGAGGATGGCTTAACTGCCCGGGGTTCAACGTGAGGCTTCTGCCACCTCTCCTGCAGCCAGCCAGCTCCCCCCGCGGGTGCCAGCTCCGCTCCCATCCCGGAGGTCCATGCTGCTGGGCGGCTTCCCCTCCAACCTCAGCTCTTGACTATTTAAGGCAAATCTCCTCGCTGGACTTTTAAACAAAACCCGGGCTCCTCTCACTCTCCTCGTTTTAAATAACTCGCCTGGCGTAAACAGAATGAAGCATAACACTATAAATCAGGCATTCCCGGGATCTGCCTGGCAGGCTGCATGCAGGGGCTCACCAGGCCCCCGAGCTTCCCTGCGAGCTCTTCTCAGGGCCTGGGGGGAGTGATAAGAGGGCAAGAGGGGCTCTGTTGGGGCAGGCTTCCCCAAGGAGACTAATGTGATTACAGGCTGCCAGCCTTTGGGGTAAAATAATCAAGGTTGCAAAATAGTTTCCATCACAGCCCCTTGCTTGTCGTTCCCCACTGAGGCTGGAATTTTCCAAGCTGTATTCCTTGCGTGAAAATGAATTTTTCCAGGGAAGTTTGTGCTGGTGAATGTCAGTGATGCAATGGGCGTTTCACAGGGATTTGGGGGGAAATGCCTAGATTGCAGATGAGAGCTGAGCATGTTCCTTGCAGGAACATGGGCACTTTGCACCACAGCTTTGTCCCATCAGCCGAAGGGATCAGCTCTGGAAAATCGGCCCTTGTGCCGTCAGTCCTCCGTGTTTATGCACTGTGGTCAAAGCAGGACAGAAATAATTACAGCTCATCTCAGGGATTGCTGCTTCCCATGATAAAACTCTTTGTTTTTCCTGGTTTTAGGGCTTTGCCAAACTTTCATCATGAGCTGAATCTTTCAGGCTGGGTGTCCAACATACACCAAGTCATCTAAAAAACCCAGTTTAAACAAGTCTGGCCTTGCAGGGATTGAAAACTGGGAAGATGTATTGTGTTGGTTTGCTGCCAAGGCTGGAAACTCCAAGGGGTGAGACTTGGGGTGCCCTGGGGATGGGGACGGGCCACTAACCGTGCCTGGGCTGTGGCCAAGCTGAGGAGTGTGAGAAAACCCCACAGGTGGTGCAGGAGCCTTGGCTGTGGTGCACCCCCATGTGGGAACAGCACCGGGAAGGGTGCTGCTGTGGCACATTGTCTTTCATTGCCCCCCCAGCTCCAGGAGGGCAGGAGGGACCGTGGAGCCATGCTGCCATCCCTGGCCCGCCCCAGTGCCCCCTCTCCCTTCCCTTCTCTGCCTAAAACAAGCAGGATGGATGGAGCAGCCTCTTGCAAGGCGATGCTTCATTTAGCTCTCATCCTCCTGACTTGTTAATACCTCTCGTTATTCACATGACTGAGGAACAGCCTTCAGAGTTCTGGCAGTGGCTCTTACACAGCAGGTTGCACCCTTGGATGGGCAGTGTCATCTCCAGGAGGAAAGCATGGGTCCTGCTTGGCCAGAGGCGATGGGAGGCTGGAGTCAGCAGGAAGTCTCTGTGCCACACCCATGCTGGGATCTCCCCCGTGCTGGGCAGTATCACACAGGATGTCTAACAGTGGAGGTGCCCCTGGCTGTCCCCTGCAGTGCTCAGCACCAGGAGAGCAGCAGGAAGGGGAGGAAGGAAGGAAGTTACGAGGAGACTTCTTTCCTACCCTTGAGGGCACCCATGGACACATACCCCGGGGTGGATGTGCAGAGAGCTGCCTGAGGGGAGCCCAGGGGAGCTGTCCTGGGGAAGGACATGATAAGTGAGTGGTAGAGAGTTTTTCCAGGCTTGCAGCTGCCACAGAGAAAGTGCCACCTCCAGGCTGGAGCGACGCTCATCCCACACATCCCCTCTTGCTCTCGGGCAGGCTTTGGGACTCGTGGTGCATCCCAGGCCGGCGCCAGTGGCTGGGGAGCTGAGCCGTGCCATGTGTGGTAGGACCGCTCACTTGGGTTTTTGACAATCTGTTTTCCAAGTCAGAAGGTCATGTGTATGTTGGTCATGTTGCCAAGGATTCCTCCACAACAAGTCCTTTTGTTTTGTTTGACAAAGTCTCCAGTGTGCAGAGGGGCTGGACATTAATAACCTTGGTGAAAATGGGACGTCTTCCTCTCGGGGAGTTTGGGTGGGTGCGTTCTGCTGTGACCAGGGGACGTGTCACATGGCACGGCTCAAAGCTGCCCACCTCCTCCCTTACAGATGTGGCCCTCTTTGGCTGCCCAGATACTTAATGGCAAACTTTGGGAGTATTTCTCCCCTCCATAATGTCTGTTAATTAGGGATGAAGATGATATAGCAGAGGATAAGGTCTGCAGAGCCCTGTTGATGGTCAGAGGTGGCTCTGGAGAGTACATGGTACTCTACTTGGTATCACCTGGCTTAGGAATCCAAGGCTGGATCTGCTGGCACCCTGAGGGGTCTGGGCCAGATCCTGGGGATAGAACCACACATGAGGGCTCAGGAGACCAATAGCACTGACTGTCTCTTAGTGCTCTGGGTCAAGCCACGTCCTGTCCCTGCTGTTCCACATCCCTGTTGGCGCTGAAGCCGATGTTCTCACTGAGCACCTGGTCAAAACCTCACTCAAACAACTGCAGAGCAGGGGAGGGGCAGGATCTGGCCCAGCAGGACTTGCCAGAGGTGCTGTACCTCCTCCCTGCTGCTGGGACAGGTCTGGCGACCTCTGGTGCCACTTTGTTAATGCCGAGTGCCAGGCGCCGGCGTAGAGCTGTGTCTGCTGACAGGGCAGTGATAGTGGGGCTGGGGAGCCTTGAGTCTGTCCCTCTGCCAGGGGGGCAGCTCCTGACAGCTTCAGTGAGGAAGGACAGATTCAACCGCAGAAATCCCTCCATTACTGGCATGGGAACACAGCAACCTGGGCAGCTCCCAGCTCTTCTGTGGATGAGGCAATGGAATGATCCTGTTGTTGGTGAGGTCCAGCTGCACTATGAGAATTTTAGCCCACAAGAGCACCATGGGGGTGGCTTCAGCTGCTCTCATGGCTGAATGATGGTGGAAGGGGATGGACACAGAGGGAGAGCCCCCATGCTCCAATATGTGTGCCAGGTTTGGACACACCTGAACCTGGAGCTGAGACAGCCTGCACCTTGCACTTCAAAAAGTTCTCATTAAAAATCAGCCATGGATGCCCCTTGGGCAGCAGTTCAGTGCAGGAGTGCTAGAGCCAGGTGTGTGGCCATCCCATGCACAGGGCTGAACTGGTTTTGGGGCCTTTAGTTAACAAATTCTCTCTAAAGGATTCCCCCTGGTTAATTCCCTCATAATTAATATGCCTGGCAGTACAAATGACACATTAATTATGAATCTAAAAAGATAACAGTGCACTGTTTCAGTGCTGCACAAGCAAGGAGGAGCACTGCCTTCTTTCTTCTCTGTATTTCATCTTCTAGGCAAAAAAAGTATGAGTTTTGGGGCAGACTAAAGTCCTGTCTTCATTCCCTAGGTGACTGAGTGACAAATCCCTCCATGAAGCCGTGCTTTTTCCACCAGATCACCAGCAACGCTGCATCTGCAACCCATCAGAGAAAGCGTTTGGGTTTATTGTTCCTGCTCCTGGCTCCAAACAGCCTTTTCTGTTTGGGGCTATCTTTTTAATTCAATTTGTGTAAACACAAGCTCTCCTCACCCGTTTTTGGTCGGAAGCCCACTTGGTGGGCTCACGTCACGGGGCACTGCAGCGCGCACGGAGCTCGGCTTGGGCGGCGCTGCCAGGAGCTGCTCCGAAATGCCCATAAAAGCAGCTTTGCAGCGATCCGGTGCCTCTGAGCAAACATTTGCACACACCTCCGAGCTCTTGTCTCTCTCACTTAGCTTCAGCTTGTCCTCCTGGGGGAAGGCGGAGCTGGAGAAGACGAGCGGTGACGTACGGAAAGGAATTAAAGTTTGAAAGCGCTCACCGCCGTCCTCAAAGCAGCTACTCCAGGCATGTGATGCTGGATGAACTCTGCAATTCCACTGCTGCTTGTCTCTGCCCTGCACCCACTGGGCCACCCAAAGTCCTGCACAGCTCTCAGGATGGGGCTAACTGCATCCTGTGGTTTAGTACCCAAATATCAGTGGTCTCTGGTACTAATTTTTCTGCCACACCTTTTATCCTCTGTCCTTTGCAGTGCTTAGGGCTGTTGTAGCCACGTGGTGTTTGGTCCAATGGAAGGACCAAATCCATGGAAAGGCTTGGGAGCTCCTCTTCAGCTTGGCCTTGATCAAGTGCCATCTCTGCTGTTTGGAGACAGACAGACCAAAAGAGGCTGCAGGGTGGGAAGGAAGGGCTGGATAGGCTCTGTGTCAGGCAGAGATGCAGACTGGGAGAGGGGGAAGCACAGAAGGTGCTGGTGAGGGGTCAGCAAGGAACTGGGCTGGGTTAGTTGGCCAAAAGAGGTTGAACAGGGTGTATTTGCAGCTTACACCTCCCTGGAGGGGCAGTTACAAAGGTGGTGGAGCTACACTTCCCTTGACAGCAGCAGCAGATGATGTAACACAGGGCAGCAGCCACACATGGTGACTTGAGAGAATCAGGATAGGGGTTAGGGAAGAATTCTTCCCTGCTGGATGGTGCAGCCTTGGGATGGACACCTGGAGAGGTGGGGTTGGTGAATCCTTAGGGGTTTTCAAGGCAGGACCAACCTGTCCCAGAGCTAGTGACAGTCCTGCAGGATGTTGGATGGGTGAGTTCTGAGGTCCCTTCCCACCTTCGCTATAACAAGTCTCCAGATGTTTGGATGCTGATCCATACCAAAGGCAGCCCCAAAGCATTTGCCTGCCTGTGGCCAGAAAGTTCTCTGAGAACTCATCTGAGGCTCTGTAAAGAGTCTTTGGTGACACCAGCACTCAGCTTGCATGTGCCTGTCACTGGTCTGAGCAGTGACAGGGTGTTGTCTGGTCTCACTGCTTGCTTGGAAATCAGTGCTCCTCCATGCCTCATGGTTGGTGGCCTC
The DNA here is from genome assembly GCA_013400175.1 of Phainopepla nitens. Taxonomy (NCBI): domain Eukaryota; kingdom Metazoa; phylum Chordata; class Aves; order Passeriformes; family Bombycillidae; genus Phainopepla; species Phainopepla nitens. Next base: position 603,061 of record VXBQ01003616.1, on the reverse strand, counting down.
TTTCTAGCCAGCATAGCAAATCCCAGTCTGGAATAATTAACCAGAAAGACTAAGAGCATGAGGCAAGAGCCGGTGGAATGGGCAGAGGATGGAGGAAAGCAGCAAAGCAGTCTGGGGAGATGTGGGATCTCCTGGACAAGGACAGGAGGAGGAGAAATTGGTGTCAGTGGCAAGCAGAGGAAATCCTCCCTTCTCTGTACCTCAGAAATGTTAGAAGTGGCATGGGAGCATCCTCTCTGCCCTGGGACAAGCGCCAAGGCTCAGTTGTTGTCCCAGATAAGCAGTGAGAAACAGCAAAAACAATCCAGCACCTCAGCCAAAGTGTGGCACTGCCTGTGATGGGCTCAGCAGGAACAGGGGTCTAAACTGCCCCCTGTGACAATCACCATGATGCCCAAAATAAAATCCATTGCCTTTCTGCAGGTGGGTGAAGGAGGTCTGGGATCACAGAATGAGTGGGCAGGGTGCAGGAGCCCAGCTGGAGAGAGACATCCCTCATTATCACCTTAACCAGCACCCTGAGCTGGTCACCTGCTTGTTCAAGAATGAGAAAGAGCCCTTGGATAATGCAAAGCTGAGAAACTGTGTAAAAACACAAGATTGTCCACAGCTGGCTGTCATTTCAAGTCTCACCTTGATTTCTCAGCTGATTTCAACCTGTTTCTGTCTCAAGTAGTTTGTTAACCCCCTTTCTAGGACCTGCTAGACCAGCCTTGTTGGCTGTGAGCACCTCACAGTTTTTACTCCTTTTCCCTGGTGAGGCTCAGCTGTTCCCATTGTTTGCAGGCAGGACAGTGTGGTTGGAGCTGCTTGTGTGGGACATTATCACAGGGTTCACTGTCAGCTTGTCCACCCTGATGAGGAATTGATGTGGGAGAGGTAAGTGGATGCTGGATGAGTCACAGCATCACCTCTGCTCTTCTAAGCACCACATCTTAGTGGACGTGGTATGGCAAGGACAAAGCTCTGGTGCAGCCCTTGGCCGGACTGCAGAGCCAGATGCTGTTGAGTGGAAGATACTTTAGGAGGAAAAGTGTTGGTGTAAAAATACATCACTGTAAGACATGGGTAGGCAAAGTCCAAACTGAAGTGTCGCCTGCTCCTGCACTGGTTCAGCTGGTGTGACCTTGGATCTCATACTTAAAGCTGAACATCTCCAGGTGGAAGTGGAATCCTCAGCCAAAATCTCTGCAGATACATCACCATTTTCTGGTGGACTGGCTCACCTGCACCAGCTGGTAGCAGTGATGGCTTAATTTGTCCCACCTTCTGTCCACCCCTTTAAATTCCTGTGAGGAGAAATCATTCCCTCTATGTGCAGCTGGTTGGACCATCAAGGGTTCCATGTGTTGAAGCTGCAGTGCTTTGGGAGGGGAGAGACTGCCTGGGTGTGATGTTTATGAAGATATCAAAGGGACTGTGAGCCACAAGATAGTGGGATGTTGGGATGCTGCCCCCACATACAGCTCTGAGGGGTGGCTGTGCAAGGAGGATACTTATCTCCAGCCCAATGCCATGGATTTGCCTACAAAATAAACCAGAGGTTGTGGCCATGGTAGTGATGTGGTGGACCCACTGTTACTGCCCCAGCATGATGGATACAGAAACTCTTCTGCTTGTGGCCAGAGTTCTCCTCCTCTGGAAGAGGCAGAATGTCTGCTCTGCATGTGTGTGCAGCATGGGGGTCCTCAGGGGTCTGATGAAAACCTGCTGCTGCTCTTGACTTCCACCCTTTTGTGCCTTCCTCCACTTGCCTCAGGCTCTGCACTCAAAGTCTGTAGAAAGTGAAACACCAAACCTAAACACAGAGAAAGCACTGTGTGGTTACACTGGTTTTTGCTCAGTTAGCACAGGAAACAAATATTCCTGGTCTTTGTCAGGGTGGGCTCTCTTAGAGTCTTGAGGAATGATGGGCAACACTCTTCCTGGGAGTTATTCCTGCACAGCCTCATGGCACTGTCCCCCAGTCTTGGAGACAAAGTTATGGTGAAGGGCAGTATCCCTGAAGACTAGAGAAAGTCCTTGCTCTGATCTAGATTTGTCTGTGCTGAGCTCCATGAGTGGCTTGGGGGAGCTCTTGCTGTGGTGCTCAGAGCTGGTATGTGAAGTCTCTCCAGAACCCTTCTGTAGGACAGCATTTTAAATAAATAAATTGGGTTTTTTTTAGTCAAAAAGTGGGAGTTTTCTCCCTTCATGCAGGGATCAGGCTCTCTGCCTTAGCAGCTCATTACAAAGCCTTGGATAAAGAAGTGGTCACTTTGCCGCTGTGTGAGGACTCCATACACAAACCCTCTATGCCACATGCAAACAGCTGCTGCTGCTAAAAGCCATAGCCTAGAAAGCAGGAAACATAAAGCTGATGCTCCCAGGAGGACGTTTCATCCCCTCCAACACGCCTCCTGTGATGGAATTACTTGGCCCCACCTGCACTTGGCTGTGGGCACCACCTCAGTGATGGTGTTTCCTGCATTGCCTTCCTGGTGCCAGACTCAGTGCCAGGGGTTGTGCTGCACGATGCTTGTGCGTGGGGATGGCTGAGTTTAGGGTTACATTTTCTCAGGGTGCCTCTTTGTAGCCAGGTGGCAAATGGTGTCAGAGGCTGGGGCTTGAACAGGGCAGTGGACCCAGGTGTGGTGGGAACTCAGCCAGGCTCACACCTCTTCACAACATCCACATGAGCGGAATGATATATCCCTGAGCTCCTGCTGGAACGGAATGGTCACTCAGAGCCAGGTGTGGGCTCAGTTTGACTTTGAAGTGACATTCAGTGCCATGGGGACAGCATAGGTGTCTCCAGCCAGGCCAGTGGAGGACAGGGAACACGCTTGGCTTTTGCAGTGTGGGGGGCAGCTGTGGGACCCCCAGGGCAGGGCAGGGCTGATGTTTCCCCTCTTTCACCTGGCCTCGGTGCTGGGGAAGCAGCACGGACTGGGCACAAGAAATACTGCTTAAGATAGCAGGGCTCAGATCCCTGGACATCTCTCATTGACAGGTTGACCAAGCCCTTGGCGTTTTACACTTGTGCCTTACAGAGGGACCGAGCTGGGGGATGCAGCGTGGAGAATAGGCTAGTTATTCCATTTCCTGCTCATGTCATCCAACCTCAGGCTGTGCTTTAGGATGTGGCCGACTGGACACCCCTGTGGGCATGGGGAAGGGAAAGAAGATGGACAATGAGGGTGGTGAGGCCCTGGCTTAGGCTGCTCAGAAAAGTTGTGGCTGCCCCATCCCTGGAAATGTCCAAGGTCAGGTTAGATGGGGCTTGTAGCAACCTGATCCAGTGGAAGGCGTCCCTGCCTATGGCAGAGGAGTTGAATTAGATAAAATTTAAGGTTCCTTCCCACGCACACCAAGCACAGATTCCACGATTCTGTGCCTCAACCCTGCTTCTCCTCCCAGGCCCAAGAACAGGGCTTTGCACGGGGTGCACATCGATGTCCGTGGGGATGGTTGTGGGGTTGTCCTGGCAGGAGGAACCAGGCTGTTGTCCCCGGGGACGGGGGATGCTGTCGGGGCAGATTTGGGGCTGCTCTCCTGAGGCTCAGGGCCGCTGTCCCGGAGTCACAGGATCCCCGTCCTGAGCGCTGTTCTTGGGGCTTGGGGCTCTCATCGGGGGTCACAAAGGTGCCGTGCCAGGGCTCTAGGACCCCCGCAGGGCTGAGCCACGTCTGCCCGCCTCGGGGATGCGCGGAGGGAACAGCAAGCCCCCGCCGCGAGATCACAGCCCGGCGGGCCCTTTAAGAAAGTCCAAACCCGAAAGTTCATCAAAGTTGACAAAGTTTTTTGTGGAAAGGAGGGGAAAAAATAATTAAAATAACTCGAGCCGAACAACAAAAAAAAACCTCCCCGCGGTCCCGGGGGGCCGGGCCGGGCCGGGATTGGCGGCGGCGGCGGCCGGGGGCGGCTCCGGGCGG
>VXBQ01003616.1:573376-598818 GCA_013400175.1 Phainopepla nitens | reverse complement strand
GGTGGAGCGCAGCGTCGTCGGGGAACCGGGGCTGGGGTACTGGGGATGGAGCAGAGCTGTATCGGGGACCGCGAAGGCGGCGTCGGGGAAGCCGGGAAGGAGCGCAGCACCTCTTTTGGGGAATAGAGGACCCGGTGTCAGGGCTGGACCCGCGGGTCGTCGGGGAACCGGAGCCCAGATACCGGCGCTGCTGCAGGCTGGGAAGCTGGGGCCAGGCTGTGGGAGCCAGAGTACGGAGGTGGGGAGCTGGTGCTGGAGTCTCTGGGCTGTCCCGAAGAGGGACTGGGGCCGGGCAGGGCAAGTCCCCGGCTCAGCCCAATGTTCCTGTAGCCTTGTGGGGCAGAGGGCTAGCAGGTCCCTGCTACATCCAGCGCAGCCGGTGCCCGTGGGCATGATGTCTTGTTGCCAAGCCCCTGTGGCTGGAGGGCTCCTGGATCCTCCACCGTTTTGCCCGTGTGGGCTGCAAGGGAGACACTTGGACAATAGTGGAGGAGCCCCTGCCCTGCTGTGTGTGTGCTGGCAGCCTGGCTGGGGCTGGAGGACTGTGAGGTGAGCTGACCTGCCAGCAGCCCCTTCCCCCCGATGCCACTGCAAGCCAGAGCCTGGATGCTACTGGATTCAGGGCTAGGAAGACTAGTAAGGGTCGGTTGTCTGTAGCCACATGCCAGAGCTCGCAGCCCTCCACATTTGGGCTTTGGCTGTTGGAGCCATTGGCCGATGTCATCGCTGCACCCCTGGAACAGGTATTGGCATAGTGGGTTAGTAGCTGCCCTCCATCTTGGAGAGGGCTCTGGAAAATGCCTGGCCTTGGAAGCGTTTTGCTGCAGTCCTCCGTGCCTGGCCCTCAGGACTGGGGAGGTGCTCAGTCCCCTCCCCTCGCTGTCCTCCGTGCGCTCGCGCCGCCGCAACATGGCGCCTGGCTCGCTCCACCACCCTCCGGGGCCGTGCGGGCCCTGCGCACCAGCTGACTTGGGGCTATCGTGTCCCCTGGGCTTCAGCCCTGGCCAGGGTGACCCGAGTAATGGGGTGGAATGGATTGGCAGGTGGTGGCTGTAGCGGTTCTGTCCGCAGCGTGGAGCGGGGCAGAGGTGATGCGATGGGATGTGGATGCTGTCAGAGGGATGTCCCAGCATCGCTGGGTGGCACTGGTGTGGGTGGGCTGAGAGCCAGAGCACCTGGGGCCCTGTGCCGCTCCCGCTGGAGGGAGGTTCGATCCATGGGGAATTCACAGGCTGTGCATGCGTGCGCAGAAGACTCAAAGTGGCTCCTTGATCCAATTATTCACTGGCCTGCAAAGCTCTCTGAGGTTGATGCCACTTGGTGCATCTTGTCCCAGTGGTGTTGCTCCAGCTGGGCTGGTGCCTCACAGGTGGTGGTCAGGTGAGCTCCTGATGCTGGGGCAGAGCCAGTCTGCTTCCCCACTGTGGGGTGATTGTTTGGCAAAGCAAGTGCTGGAGCATTTCAGAAGCCTGGAAATCCTCACCCTCTGGAGAGGCTGGTCCTCCCAGGAGTGGGGCATGATGGCTGGAAAACTGAGTTAAAGATGGCATCTCTGGGGAGTGGGCAAGGGGCGGACAGAAGGGGCTCCTGCTCTCCACTGTGCAGCCTCCAGGAGCGTGCGGGGAGGGGCACGGTCTGTCCACCCTGTTGGATGGTCTGTGGCTTCGCCGGGTGTGTCTGTCACCCTGCACCCAGGGCTGCAGCAAAAGACTTGCCACCCTGGTTAGGCTGGGACTGGTGGGGGGTTAATGTCCCAGTCCCTGGTGGGATTGCTGTTGGAAAGTCCTTTCTGCACCAGAATCCAACAGAAATAATGCTGTGGGTGGTGAGCGGAGTTTGGGCTCCGTGGTGGCTACCCCTGAGCCTACTCTGAATGCTTCTTTTCCCAGTACCTCCTGGCTGACCAGGAGCTGTTCCTCGCTGCAGAGGCTAATGGAGGCACAAGGAGTGACCTTGTGTTCAGGATCCCAGCATGGTCTGGGGGCCCAAATTCTTGCCCAGAAGCCTCCCTTGATACAGAGTGATAAATACATTTAGTGCAAAGTGGAATCCTTCAGTCCCAACATATGCAGGAGGGTGTGCTGGAATATTTTCCCACACTGCATGGATAACACCGCCAGATCCTGGCACTGCGGACACTCCTCCATCCCCCCCCACCGTGCACCTCCTTCACTGCCTCCCCAGGCGTTCGCAGAAGGGCGCTGTGTGCCCCAGATACAGCGGAGCCAAGCTCCCAAATTCAGCCTTTCCCTTTATCTTATCTGTGAGCCCCTGGATCTCGCAGCCGCTTCCTGGCTGGTGACATGCGGAGGACAGGAATGCCTCTCGCTCCTCTCGAGGTCGTTAACGGGAATGTTAAACAAACAGGGCCTAATGTCAGTCCCTGCTGTTCCTCACCAGACACCTCCCCAAACGCGATCCCTCCCTGCTTGCTGCTATCTTGTGTTTAATTTTCCAGGCAGCCGCCAATCTGCGTGGCTGCATCTCTCCTGGCAGTCCCGAAGGGTGGTGTGGGACAGGCAGCTGCCTAGGTGCTGCACTCCCACCCCTGTGGCAGGCAGAGCTTTTTCCGGCAGCTGGAGGAGCTCTCATGCTTCCCTAGGACACTGTGTGTTGTGTCCATGGCTGCATAGCAATAAAACCCTGCGTGTTCACCCTGCTCTCTGGAGTGCCTGACTGCAGACATGTTGGTTCTACTCTAGAAATTAGTTCTTCCTCTCCTGGGAAGTCACTGGGAAGCTGTAGGTCTGCTGGGAGTGGGAGGAATCTGGAGCTGGTTGTGTAGATGCCCATACTGGCAGCTGGAGTCTGTGGTTATCCTCTGTGTCACCGTGGCTGGTCTGAAGGGCCTGTTTGCAGCTCCATGGGTGGTGGCTGCTGCGCTTGAGGTGGAGCCTGGGGATCCTGGACTGCTGAAGGTGGAAAATGTGAAGTTGTGCTGGGAGAGCCCAGGTGAGGACCTGGCTAAGCCCTGCCAGAGAGGATCATCTTGGGAAGAAATACTTCCATGTGATGGGGTGAAGCCCTGGTGCAGGTTGCACAGAGAAGCTGTGGCTGCCCCATCCCTGAAGTGTTCAAGGCCAGATTGGATGGGACCTGCAGCAACCTGGTCCAGTTGAAGGTGTCCCTGCCCATGCAGGATGGGCTTAAGGTCCCTTTTAAACCAAATCATTCTGTAATTCTTCGATCTTTTCTGTTGGTCCATGGAAGGCTGTGGGTTAGAAAACTCTGTGTTGGAGGGGCAGAACACTCTTTGCTTCCAGACAATCTCCTCAGTAGCAAGCCCTACATCCGTTTTTCCTTAGCTGCTGCACTCTAGGGCTGCCGGAACAGCCTGGGAATGCTGCTGGTGAGTGGGCTGTGTTGTGTGCTGGATGTCTGTAGCACTTCATGGACTGGTGCCAGGCATCTCTTGACTTCTGTAATCTCTGCTTGAGTGGACCTAGATACCTCGTGCATGTGTGGATTCCAGCTCTACAGCTGCAAACAAATAAGGTTTAGTGTAAGTTCTGGAGTCAAATGTCTCCTCCGATGCTGCTCTTCACTGTGAGGATCATGAAGCTGTGCTAGTCACAGTCACCACTCGCTAATCCTCTTGCACTTGGCCTGGCTGAAGCAGGATGGTGCCTCAGAGCTGTTTTCATGCATCCTAAAAGTGCCCTGAGTGTTAGATGCAGCTTTCTGTCAGTGACAGATTGTTGGCTGAGCAGACACCCGGAGTCACCACGCACACAGGGGTTCTGGGAACTGTTGTGTTCCCAGACATCCTCTTGGTCTTGAGTTGAGCACTGAGTTGCACTGACAGGAGGAGGGATGTGGGAATCTCCCCATTATCTCCTTGTGTCCTGGTGCCTGTGAATACCCTCTGGAGGGGCTTCCTTCTCCTTTCTCACTCTTTCAAATCTAAGTTTCTTAGACACGAATCTGAGTGTCAACATCCCAACTCAACTAGTCCCTATGATCACTTCCTTCTCCTGCCACCTGGGCTATTAAATTAGACACAGCTTCAGAAATGAGTCTTCCTCCTTGGCTCATCTGAGGAGCTGCTGAGCAAGACTTTCCCTCCTTAGCCTCAGAATTAATGGATTTTTGGTGGTGCCAGTGGAAGTTAGGAAGGGCCAAACTCAGTGGTTCCCATGCTAGGTCTCTGCTTTGCCCTCACCAGAGTAGGAAGGATGTTCCTTTGAGATGTCTGGGAGGTAGCTAAGAGTAGTTCAGTTTGTTGTCCTTCCACATAGTTCTGCTTGAGGATCTGGCATTATGGGAATTCAGGAGTGACTCTTGCTGGAACTAATGTGGAGTGGAAGATCCTTTGAGTTTGCTGGTCTTGGCCATGCCAAATCACAGAGACTTTGCTGCTTGGATCTCAGAGCAATGAGCAATGCTGCTGCCTGTTCTGGAGCTCTGCCTGAAATCAGGCTTCAGCTTGAAGCTTCACTGCGGCATGATTGTAGAAGGGAGGTGGGTAGACCTCACTACAATACTCAGCATCTTCCTGCACCATGTGGGATAGTAGAAACCAAGTTCCTCCGGTGTGCCTGGCCCTGTGAAGGGACCTGATGAGGGGCAGGGCAGTGGGGGGCAGCTCCAGCACTGGAGCTGCTGAACCTGGCCCACACTGAGGTGTGATCCTGAGCCAGCCCAGCACATCTGAAGAGGAGGGAGCAGTGGCACCAGGTGACTCTGCCCTTGGCATGGCAGAAGTGGGTGCTGCAGGCTTCACAAGGATGCTCTGGCCACTGCCCCAGAGGGTCATGGTGTGCTGGGGTGGCTGGAAACCTGAGGACCTGATGGGTGGTCTTACCCTTGTGGAGGTTCCCCAGCCCTGCTGCACAGCCCAGGAGGAGCTGTGGAAATGTTTGACCTCCCAGTCTGGGATGGTGCCTTCCCTCCTGTGCTGCAGGTTCTTGCATTGCTGTGGGCTCAGTCTTGGTATGTGTCTGTGGGTCAGAAGCTGTTGGCCTGGGGGTGTGTGTCCTTCCCATCTCCTTCCAAGGACGGGAGGCCAATGTCTCCCTCAATGTGTAACTGCCCTGGGTCATCTGTAGAAATGGCCTGAAGTGCAGCATGAGCCACGGATGGGGGGAGAACAGCCAGAGGGCAGGTTGTGGCTTCGAGTTGGCACTTTTGGTCCAAATTTTGGTAGCACAGCCTTTCCCTGCTGTCTAGTGGTGTTGTCTTGCTAAGAGCTGGACTGATGCAGTGTTGGCTTACTCCTGTGGGTGGTTGTCATCCTCCCAATGTCCCCAAAGGTCTCTCTGTGTTGGGGTTGGCACTCCAGTAACTGCTGTCCACAGTGAAGAGCTGCTGTGAGCTTTCAGCTCTCCATCCCCTGGGTTTTATGGAGTACTTGCTTGTTGGGCTGTGGAGGTACCTGACATGCTGCGTGGGGCTGGGGCATGGCCATTGGTGTGCTGCCCCAAATTGGCTTGATTTGAGGAGAGATTCCTCTGTCTCTGGATGTGTCCTGGGAGGCACGAGACTGAAAAGTGCCCAGGAATCATCATGTGGTGGGGTGAAGCAAATACAGATGTACTCATTGAAAGATCTGAGGTGAGAATATTTCTTGTGAGGGTCCTGCTTCCAGAACCATGTCTTCCAGAACCTGCCAGTCTCTACCCTGGGGGGGAACTTGTTTCACCACTGTCTTCTGCTGGGAGAACAAGTGCCTGGGTGTGGGCAGGAAAAGCTGGTCCCTAGCAGGTAAAGTCCATGGCTCCAGACAATGGTGACAGGTGTCTGCAGATCCCTAACACCAGAGAGTGGCAGGTGAGGGTGTCTGGAGCCCAGGGCATAGTGTGGTGGCTGGGTAGGGCCAGTGTGGACGTGAGTGTCCTTCAGCACGTTGGCTGTGGCACTCGTGCCTGTCCCCTCTGGCTTATTGGACCTCTTGGCAAGGTGAAAAGTGATGAAGGCAACCTGAGGGTGTCAGCCAGCACCTCCCTGTGCTGGGGAGCTGCTGCCCTGTTAGACAGTAATCTCTTGGGAATTGTGGGGCTGACCTTTCCAAGTGTTTCATCAGCTTTGAGCCCCTGTTGTGGCCCAAACCCATCTGGGTGCTGTTCTTTTCTTGGGATGCTGCAGAGACACAAGTGAGGGGACTTGACAGCAGGAGCAAGCATCCATGGCAAAGCCACACCAGCAGGGCTTCCTCTGCTGGGGACAAGGTCTATTCTTGGGTGCTGTCCTGTTGTGCCTGGACTTATCAGCTCCCATGTGCTTCCTGCTCTCCCAGAGTGGGGCTGGTGCCTCTCCCTGCTTCCTCCTTGTTGGAGTGCCTTCCTCCCCCGACCACAGGGGTGGCTGAGCCCTGCTGACATCCCCTGCCTGATGTGGGGGAAGAGCAGTGTTGGGGAGGGGCTGCTCTGGCTGTGAGCAGTGTGGAACACCACAGACTTGGGGACAAAATGTTGGTGCATTGGGCTGGCCTGTGGTCAGCTTTCTTCCCTCTGGGCCAGCGGGATGTTGGTCCTTGTGTGCCTTTCGTGCAAAAGGCTGTTCTCAGAGGGAAATGCCTGAAGCTCTCCTTGCTTCAAGTGCTGGGGAGGTTCAGGGCTCTCTTTCCCCTCTGGGGATGGGTGAGCATCTTTCCAGTGGTGGGAAGCTCTGTGCCTGCCTGGGGCTTCCTGGCTGGAGCAGCTCCTGGCCTGATCCTTTGCTGGGGCTCAGTGTAACCCTGCCTGAGGACCGGAGCTCTGCTAGGGCTGGAAGGGCAGCGGACCCCGGCTCTTGCCGCCTCTCTTCTGATTGCTGGAGGGGAAACGGAGGCACGGAGCAGTGAAGTAGCCAGTTGCAAGCCCCTTCTCTCGGGATCCTTGCCCCGTGGTGTGGAGGCTGCCCTGCTTGCCTGCCGAGCTGTCCCTCTTACGGACCACACATCTCTCTCTCTCCCAGTTTTCTCCTCCCTTGTGGCTCCTGGGACTTTGTGCCGAGGACCAGAGCAGCCCCGGGTTGAAGTGGCAGGACTCTGCAGCCCCGCGGCCCGCGTGAGACACCGAGAGGAGGATCCTGTCCCATTTTTCAGCCGCGGCACTGGACTCTGTGTGTTCCCCTCCCCGCAGCCCTGTTGTGCAAGCTCGCCGCCCCATTCCGCTCCCGTGCCTTATAAGTCCCGGCTCCGGGGCAGCCGCAGCCTCGCTGCATTCCAGCGGTCTCGCGTCAAGTGGCCCCGGCTGCATCGCAGTGGCCAGGACCGGGGCTCTGTGTCCCCCTCTGTCCTCGCTGGTGACCCTGGATGCCAGGGAGGCACCCCACTGAGATGCTCTCCAATGGGAAAAGCTGTGGTTCATATTCCTGAGCTCCTGGCACCACAGAATGGCTGCCAGGAGTGGAGAGTGCCTTTGGGATGCTGTGGCAGAGCTTGTCCCTGTCCTCAGCAGGATGGCACGGGGCTGGTGGCATAGGAAGAAGGCTCAGTGGACATATTGGTCTGAACTAGTGGGAAATGGCTCATTTCTAGGAAAAGCTGGCATGTGAGTGGGGTGGCTTCCTGGAGAGGGGGGATGTTCAACGGCACAATGTGGGGGAGGCATTAGTGCACATTCCTGCTCTACTTGTCCTCAGGTGTCTCTGAACCATGGCTGGTAAAGGCTTGTGTGCTGCAAGTGCTGGAACTGTGGATCCAGGACCAGGCCAGTTTTGAGGGGCTGGAGTAGCCCAAGCTGTGCTGTGGGTGATGTAGTTCAAGGGCTGATCTCTCCAAAGGGGAGGGTCAGCCTTGCTGGCTCTGGGAGGGGGATTCGGAGCAGTCTTCTAACAAAAAACCTCAATCACTGCAGCCTCAGGGGGGGTGGGTACCTGTGCCCTTGCACCAGGCACTTCTGACATAACTCAGCCTCTTTTGGGCTGCAGGGCAGCTCAGAACTCCCTTTTGAGAGCTCTTGCTCCAAAGCAGCTGTGGCCAGGAGCTGTGGGAGCTGTGCTAGTCTCCTGGCAGTGCTGGGGCTGTGGTAGCATGAGGTAGGTGCTGCTGCTTGGCTCTCTTGCAGCCTTGGTGCAAAGCTCCTGGCTGTGCTGGCCCAAGGTGTGTGTCTTTTTGGGGAGATGCAGCTGTGCAAGGACTGACACTGAGAACATAAGGGCTAAGTAGTTTGTCCCTGTCCTTCCCTCCCCCTGCGTGGGAAGCTATGCTGGGATCCTCCCTCTCTAAGAGATGGCCTAGATGGTCTTGTCCCTCCTGGCATGACTCCTGTTTTCCATGGCTTTCCTCCATCTCTGTCAGGTGTTTGGACTGGGGACATCCCCAGAGGGGCAGGGATGGGGAAGGGAGAATGTTTTCTGCAGCAGTGTGACTCTACTGGGCTATCCTAGGTGAGAGCTGTTCCCTGCCCTGCTTCCCCCATGCCCATGTGTCCAGTTCAGATCAGTCCTGGGTGGGATGTGACTGCTCTTACCTGGCATCTCTTTTCAAATGGCTGGCAGCAGAGCCTAAGAATGAGCAGAAGAACATGGTATTCCTGGAGATCTGCTCCTGCTGGATGTCTGGATGTGTAGTTTGGCCCAGGCAGTTCCTGATCCAGCCCTGGATGGATATTTTTTATGATGCTTTTTGTTTAGTTTGGTGGTTTTTGTCCTGTGCCTTTTTCAGATGCACCGTAGGGAGGCTGAATTTGGTGTTTGGTGGCAGGGACTTGGAGTAAGGCATATTTTAGCAGAAGCTATCCTGTCCTGGCATGCTGAGTGTAAGGGCTGGATGCCTGGATTTGTCAGCCCTGAGTGGTACTACTGGACTCTCAAAGCCTGTAGGATTTGGGCCGACTGGAGAGTCCCAGTTTGGTTGATCCACTGGAAAGTGCTTGTCTAGACCCTGATGCCCTCATCCAGTTTCCTCTCTTTGGGAGCAGGGGAAGAGGCTGGACCAGGTTGCCCATGGTGCACAAGAGGCTCACACTGGTGAGGTGCCTCCTGCTTTTCTCTTTTGGGGTAACCTAAATCTCCTTTGCTTTATGCTTGGTGTTGGAAGTGAGCTCCCTCTGGCTTAGTTCACTCTATCCCTTGAAAATATTCCTCAGGTCTCTCACCAGCCTCACCCTCCCTTCACTGAATAACTTGGTGTCCCTTCTCTGGATCACTTCTGGATGTGTGGAATTGCAGAGATCTTGTAAAAGCAACTGCTTTACAAGGACTTGTCGCTTCCAACAAGCTCCCTCTGAGCAGGGGCTTTCTTTGTTTGTCCTGAGACCCTCTTTGGAGAGGTTGGCTAGTGGCATTTGGCATTGCCCAGGCATTGGAGCAATGGTAGCCCTTGATGGGTGCTGTGGCTTGACTTTTTGATGCTGTTTCAATGCTGTGGATGGTGACGAACAGGACTTGGAGGCCAAGGGAAACTTCTGGCCAGCAAGAGATTTCTTGCTCCTGTCCTTGGCAACAACTTATGGGGCTGGCACTGGGAGCCTGTAACCTCTGATAAAGAGCTTTCCTGGGCACCTGCCTTGCTCTGTTGAGGCTAATGCGAGGGCTGCAGCTCTGGCTCCCCCTTCCCTGAGCCACCACACATTTCCATCCTGTCACGCCTGTCGCAAGGACTTACCAAGTGACGCATCACGGGGCCATTTAGAGACCCAACAGGGATGCAGATTTCTATCTGCTCGGAAGAAAAATCCATTCTGGGGGCTGAGCATACTTGGATCCTGAAATATTGAAAAGGGACAGTGCTTTCACATGGCTGAGGCACACGTGTGCCTCCACACTCTGCAGTCCTCTCCTGCAAGAGATGGCCGTGGGTCTTCTGGGAATGCACTGCGGGCGCTCTGTGGAGCTCTTGCTGAAGTGCAGGCACAGAGGTCTTCAAGGCAGCCAGCAATCCACGAAACAGTGGCACTGTCCCCTCTGTCCAGGCCTTGGAGTGGTGCCTTAAAGCATCACTTGTGGGGTGGGATGGTTGGGGAGCCTGGCAGACTGAGCCTGGGCTTGGAAAGTGTTCTTGGAGTGCTCCACATGGCATCCTGCTCCCCAAGGCAGGGCAGAGCAAGAGTGTGTGGTAGAGCCATCCATATTGAAGGGTCGGGGAGGGGATGGGAAGGCTGCTCTGGTTCTGCTCCTGAGATGTGCTGGGCTGAGGAAGGGCTCCTCACACTAGTCTAGTGGGGGACAGTGGCAGCCCTTAGTCTCAGCATGCACAAGAGAGCAGGAGCACTCCAAGCCTTTCACAATCACTGTCTGTCCTGGAGGGCCTTTACCCTGGGAAGGGCATTTGTCTGCCCTTTTGGCAGACAAATTTTGGCAGGATTGTCCTGGGCACAGGAGCCCAAGGAGCTCCTGGTGAGTTTTCATCTGTAAGAGAATCTTCTCTGTGTGGCAGAGTCTCTATCTGGCTGCCCCCAAAGAATTACAGAGGCAGGGGCCTCCTGTGTTTCCACGTCTGTGTCCAGCCCAGGAGCAGGGCAAGCATATGCTGTGTAGTTTGGTGGTGAAAATGGTTTTGGAAACAGCCCACTCTGTCTGGGGAAGGGGAAATGGCTGAGCAAAACAAAAACTGTGGGAGCAGAGCCCTTCTGCCCTGCAAATGTAATGGGGTCACTCTGTGCCAGAGAGGAGGCCAGGAGATGAGCTCTGGCTTGGGGCTCCTGCTCCTTGTTAATAATGACAATTGTCTTCATGACCTCAGTTGTGCATAACTTCCCTTTCCAGCTTTGTGCTGATTTACAAGAAGTCTCTGCAGCTTCATCATGTTGCTTTCTATGGAAATAATCTGCCAGCCAGTGTGCTGGGAGAAGGTGCTCATGATGGCTCTGACTGTTGAGCAGAGTTCTCCCAGGCCATGAGCCTTCAGCCCTTTCTTCTTCCTGGTTATTCAAGTGAACTATTATCTATAATTTTAATGGAGTATTTATTGAAATCCTCCCCTGGCACTGTATATTTTGCTTTGACATGAGTGTTTGGACTTGGTCCATGACTTGAACAACCTGGGAAGAGCAAATGCCTACAGGGGTTTGGCCCAGCACAGCTGCTCTTGGCTGGGCATAACAATAACTGCTCTGACAGTGGGTTTAGGAGCAACTTCTGAAGGGTCTGGGGTGTGCTGGGGAAGGAGCTGGGATGGACCCAAAAATGTTCATCACAGCAGTGATGTTCTGGGGCTGTTTCAGAAGTCAAAAGCTACGAGTGGGGCAGTGAGGTATTTCTCAAAATTGAGGGCTGTCTTTGAATTGGTGATAGAATTAAAGTGCTGGGGTAGGTTGAGGAGAGGAGATCTGGTATGTGATGTGTAGAAAGATCTGGAGTGAACTGGGGTTTGTACTGGTCCCTTCTGGATCTTTGGGATGTGTCAGACTGAGTTCTTGCGGCAATGTGTGGTCTTTTCCAGTACAACCATCAAGGTCCTGTCAGGCTGTGGGACTGGTGTCTGTGCCTTGATCAACCCAGGCCATGATGTCAGGGACTGAATTTTTGTAAAGGCCTCAATTCTTTGAGGTGGGGACCAAAGGGTGTGTTTTACCCTGGACAGCACTCCTCTAATGCAGGGAAGGGTTAGTGGACCTTTGATGCAAGGTGTTCTGTTCTTACTGCACTTCATCTTCTGAGCTGGGCTCTGTGCTCCTGCTTTGGCACCAGACATGTCCTTTCAGTGCAGCTGGTTGGCCTCTCCCCTAGGTACGGACGCTGTTTGTCAGTGGCCTTCCTGTGGATATCAAACCCAGAGAGCTCTACCTTCTCTTCCGACCGTTCAAGGTAAGAAGGTCTTCACATCTGGTTTTTGAAGGGAATCATGCTGTTTTGTGGATGACCTGGCAGCAAAGGGCTGTCAGGGGAAGTAGGATTGGCATGGGAACCTGAAGCCAGCACAGGATCCCACGACTTGGGCTCAACTGGGAACCTCCAGTTGGAGCCTGCCATGGGAATTGTGCTGTCTCTAAGCTTGATGAAACCTGCTTGGTCAGCCCTGCTGCTCAAATGGACCAGCCCTTCCTTGAGGATATGTCCTCATCCCCCAAACTCTCCATCCTTCTCTAATAACCACCTAGGCTGTCTCTGGGGAAGTGGGGTTCCCTTGTCTGCACTCCTCCAGCACAGGGAGGGTGCTCTGCTTTCTCTAGGCACTAGCCAGGGCAGCGTGCTCATCTTTGTAGCTGGATGAAGAGCTAGAAAATGGGATTCTTTCCCAAAGGGCCAAGATGGAACAGCTAAAATACCTGCTCTGCCCCCAGTCTTCTGCTGTTTCTACTGTGGCCTCTGCCCTGTGGAGGGCTTGGTGCTACAGGAACTGCTGGAGCTGTTGTGTCTTGGTTGTAGCATGGCCTCTCCAGGAGCCTGACACTGACTTGCTTTCTTCTCTCCTGCAGGGTTATGAGGGGTCACTGATCAAGCTGACTTCAAAGCAGGTACCTTCTTCCAACCTGTGTATTTTTGACTTTTGCTAGCAAACTGGACATGCCAGGAGGGGAGAGGGGAAAAAAAAGTCCCATTTCACTGTGTAAAGCACTGACCAGCACCAGCTACACAGCGGGGTTCTACTGACCCAGCATGTTCTGAATGGCTTCAGCCTCAAACCTTGTGCTGCCATCAGCCTTCCCCACCCCCATGCTGATCAAGGCAGGGGTACCCATGCCTGGGGGGTTCTCAGGGTGAGCGGTGTCCCCACAGGTAATAATGCCAAGGTATTTGTGGTGGGAGCAGACGCAGAGCAGGAATCTTGGGCCAATGACCCAAGCTCTGCTTGAAGCCCCTATGCATCTTAAGATGGTCTTCTCTTCTGCTGGGTGTTTGGGGCAGACGGGGTGGCCAGGCAGCCTGAGGAGCTGGAAGAGTCTTCCAAACTGAAATCGCTGTTGTTTCTTTTAGCCAGTGGGGTTTGTGACCTTTGACAGCCGGGCTGGCGCTGAAGCAGCAAAGAACGCCTTGAATGTGAGTACCCAAAGTGCCAGGAGGCTGAAGGGGCTGGGGAACACATGCCTTGCTGGACCCAGAGCTGAGGGCAGGGTCTATCAGCTGTGCCCTGGACTATGGAAGTGAAATGGTCCTGCAGCATCCCACCAGGGAAGCAGGAGAGCTGTTCAAGGCCAACATCAGTCTGGCAAATGGATGCAAGCTGTCTCTGTGTAGTTTTTGACCACTGGAAGACAGCTCTGAGGGTGTGGGTACCTGCTGTGACTGAAGAAAGTAGCTTGAGGATGGTCAACATGGAAAGGACACCCAAAATGATCCCCATCCTGCAGGAATGTTGGTGGGCTCTGGTCAGCAAGACATGGTTCTGTTGTGCTGTAGACCTTGCCTTGGGCTTTGTAACACCTGCTAGTGCCTCTACTCAGGCTGGCAGAAGGTGTAGTGGCAGCACAGATGGGAGCTCCCACACAGATGGGGGTTATTCCAGCTCCATTATAGACAGTTATCCCAGCTTCAGGAGACAGACCTTTCCTGACCTGTGTTGGCAGCCATCCCTGCTGTAGTGGTTGGTGAGCCACACACAAGGAGCAGAACCGTGTCACTCATGTTGGAAATAGTGGTCCTGGGCCAGCTAAACGTAAAAATAAAAGCATGTGGAAACTTGAGTGTTGCAGTGAGGTGACAGAAATCTGGGCATGTGACTGCAGTGTGGTGGCCTCGGTTCCTCAGTTGGACTTTGCTCCATGAATAACCACAACCTGTGCTTGGACTGGAGCTTCACCTCTGAGAAACTCCTGTGCTCTCTCTTGTGACAGGGCATCCGCTTCGACCCTGAGAACCCCCAGACCTTGCGGTTAGAATTCGCTAAAGCAAACACAAAGATGGCCAAGAGCAAGCTGATGGCCACACCGAACCCCACCAACATCCACCCTGCCTTGGGTGCACATTTCATTGCACGGGACCCCTGTGAGTATGCTGGGAGGGGCTTGGAGGTCATGGCTCCAGCCTGAGAGATGCCCAACTCCGTGAATGCTGCCACAGTGGAAAGGAACCCAGACCCGCCTCTGCTCTGCCTGAAATCTGCCAGGGGCAGGGAGGCCAGCAGGATGTTAGAGCCACAGGAGAATAACAGGCATCTGGCTAACATAGAACTGTTGAGACATGAAAGTTCAATTTGGTAGCTCAAGTGATACTATAAATCTTTTAAAGCATCCCTAATTGTGAGGCATAGAGGGTGATGGCACAGGACTCCTCCTTTATGTAACCTGGTGGGCTGAGTAGTCCCGCTGAGGCTTATAGGG
The DNA here is from genome assembly GCA_013400175.1 of Phainopepla nitens. Lineage (NCBI taxonomy): Eukaryota > Metazoa > Chordata > Aves > Passeriformes > Bombycillidae > Phainopepla > Phainopepla nitens. Next base: position 584,695 of record VXBQ01003616.1, on the reverse strand, counting down.
TCTGTAATGTGGCTCTGAGCCCCCTGTCCTGCATCCTGTGGCACCACCCCTCTGCTGCCTGTGTGGACCAGTCTGTCCAAAGCCCACATGGGGCTGTAATGCAACACATTCCTGGCTTCTCCTGGCAAGGCTGGGAGGCCAGAGGAGTAGCTGTGCACACAGATTTTTATACCTCATGAAGATGGCAGTGCAAAGCTTTTGCCTGGGGTGGGGAATCCGGAGCCTGTCCTCAAAGCAGGCTGTTGGGGCCAGTTACTGGGACGCCGTCCCCTTGTCTCCTCGTCCTGTCTAGATGACCTGACTGGAGCGGCTCTCATCCCAGCGTCCCCGGAAGCATGGGCTCCCTACCCGCTGTACACCACGGAGCTGACCCCTGCCATCCCCCACGCCGCCTTCACGTACCCGGCGGCTGCTGCCGCGGCCGCCGCTCTTCACGCTCAGGTGAGTCCCGTGCCTCCCCGCCTCCTGTGCCAGGGCTGGGCCCTCCCCAGCCCCTTCCGTCCTTCTCCCCTTCCTTCCACAGTGCTCTCACTGCCGCGGTCTCCGCTTGGCCGGTTCGACCCTGGCCTCTGCACCTTGGCTCCTGGGCAGAGCCCGCTCCCGGCTGCGGGGCAGGGGCGCCCAGCCCCGAGGCAGCCCAAGGGAGGGGTCTGTGTGGCCGAGAGAGGCAGAGCTGGGTGGTGGTTTCTGACCCTGCAGGTCCAGCCCGCTTTCCCGCAAGGGGCAGGCGGGTGGGAGGAAGTCAGGGCTCGATTTCTCACTGGTCCTGCTGTTCCCCATGGCCAGAGAACTACATTGAGGGACTGCTGGGAGGAAATACTTCCTGCCAGCAAGTACCAGAGCTATGAAATGTCATCCCAAGTCACAGGGAAAGCGATGGGCTCCGTGCTAAATTGCGGGGCTCAGCTGGGACCCCATGGGCCAAACGACTCAAACACTTCCAAAGATGGAGAAGGGTGCCCTGCAGGAGATGAGTTACTAGAGCCTTGCCAGAGTGAGGAACTTGATGGAACAGGGTGTTAGCCACCCTCAGTACAGGCTAGTGAGGAGAGTCACTCCGTGCATGATCCTCTGGAAGTGCAGGTGGTGGTGCAGCCAGCTGACAGCTGAGGATGTAGGGATGCCTGTACTCATCTGACACAGATACCTCAATGTACAGAGACCACATAAACCTTGAAACCATGAACATGCAGAGGGAAACTCAAAACAGAGCAGCAGTGTCCTAATTCCAAGTTAAGGTGCTTGGTTGGAAGCACTTGTCCAGGAGAAGCTGAAACCCCTGTCCCTGCCCTGCTCAGTGTGACCAGCCAGCTGTGCTCTGCCTGCTTCTGTCTCTGCTCCCGTAGTGGTGCCATGGGAGACTGGGGCAGTGGGACTGAGCACTGGGGCTTAACCTCTGCTCTCTGCCCTGCCAGGCAGGGTGTTGACTCCTAATCTTCCCTGCTTAAATGGAGAGGAAGAGGAGCTGTGTCCTCTCACCTTGCTGTCCTGGCTGGCAGTGAGCTGTGTTGGCCCTTGGGCATCCTGTTGCTTCCTGCAAGCTTTGTGATGGTAACTGCCCAGCTTCAAGCCAAGCTTGCTTCCCAAATGCCANTGCCCTTCTACAGGTGAGCTGTTGTTGGGCTGAAGCTCCTGGGGGGTAGGGAGAGGTACATTGGGGTTCAGGACAGGACCAGGAAGAACACTGGAATGCTCTTCCAAGGACCTCCAGAGCCAGGCTGGGAAGGTTGTGCTTGCTGGTGTTTTCCAAAATTTGGCGGTGGTGCCCACAATTACAGGGCTATGCTGTGCTCCTCAGTGGCCCAGGAGAGAGGTGTCTTCCTGCCCCTTGTGTGTGTAGGGTGGTGGGCAAAGTTGAATTGTCCCTGGAAGGGAGGACCAGGAAAAATCAGCCCCTCTGGCCTGTCTGAGGTGGCTGAGGGAGGTGAAACTTTACTGCAGTTTCTTCCAGGATGGTCACTGGTGACTGTATAGGGACTCTGAGTGTGAGGGTTAGACACCAAAACTTTATGGTGCAAAGTGGGGGAGAAAACTCTGCTCTTGTAGAGTGGAGGGTATCAAGGAGGCCTCCAGCTACATCTTTTCCTTCTGGGGTTTTAGTTCCTGCCCTCCAGCTGGTGAGCTACTGGTTTCCAAAGAGGTTGTCTGGCCTCACCATAAGACTCTGAAGAGCTCCCTGGGTAGGTAGAGCTCCCTGCCCAAGGGGGTCCATGGGTGATGAGGGGCCTCTAAGCCTTAGGGAGCCAGTGCAGCCCCTCCAGGCTGTGGCTGGACCCAGCTATTTTCCAAAGAGGCTCCTGGGCAGTCCCCGTTGCTCCTGGCTGTGCTGAGCTGTTGCTGACCCCGCAGGGGCATGTACTGGCACAGGATATGTTACCAATAAAATTTAGCAGGGTTAAACATTACTCGTGCTGGCAGCTCTGGGCTAGAGCCCTGTCCCTTGCAGAGCTCAAGGTGGAGCACAACAGGGAGATGACTTTTGCTCACAAACTGGGCCAAAAGCTGTGCCCTTAGTCCCCGTGTGCTGAGCCCTGTGCCCTCACTGTGAGGGGCAGTCTCACTCATGTGATGGGCTTATGGGTTATTCCCCAGAACAGTCACAATTCTTCTTCCTGGTGGACTGTTGTTGGCTGGAGGGCATCCATGGGGGTGGCCAGACTTGTAGCAGCTCCATAGTGATCAGCCTTGAGGCAGGAAAGAAGTTGGAGGATGTAGCTAAACCAAGATCTTATCAGAAGAGATTTAAACCTGAAGAGTTCCTCTTGCAGCACTGAGTTCAGCAAGGGGGAGAGGGGCTGGCCTGGCCTGGCCTCCTGAAGAGCTGCCCAGAGGGCTGGCAGGAGGGATGAGGGGCAGGAGGTGGTCAGAGGCTGGCCTNTCTGCCTTCCCTCCCTCCCACCCTCTCTCAAATCCCTCCTTTGATGTCCCTAGTGAACTCCAGCCATGATGCCAGCGCAGGCTAGCCCCGAAGCTCAGAGCTGTCCCTGGAGATGGGACGCCCTAGTGATGCCTTATTGCAGCTAGTGGAGTGGCTGTACTACAGCTCCATTCCTAGAAGTGTTAAGCATGATGGCAGCCACATCTGGAAAGACTGGTAAGGTAACCATCTCTCCTCCAAGGTGCACTGTGGGATTTGCAAGCTTCTGCCCATCTCTGTAGCCCGTATCTCCTTGGCAACCCAGTGCATGGGCCTCACGCTACCCACCCACCAGAGCCTGGGGAATGAGATGCCAGGCCTTCTTTCTAACCCACATCTCCAACTTCGCAGCACATGACATGGCGCACACAGCATGGCACCATCTTACATCAGCTCCTCCCAGCTGAGCCAGGCTGGGCCAGGCCCTGCCGGTGGGAGGGGAGCAGCCCGGTTGAGCTGGGGCAGAGACCACCCTGCCACTCAGCCTGAAAGAAACCTGGTTTCTCCCCAACCTTGACCCTTCGAGGGCAACCAGAAATACACCTTGACCTCACTCCTGGCACACGGTGGGGGAGGTGAGTGATGTGGTAGTGATAGCACACAACTAAATTTTAGTGGGCACCTTAGACAACAGCACTTGCCGGTCACTTTGTTCCAGAATCGCATACCGGGACAGACCCTGCCCTTAATCCTGGGTCTAATCTCACCACTTTCCTCTCTGGTAATGGAAACGGAGCCAGTTCCTACCTGGAGCTTGGCTTCTCTCTTGCAACCTGAAATCACAGGCAGGATGCAGGTCGTGTGAGCCGTAATGGAGGGAATCAGCAGCCTTGGGAGAGAGGGGTGTGGTGTAGAAAACTGGGAGCTTGGGAAGAGGGAAGGGCCTGGGACTGGTTGGTAGGGGGATGGTTGATGTTTGAAGGAAATGAGCCCTGGTTCAGTTCTCCCTGCAGTGGTTCTGAGCAGACTTTTTCTTTTCTCTGTGGAAGTGATGATAAGAAAAGAAGCCACCAAAAAAGAGGGCCCATGTCTGCCTTTGGCCTTAGAAAACTGTGAGGTGCAAAGATGTGCAGAGCTAGCCTCCTGGGAAGATGGTAAGAGCTTGACACAGGCATAGAGACAGTGATACAGCTTGTCTTGTTCTGCTTGATCCTGGTAGACAGATCCATTCACTGCTGGTAGGATGGAGTTGGGCTGCATTGTCTCTCTGGGGTGGAACCACTGGTTCTGGGGTGCCTCTAAACCAGGCGATGAGTGGGCATCAGAGGGTGCCAGGGCTATCCACGCTTCTAGAGCTCTTTGGCAGAGATGCTTCCAGCTGTGGCAGCACCCATGAGGGCAGGACTCTGTTCTCGGCCATGGGAAGCAGGAGCTGGATGCAGGATTGGCTCACAGAAAAATGGCCACATGGTGTTGCTGGGGACACAGCTGATGTGTTGGGTACCTGGAGTCCTGGAGACCCTGGTAGGTGTTTCCAAGGCAGCCAGCCAGGTCAAGGCCTGAGGGCATAGCGATGCCAGTCTTTTTGGTGGTGGGCTGCTCCAGTGAAGCATCCACTGGAGACCTTGAGGAGATGGCAGAGGTGGGTCTCTGGTTCTGGGACCTGTCCAGGTGAATGGTGGGTGGAGGGAGCAGTCCTGGATCATGGCTATGTGGTTGTGCAAGAGCCTGGAAGGACCTTGGGTGTTCCTAGCACTGGGTTGAGGCTGGTCCCATTGACAAAAGCGGAGGTTGGTACTACAAACCCCCTTTCCTTGCAGCTAAGCTGACAGACCTGCCCTAGACTGGAGACAGTGATGAATTTTCTGTCCCTAATAACTTGTTGCCTGTTGATGCTGTTGTGTAGGGACTTCCCAGGATTATTTCTCTCTGGGCAAGCTCCATGCTTCCCAGAGATGTGAAGTTTCTTGTTAAAGACATTCGTGGTTGCGGTAACTTTCTAAACTCCAGTGACTTAGTGGTGGCATAGCAGCACCAAGCCAGCAGTTCCCTCCTAGCCAGGAAAAAGCAGGCACGGGATGCTCTGAGCAGCTGTCCTGGCACCATGCTTGGTGGGTGAAAGGGACTAATATGCCATCAGAAGAGACTTGTGGCCAATGCTGGCTTTCCCTGGCTGGCTCAATCCAAAAGAAAGCAACACAATTTGCTGTAAAAGGGGAAATGATTGCTGCAGTCTGGGAGGGGTGTGTCTCCCCGAGCTGTAGGGGTACAAGGTATTGGACTGATGGATAGATGCCTGTTGAAATGTTCAAGAGGGTGGATCAGCGCCTGTTTAGTCCCCCATGCTCCTTGCCCTGGTGTGGGATGATGTGCTGATCCTCCAGCTCTCCCTTGCCAGAGCTGCTTGGGGAGATTCATGCTCTCAATCCCACTGCATCTGGTTTTCCTGGTGGTGGGCTGAGCTGCTCTGGTCCTGCCCCCCTCATTGTGCCTTCCCAGCCCCTGAGGGGCCCTCAGGCAGGTGACCTGTGTGCAGTGCCTGCTGCTGGGGCGGGCATGTGTCCAGCACACACCAGTGCTGAGGTGGTGCCTGTGCTGCCTATCCTTGCCTGCCTGGGTCACATTCCCAGGGGCTGTGTTTCAGATGGAGCAGAGCAGCTCTTGCCTGCCACCAGTGGGGGCTGCCCAGGGCTCACACCTGGTGACCTGAGGGGCTCGTGGCTGAGGATCTCAGCAGCACCAGTGAAGATGCTGCTCTGCACTTCAGCAGCTTGGCAGCAAGATGCAGCTCTTGGATGTGTTAGTTGGATCCTACCAGCTCCCGGGAGCACAAGGAGTGCCTTGTCCTGCCTGCACTGGGAGCTTTTCTGGTCCCTGGGGACCATTCCAGCTGTAGATACAGACTGGAGCTCCAAGAGTTGCTGGGGCTGGCTGCACACCTAGAGGTAACTAAGGAGGAAAGGCAGGTCCTCCAAGGCAAAGGTGGTCTGAGGAGGGATGTGTGTCCTTGGTCCTCGCTTCCCTTTCCTTCTGAAGGACTTGCTCTCCTTGAGGGTGGTGGACAATTGGATACTTGAATTCTGAGGGCAATTGGGAGAGACAAAGGAGGTTTTGACAAGGAAAGTGAAGCTCTGATGGGCTGTTTCTCTGTCCCATTTATAATTTCATTGTGATTTTTAGGCAGCTTCTGGTGGTGTGCTGCAGAAAGGGAGAGGTTCCTGGCCTCTGGGAGGTGGCAGGCAGAGGCACACATTTCTCTCCAGCTGTTTTCTGGGACAGATGTTGAAGGCAGCAACAGAGGCTGCTGCAGTTGGCCAGCAGTGGCTGCCTCATCCCTGTGAGCAGGAGATGTTTTGGTGGTGTAGCCAGACTCCTTTCCAACTGTGAGCTAATGCCTCTCCAGAAACCACTGTGTGTCTTCCAGTAAAAGCCTCTCTTGTTCTGCTTTCCTCACCCAGTGCTGAAGATCTCCACTAGTTCTCAGCTTCCTCCTTGATGGATGTAGTATTTTGAGGGGTGTGAAGAGAAAAGGCAGGTGCCTAGAGTGTCCTCTTGGCTATCTGCTGCCTCTGATCCACTGCTTCCAGTGCTTTTTGCTGGCTTCAGGAACATCCCTCCTACTGAGTTCCTGCCTCATCCCATCAAGTCCTTAATCTTTCTGTAGGCCAAAAGACCTGGCAGGTCATTCCCTCACCCTGCCAGCATGTCAGAGCCTTGGATTGTACCCAGGACTGTCACGTCTGTAGCAGCTCCTGCGGGGCTCCAGGCTGAACCCCTCTGAATGCAGGGCTGGGCTAGTGGGTCAGGCTGGGTGGGTTGGGGGTGTGAGCACTGTAGATCTGCAGGAGGAAGGCAGGGACAGGTGGTCCATTGCAGTGATGGTTTATTAGCACCAGAGCTACGAACAGTGCATGCTTTAACAGAAAACCAGGACTTCTGTTGAAAGTGGAGGTGCTGAGGCTCTACAGGTGGGCCAGAAGGTGGCTCTGAGGCCAGGATGGAGGGCCACCAGGCTGGGCTGTGCTGGCTCATGTATGGCCTGGCTGTGCTGCTTGACCTGTGTGGGGTGGAGGCAGCTCTCAGGGTTAAGCACTTACAGCCTTGTGAATGAAGGGGGAGTTTCCTGTTACTGCTGGGCAGAAGGAAACTGCTTCCAGCTGTCGAGGGGAGGGGTGTGGAGTGGGAGACACTGGCCAGGGAGGACAGCTGCAGAGCTGGCTCTGCTGAGCAAGCACCTCCTGGTGACAGGGGTTGAGGGGAGCAAGAAACCCCTGTCCTTGCTCTGGCAGCTGCTGTGGTGGCCCTGTAAGTTGTCAGTGATGCTGCTGCCCATTCCAGGCCTTCCTGGATGGTGCCTGTGCACAGTGGGGTGGCCCTGACTGGGCAGCAAAGGTCCCTCTCCCAGGCTAAAGGAGAAGTGGAAACACACTCTGTGTGGCACTTTGTTCCTGGTGCTAGATGGGACCCCTCACTGGGGAGGAGGGTCTTGGTAAGGTCCATGCCCTTCACTCCCATGGCTGGACTGACTGGGATGCTGTGCTGTGAAGTGAGGTGTGGGGCCAGCTGGGAGCTGATTTAGTGGCACCCACTTGCCTTGTGAAGGTGTCTGGCAAAAGTCCAGCAGATTATGGAACTGTGGAATGGTTCAAGTTGGAAGGGACCTTAAACCAATCTCATTCTACCCCCATGCCATGTGCAGGAACCAAGTCTTGTCCAAACTGACCTTGTTCTGAGCTGATGTCCTCCTGTGAGGACAGAGCTTCTGCTGACTGGCAGGGCTCATTTAGGAGCCATCTCCTGGAGAGGGGCTCAAGGCCCATAGCTCACGTGGCTGCAGTTCCTGGCATTGCAGCCCTCATGCCTGAGGGGGGAGAACCTGGCCACTGCAGGCGGCAGTGCTGAGGCTGTGGCAGTTTGCTGCACATCTCTTGGGAGAGGAGCATCTAGCCAGGCTTGTTTGGGTGAGGGGACAGCTGTGGCACAATGAATGGGACAAGGGGAATGGCTCACATGGGGCTCCAGGGGGTTTTCTTGCACTTTTCTCCCCATCTGAGAGCCAAGTCCATCATTGTGCTGGTTCCCAGAGCCCTGAACGCGCTGAGGCTGTGCTGCCCTCCTGGCAGCTGGGGAGGGAGGAGCAGGACCAAGCTCCAGTTGCTGCTCCAGCTGCTGGATCCATGCTCAGTCAAGTGGCAGGGGCCTGTCTCCCACTGCTCTGAGGCGCAGAGCTGTGGGTGCAGCCCAGCCGGACACACCAGCCCTGCTGACCAGATCTGCATGTCCGAGGCTGTGGGGCTGGCTGCTGCCAGCTCACTGTGTCTCCTGAGGGGCTGGAAAGTGTCTGTCCCTTGTTATCCTGTTAGGTCCCCATCCAGCCCCTTCTTTGGCATGGAGCAAATCTGAGAAATAGATGTGGCAGCAAGCACCTGCCAGGGAAGCCTCCAAGTCTTGCTGGTTTGCAGCTCTGCCAAGTTCTTCCCATGGTGTGGTTTGCCTGGAGCCACTTCTGGTAGCAGGGTTGGGGCTTGGAAAGCTCCATGGGCGTCTGCTGTAGTGGTTGAGCCACTTCTTCCCTGATACGTGTCCTGCAGAGGTTGTCTGGTTTTAATGTGTGGTCTTGAGATGCCTCCTTTGGCTGGCTGAGGGCAGAGCTATTCAAGTAGTATTTGGAGTTCACTCTGGAGCCTCCTTTCCCATGCTGGAGACATCCTTGCTCCATGGACCTTGCACATGGCTTGAAGGAGCTGAAGGCTTGTAGTCTGGCTGAGGTAATCCTGGATCATGGACCTCTGCTGTGGCTTTCTTTTCCAGATGCGCTGGTACCCTCCCTCTGAAGCTACCCAGCAAGGATGGAAGTCTCGTCAGTTTTGTTAGTTCGTTAGTAAGTAATTAATTACTCTTGGAGTCAGGTCTTTGTCTTGCTCTTCCTTGGGCTTCTTGGACTCTTGGAGGGAGGAGGGATGGGAGCTTGGGCTCAGCCCCACACACCCCCCCAAGGAGGTGGTTGTGTTTCCTGGATGGGTGATGGGAGCAGAAGACCCCCCAAGCCCTGGGCTGGGGAGGGGGCTGTGGGCGACACTCAGGACCCAGGTCCAGCTGGCCCCGCTCACCGTGCTCCTCTCCCACAGCGTCTCTTGGCTTGTGTTCCTCCTCCCTGCCTCTCCGCAGAGGGACGTGCCGGGACGACTGCTCCGCCTCCTCTGGATTGGGTATGTGGCCAGCGGACAACGCGCCTGGCCCCGCCACGCTGCCCCCGGGGCTGCCAGCACCCCTTTCCCCGGACTGTGAAGCCATCGCGGCCCCAGGCACGGGCTGTGCGCTGCCTCCAGCCCTCTCTCCATCCATCCCTCCCTCAAGCCATCCCCAGGACCTCCTCCCTGACTGAGCTTTGCCATCCGGCCGCACTGAAACCCAGCCAGGGGCTAGGTCCTGGGCTTCCCCGGGCTCGCCCTGCCCCGGGGGCAGCTCGGCTGAAGGAATCGAAAGGCAAAATGGGTTTTGCATGTTTTCTGGCATGAATTAAAACACTTAACTTGTGTCTGTGTGAGTGTAAGTTTGTTTGTTCTAGCGTTTGTGTAACCGTTAGCAACAGGTCTTGGCCCAACGGATTGAACCATCAAGGTTTTCCTCTTGCTTCGGTGAAGACTTGGCTTTGAGAAATACTAACTGTCCTTGTCTCACCCCTTCTCCCACCTCCACCCTCCCCTCCCCAGGATGACCAGAAAAATTTGAAAAATGCTTTTTTTTTTTCCCTCTTTCTTTCTTTCTTTCTTTTTTTCTTTCTTTTTTTTTTTTGAAGTATGATGCACTGGGTTTTTGTTCTCATCCATTCTGCTAGTTTTAAAGTCAGGGTTATTATATTTTTTTTCCTTCTTCAGACTTCTATATATAGAACAGCTGTAAAATATCTAACCTCTTTTTTTTCTCCCCACATTCTTCTGATTGGAGAGCATCCAGTCTTGCCAAATAATCAGCCATCCTTATGGGAATACCGAACAAAAAAAAAAAGTACGAGTATTTTTGTACCATGTGTAATAAGGAAATATTTATGCATCATAAAGAATTTCTTGTGTGTTTGTGTGCAATTAATTATTATTATTATTAAAGAGAAATTGTAATCCTGTAAGATAAGTTAATGTTTAGTTAAAAGCTTGAAAAAGAAGGGTTGTCTTCTGTACCAATGATTCAGTCAGGCATAGTAAACAAGAAATTGTGCAATTTTTGTTTTAGCATCTTATTGCTTGGTATTGAAGTGCTTTAAGTATTATCTGACCATGGCTGTCTCGCTTGTATTAAAAGATTTGAGAATAAGTTGCTCTATAATTGCCGATCCTATGAGAATGTGAAACTGGATAATATATGAAATGCAACCAAAAAAAAAAATATACCCAGAGGCTGCTGTGACTTTTTCTGTGGTCTTGGGTGTTTTCTTGTGGGAATGGTGTGGGATGCTTCAGGCCTAGCCTGGCCCCTCCCTGGTCCCGTTTCCCAGGCTGGAAGGATGCGGGATTGGGGATGCAGCTGAGGACCAGAAGATGGGATCTTCCCTACCCTGCTGGGAGCAGGGCAAGTTGTGCCTGTATGGGCACGTGCTGGGGGGACTGGTGGTGCAGAGCTCTGCTGGAGGCCTCTGCGAGGGCAGCCCTGAGCTGGTTTGGGTGTTTTTGTTCCCCCTTCCCTGCGTCTGTGGAGGCTGAGGGCCTCTCCTCCGTGCCAGCAGTGCAGAGATCGCCATAGAAGGCAAATGTTCTCCGTGGCTGGAGCATTCGCCGTGCGCCTGCCCAGCTCCTGCTCTGCTGCCTGTGCTGCCCAAACCTTTCTGTGGCTTTATCTGTCCCCGCTGAAGCAGCGCTGGGAATGGCAGTCCTGGGGCAGGGGCTGCTCGTCCCGGTGGGAATCTCCGTGCAGGGGCCAGGGGCTCTCCCTGCTGTGCCTCAGGAGTCCCCATGGCCTCGCTCGCTGACCCCTGCGCGGGGGCACTCCAGAGCCCTCCCACGCAGCTTCCCGCCCCAGGGATCAGTGTTTTCCTCTCTCCTCAGAGCTTCGAGGGCAGCGCTGAGCGAAAGCAAGGAAAAAAAAACTAGTAAAAGAAAAAGGCAAGTCTAAAAATAGCCCTTCTGGCCCCCGTGCCTGGGAATGGAGTCGAGCGAGCGCTGCTGCTCCGGGAAGTGACTCGCTGTGGGGCTGCGGGCTGCCCGCACCAGAGCAGGGCTGCCAGCCCCTTCCCCTGGGCTTCCTCCCGCCCCAATCCCGGCTCCAGCGGGCCGGCTCTTCCCTGCTGGGCCCGTCCACATCTCGCAGCTCTGCTCACCTGAGCGGAAACACTCCGGAGAGCAGCGGGGCATGGTGACGGCAGCGTGCAAGGCTTTAAATTATAGAGCAGACTTTTCCCTGTTCCTTTTTCTTTCTTTCTTTTTTTTTTTTTTTTTTTTATCCTTTTGCACCTTCATTAAAAAGGCCAG
>VXBQ01003616.1:560991-573324 GCA_013400175.1 Phainopepla nitens | reverse complement strand
AAGGACCGACCTTTCCCTTTTTCTTTTTTTTTTTTTTTTTTTTTTTTTTTTTTTTTTAAGCCTTTAGCACATGCATTAACATGGCCAGGCCATGAATAATTTAGGCCTGGCTCTACTAAGCTTTTACACTGGGACCCGCTCGCCTCGGAGCTAAAGTAGGTCACGTCTGCTTCGAGGGTCCCCGGGCGTTCCTTCCCTGTGTCGACACACGTGTGCCCCGGCTGCTCCCGATGGGGTCCTGCTCAAAGGGACGTGATTTGGGGACATGGAATATCCCCAAAATATCCCCATCACCAGACAGAATGAAGCTCTAGGGGCAGGGAAGCTCTGGGTGTGGCAGGAGCTGTTGGCATCACCAGGGAAAGGCTGCAGGTCCACGGCACCTTTGGTGGTGCCTGGGCATATCGGCCAACAGCCAAAGGACAAACCTATCAAGGAATAGAGAACTGAGGCTGGAAAAAAATATAGGGAGAAAAGGCTGCTTTTGTAATGCTTTCATTTTACACTTTACTGGAAACTCCTCCTCTTTTCCTTGTTTTGAAGGTGGGACAAAAGATAAATCTTGGAGCTTCTGGACTATTTTCTCCTGAACATGCTGTGCTCTGCCACAGTGTGTGGTCTGGGCACTGAGGCAAGGAACACTTTGGGAATAGAAGATCCAGCTGTTGTGATGCAGAAGGGCCTCTCGGCATGGCTGAGCTGGATAAGCTGCTCCCATTGGAGATGATGAGACATGCTCACAGCCAGCCGGGGGGGCCACATCCAAAACTCTGTCCCTGCTGCAACCAGAGAGGCAGGAGGGGATTCGGGACATCTCACAGGATCCAGCGATGTGCTACTCAGAGAAGCTCCTGTCTCTGAGTCAGGGGCACCCCACAGCACTGATGCTTCCCTCATGTCACACACACCTTTGCTGATGGTTAAGGGTCCCCAGGTGCAGCTCAGTCATGTAGGTGACGATCGGTGCCTTTCACCCACTTCTCCAGGAAATGCCATGAAGGACAATTCAAAGGCTTTTGTGAAGGATCAAACCCCAGCAATTCCCATCTGCTGGTCTGTGCCAGCACTGCTGCCACCATCCCCTTTCCTGTCCTCTCTCAGGCCAAAGCCTGTCATGGCTAGAGATCATTAGAGAACATCACTGATGACCTGCCTGTTGTTTGTTCATCAGGCAGAAAACAATGGCCACAGCTGAGAGGAAATGTCTGAGAGAGCCCCAGCTCCATCCTGCAGCAGGATTTAACAGCTACTGCTCCCTGCTGATTTCCACAAATCATAGAATCACAGAATTTTTAAGGCTGGAAAAGCCCTCTAAGACCATTGAGTGCATCCATTCCCCGGCACTGCCAGGTTCACCACTAAACCAGCATACCCAGGTGCCACATCTTTGAACAGTTCCAGGGATGGTGACTCCACTACTGCCCTGGGAAGCCCCTTACAATACCTGATCTCCTCTTCAGGGAACAAATTTTCCCCAACACTCACCCTAAACCTCCCCTGGCACAACCTGGGGCCTTTTCCTCTCATCCTATCTCTTGTTCCCTGGAAGCAGAGCCAAACCTCCCCCCCGACTGCCCCCCCCTCTTGTCAGGGAGTTGTGGAGAGCCAGAAGGTCCTCCCTGAGCCTCCTTTTCTCGAGGCTGAGCTCCCCCCAGCTCCCTCCTTGTGCTGCTCCTGGTGCTCCAGCCCCTTCCCCAGCTCTGTTCCCTCTCCTGGACACCCTCCAGCCCCTCAGCGCTATGAGGGGCCCAAAGCTAAACAAAGGATTCGAGCTGTGGCAAGAAGCTGCATCTCATGCAATGTTGCTGGGATTCCCCAGGCAAGAATGTGTTGTCCACCCCTATGAGGGTAAGGAGCAGGTCTCCTGTGGTCAGGGAGCAGCACACGTCTGTGGGGCCCCAGCCCACAGCACGTGGCCAGATAAAATGACTGGCTGAAATGTCTCATGGTGGATGAACTCGGCAGCACCTCTGGGAGAGGCAGGTTGGGCTGGCAGGCGTACCAGCAGCCTCAGCCAGGCCTGAAATGTCACCAGGAGGGCAGGAAGAGGTAGGGAAAGATGGACACCAAGCAGGAAGGAGACAACGTTCTGGCTGCCTGATGATTCCTTATTGCACAGTGCCCCCTCTCAGGAGTTTTGCTTGGATATCACCACACTCTCCCAGCTCCAAAAATACCTCTGCTCTCCCGCTGCCAAACATCTACTTGTTGAATTATTACCCAGCCCAGCAACAAGTCTGTAGAGACTTGGAATTGGCATCCCAATCCCCCGTGGAAAAACACAGGTGATAAACAACGGATCACAGGGCTCATGTAACAAAATACACCCCAAAATTAACTGTTAGGGAAAGGTGAGAGGGGACAGGTCCCACTCCCAAAGTGATGGATGACATCCCAGAGAGGCCCTGGCACTCAAGGTGTTGCTGCGATGGGATCCTAAGGGTAATTAATTCAAAAAAATACATGGTATCGAGTCGGTTCCACAAAGAACAGAAGCTGCTCTGAGCCAGTCGGGCTTTAACGGCGTTGTTATTTGGGACAGTGTGACGAGAAATGCGCTCCCGGTGCGCGCTGTCACGACATTGCAGTTGAGCAGGAAAGACAGGAGGTGGCATCCGAGACCTGAGCACAGGAAACCGTCACACTCCTCCAGCAGGAGTTCGACGGCAGCTTGCAGCTCGGGACAGCGGAGGAAGCATGCAAGCGTTCTTCTCCTCCTTGGGATGGGGAGAGCGGAGATACTTTAGGCAAAGAAGCTCCATGTTATAAAATTAATAGAGTTAATAATATTTTTTTTTTCTAGTCAGCTAGAGCGTTGTTATCAAAAATACACTGAATTTGAGCTGGGACGGGACGGGATGGGGGGTTTTTGCTTCATAGTCCAACCGGGCTGAGGTGGGACTATCACCACTCAGGCCGGCCCTGGCTTGTTCCAGCTGAGCCTGGGATTCCCCGAGGCTGGAGCCTGTCCCTCTTCTGGGTGCCTCTCCCATGCATAGCTCCTGGTATTACTCATTTAACTCAAAAAGAAGAAGTGTGATGCTTTCTGGGATGACAGAGCCCTGACACACTCGGCTCTCTACCCGTACGGGGAGTGGGAGCCATCCCCGCGGGGCACTGGGCAACCCGTGCAGCTCCCTTGGCCAGTGAGCGTGAGACGGGCAGGAGCACCGCTGCCAGCCCTCGGTGTGTCGCGACAGACAGCAGATGACACTGGGAGACTGGCACGGGACAAGCTGGGATCCTAAAGGGAGAAGAGGCCACTGCTGCACTTGCAGGTCTCAGCTCAGCGCAGGCAGGAGACCGAGAAGCACCAGCTGCAGCAGCCCCTGGGGCAGGGGAGCACCAGCTCCTGATAAAAACCCAGAGGGATCTCCAAACAGTCCAAAATGTCCTTCTCTCTTGATCTGGGGTGCTCAGATCAGGAGAAATCCCAGCTTTCCCCCTGGGATGCAGATGGGTTGGAGTTTCTAGAGTGTTTGTCCTGCTATGGGAACCCAGAGCTCTGCCATTCCCTCCATTTCCCGTGCTCCCTAGGCATGGCAGAGCTTGCCTCATCTCCTGGGCTTCATCCACTGGCCTTCTTCAGGTGGGATTCACCTGGTGGGCTTCATCCACTGGGCATCATCCCTAGGCTTTGTCCATTTGGCTTCACCTGCTGGGCTTAATTGTGGCTGACACATTCCTTTCACACTCCTCTGGGTGCCAGGAGTGAGTCTGACCTCCTGAATCTCTCCTGGGCTCCAAGACTCCATGCTGCTTACCAAGGACAGGAGTTCCAGTGGGCAAAAGGAGAGAGGCAGCTTGTGCCAGTGTGTTAAAGCCAAGGGAGCAATTGTTAAAGCCAGCAATTACTGACTGTCAGGGCGGGCTGGTCCCACCACTGATGTGTTTCCATCACTTCCCTCAGCCCTTTGTCCTCTCGCTGTCCTTGGCATCATGCTGAGAGCTGGCTTGGTTGCTCAGGGCTCTGTGTGTGACAGCATGGTCCCCCTCATGGGACAGCTACAAGTGCTCTTCTCTCTCTGGTGGCAAAGACAGCAAGACCTGTCCACCCCCAACTGGAGTCACTCAGCATGTGCTGGAGTTTCCCAGGGATGTGTCACCCCTAAGGATCATGAGCAAGCTTTTGGCAGAAGAGCCTGATCCTTGCAGATGTCTGGGAAAGGCTGTCAGCAGTGTCCCTGGTATCAGCCTGAGCTGGGTCACTCTTCCCTCAGTAAGAAGTGTTACGGCTGCCCAGCTCCAAACATCTGCCACCTCCTCCCTGCCAGGGGCTGGTTCCTGTTTGCCAATGCCCCCAGGAGGTCTCTGCACTGGTGGGTGACCCTGTCTGGCATTTGCAGAGGGGCCTGCTGGTGCAGGTGGACACCAACTGACTGGGGCCTGCTGGTGCAGGTGGACACCAACTGACTGATCCTGGCACCTTTCCTGGGGAACAAGTTCTACCAGGGCACACAGTCTGAGTCTTCAGTGTCACAGCAGGGCCCCGACGAGGTGAGAAACA
This sequence comes from Phainopepla nitens, assembly GCA_013400175.1. NCBI lineage: Eukaryota > Metazoa > Chordata > Aves > Passeriformes > Bombycillidae > Phainopepla > Phainopepla nitens. Next base: position 568,817 of record VXBQ01003616.1, on the reverse strand, counting down.
CCTGGTAACATTCCCCACATGACAAAAGCCTCCCGTAGGTTCTCCAGCCCTCCTGACAGACCTACAGCTATACCTCTGTTTCCCAAATCCCACCTGGATGTAATGAGGAAATACGGGGAGGGGTTTGGAACACCAGGAGCAGCTCAAGGAGCTGGTGGACGCTCAGGGGGGGACCTTCTGGCTCTCCACAACTCCCTGACAGGAGTGGGCAGCCAGGTGGGGATTAGGCTCTGCTTTCAGGGAACAAGGGACAGGATGAGAGGAAATGGCCTCAAATCACACCAGGGGAGGCTTAGATTGGGTATTAGGGAAAATTTCTTCATTGAAAGGATGGTCAAACAAAGGAACAGGATGCCCAGGGCAGCAATGGAGTCACCATCTCTGGAAATGTTCAAGAATTGTGTGGACATGGCACTTGGGGATATGGTTTAGTGGTGAACACAGCAGTGTTGGGGGAACAGTTAGACTGGATTGTGGGCAGCTATACTAATTACAGAAGAGTAGAGACAATCTCACCCTTAACAAGGCACAGCTGTGTCCCATAAGGATGAGGGCTATAAAAGAGGGGGTTGGCTGGTCTAGAGTTAATTGGCATCTGCCCTGCTGTGAGGAAGAAGGGGCCGGTGGCTGAAGAGGGACAAAGAAGGTGAGCTGCTGTACAGGGCACAGACAGGGTCAGGCTGGGTGAGGGACAGGAAGGAGTTAGCTGGGTGGGCAGAACGAAGAAGAAACCAGGAGGCTGCGTGGTGCTGCCCGGGGAAGGTTTTGTCCTCTAAGGAAGAAAGGGTTAGAAGGCTGGAGCAAAAGCTCATTCTAAACAGTGTTTTGTCTGTCTCAACTGTGACATATGTGGCTTATGGTTGTGGGCAACCAGGACACTGGATCATCTCAGAGGCCCTTCCCAGCCTAAATGATTCCATAATTCTGTGATCCTGTTCCAGCCTTGCCTTTGTGCCCCAAGCACATTAAAATGCTGATGAGGACCAAACAGGGTAAAATTTGATTAATTAAATACTCCTATTTTAGGTTTCCCCTCTGGTGTAGCACTTCTATGTGGGCTGGAATCAGCAAGGAAATATTGCTTTTCCATGCAAGTTGACACTTGTAGGTAGTTGCCTTTTTAGGGGCAATTTTTGGGAATTGCAGAGAAATTTTTCTCATGTGGGTCAGGCTGGTTCTGCCAGTATATACTCCTGAAATGCAGTAACTGGATTTGGACAGAGCATTTTGACACAGACCTACTTCCTTAATATTTACCAAGGAAAGGTTTACCTGGAAATCCAAGGGATCACTGTGCCTGTTCTCTTGATTTCTTTTCTAAAAGAAAAAAAAGCCAGTTCTGAAAAATTTGTCCTTGCCACAGATCTAGAAATTCCAGGGTATCTCTTGAGATGATATGGTGAGTTCCTGTGATGGATTTGGCTTTATTAAACAGACATGGAAAGCTTATATCCAATATATGTAAAAAAAATAAGTGGTGGAACCTTAAAAACTATGTGAGTATTTAATGAAGGCTAAAAATCCTCTCTTAGCATTTCACAGTTTAAAGTTATTATTTTTAATTTCTGATGGAGAGGACCTGTGTCTGGGGAGCAACGTTGTTGGGATATGGGAGGAATTCCAGTTGGATACAAGGGAAAAAATTTACATTGAGAGTGCAGAGTGTCTCGACAGGGTATGGAGCAGTGGTGAGGGCAACTCTTCATCCCTGCAGACCTCCAAAATTGCCCCCAACTCAAACTTTCCCTGTTTTTGCAATTTAGGGGACATTGCATGGGAGTGGGGCAACTATGGCCAAACTGGTCTCTCAGGCCACAGTCAGTAGTCACTTATCACTCAATAAATTAGGATGAACAGATATTTTTGCTTTAAAAATTAGTTTCTAGCTAGAATGAAAAATATATATTGTTTTAGGGATTAAATATATGACACTGAATGCAGACAATGTTTTCCAGAAGGTTTAAACCTTTACAGAGTGTTCAAGCACTTCTGGATGTTCTCTTCACGCCTGCCCTTAAAAAAAATCATTATAGAAAACAAAATGGGAAGGTAACAACTTCTTTGTATGTATTCTGTTTGTATTCTTAAAAAAGATTATTACAAACAGATATGCAAATCCCCAGCCAGTAAGTACATCTTGGGTTTCTAAAGGAAATATGTTGTGGTGAAGAAAAAGGTGGTCTCCCAGCAGTGTGTGTTTGTGTATGGGATCACAGCAAAGCTGCCATGCACGGAAGGTTCTGGGGATAGAAAGTGAAAGCAAATGCTGGTGACACTCACTGAAAGTGCCTTGGGGTGAGCACTGAAAAAAAACCAAAAGGTTTTCTCATGGTTTTTCTCAGTGGAAATAATCAGAACTATGGGATTTTCCTTTCTGGGCAAAGTTTTAGGCATGAATGTCAGACCTTGCAGCTCCAAGGATGGAGAGGGACTGATCAAAGCCAACATCAGGATGAGAAAGGGGAGAGCTGGGAAGAGCTGTTCAGGGTAGAAACATCCCTGAGCCACCACATCGAATGCTTAGTGCAGTGAACTGTGGAAAATAGCATTTTTGTAACTACTTCCATTTAATTTCATGTCTCTTCCTCCGAGCATAGCCCTGCATGAACGAGGCAGGATGCAAGGCAGCATTTTGGGACAGTCCCAGAAGAAAAGCCAAATGGTGGAGCACTGCTAGGAGTAGTGAGGAACAGCATCTCTAGAGCCTGTGATGAAAGAGATGCAAGAAGAGGAGACATCTCCTCCCTGAGATAAAGGAGCAGGGATGGACACCTTCCCTTGGACAAGCCGTTGCACAAAACCATCCCAGAAAGAACAGAGGACTTGACTGGGGTGAACAGCCTAGCAAACCATGTGGGGCCTGAGTCGTGGCCAGTAACAGATCTCAAGGACTGACACTCCTTGGAAATGCCAACTGGTGTCAAGAAGGCATTCAAAATTCTTTGTTTTGTACTTAGAGAGATGTGCCTTCAGGTGCCCCGACTTGCCCACGGAAATCCCACTGCTGCTCAAAGCAGAGCCTTTGGGTAAACACAGACAAACCCAACCTGCTCAGTGGAAATGCTGGGGCTGGAGGGACACACATGCTCATAAGTGCTCCTAGGTACACCTCCCTTACCTCCCACTCCCATGGATTTTGGATGATTTACATATCCCTTCTCTTCGTCACTTGCATCCCACTCTTTTATTCTTTTTCTAGGATCTCCTGCTACAGTGATATTTCTGGTCACTGTTAAAAGATGTGTAAACTCTTTGTGGGGTGAATGGGTCAGCTGGTTTAGATCATTTTGAAAACATTCCTCTAGGAAAGAGCAGATACAGGCTTTACACCAGCACTGATGCTTATGTGACTGAGGCCTTTAGGAGCAAAGCTTGAGCTGAATGCCTTCTTCTGCTGCTTTGAACCAACAAGCAGATGATTGAATCATGGAATATCCTGAGTTAGAAGGGATCCAGTCTCTGGATCCTGAACACAGGACTGCACAGGACAACTCAAGCATCCCCTCATGCATCTGTGAGCATTGTCCAAATGCTTCTGGTGATAGTCCACAACGTGCAGCCCGTGAGCCTGGGCAACTGGGACAGTGCTTGGCTCCCATGGAGGCTGGAGATGAAGCTGCCAGAGGAATTCTGGCAGTCTCTTTAATGAAAAGTGTCTGTAACATCAGTAAAATTGTACTTCAAAGAGAAGGGGATCAGAGCAGGCAGCTGGGGGCACAGCAACACCACTAAGAGAACAATGCTGGTGCATGGACATGGAAGGGTGGGATTTGTCTGCCCTCGGGGTGGCAATGTCACAGAAAGTAAGGAACCAGTATGGGAGGCTTCAAAATAGATTACCAAGAAGATCTTGCTGATTGTAAAGCAGTTTTAAACCACAGATACCTGGGAGAAGAGAGAAGGGCTGTTTGTGGGCATACAGAGCAGGGGTGAGTCACAAAGCAAAGCAGCGATTCTGTGGGTTATGACCCTGACCCTGAACCCCACTAAACTCCTGGGTGACTCTTGCAGTCTGTGCCCTGCCCTGGCATAGCCTGCCAGTCTCCAGCATGATTCACACAGCTACAGGATTTTCTGGGAAAGCACACACAAAAAATTAGGTAGATACATTGCCCCAGTGTCAACTACCAACACCTATCCCAGATCCACCACTGCTATTCAGATCAAGCTCATTTGCAGAAGAATTTGATTGTGAGCTCTGTATTTCTGGGGGCGAACACGCAGTGCAGAGGGACTGTCAGCCACTGTGCTCCTGTCCCACCTCAGGCTTGGGGACAGGGTGGTTGTCCTGCAGGGAACAGCCACCTCTCCCACAAAGGGAGACCACACACACCTTCATGCTCTTAAAAATTTGGCAGCCAGTTCCTAAACATTTGTCTCACAAGGACATGTCAAATAATTTCCTGAGTGGTGTTTCCCTGAGGACAGTTGTGTTAAATATTAATTTGTGGAGTGATATGAGGTGCCATGCCTTATCAGCAGGCAGAGCTGAGAGGAGGGGTGGACAAGGAAGTCAAGGCTGAGGATGGCTTCTGTGGAAATCACAAATCTGAGTATGCAAATAACTACATGTTTAGTAAATACCTGACTGATGGAGTCATGGCATTTGTAAAAGAGGTGGAGGAAGCAGTGGCACGTGCATGAGGGGGTGGAAGAAAGTCTTGACCCAGAACAATAATGCAAAAGCTTACCACCAGCAGCTGCAAAGGCTCCCAGGGCCTTCTTCTCCCATTGGATTATTTGATTATTATTTCAGAATCTAATTTTCCCAATTGGAGCTATTCCATAGGATTACTGAACTTCAACCTAGTCTAGGTGGGGTACCTTGCACAGCTCTACCACTCAAGGTCCCTTTGAGGGGAGATAAGAATGTTACAGGATGGTGGCTTTATAGCTGAGGTACAGCTATCACAGTTAGTACTGTAATAACTAACTCATTTAGGTTTTCCAACTCTGTCAAAGGTGAAGGTAGGTCTTGGACAGGCACCTTAGAATTTTCTGCACAAGTTTGGAGGAACCACTTTGATCTAGTTGGTCAGAAATAGAATTGTGCTGTTGGGATGTGGAAGAAGCACCAGAGTGATCCTGTTGACGGTGACAACACCTCCTAGGCAAACACAAGAATCCTTTATAAGGTAACTAAAGGAAGGAGAATGGGAGCATCTGCCTCCAATGTGAGTCCTGCTTGATCTGTGCATGGAAATGGAGAGTTCATGCAGATGGAGAGATTTAGCCCAGGCTACAGAGAATTCAGCCTTTGGTTGCATTTTGGACCAGGCAGAGGCTTACCTGACATCTGACCTTACAGCACCTATTTGGCCACTCCACACAGGGTCCCCAGAGCAACATCACCCCGAGGCTGCCCCAGCTGTGGGACTGCTGAAGGATCTCTGCAGGGAGCCTTGGCTCCCAAGCATTGTCTTCCCCCTCCATGGGGACATGTGGGTGTGTGACCTGCAGTGCTGGTCTTTATTTTGGGGAGCTCATCCTCCAAGACATGGGGATGCATCTCCCTGAGGTCATGCCCCCCTCTCCTCACTGAGTTAGTTCTGGGGTATTTCATAATTTGCACACAAGAAAATACACACAGAGTTTGACTGCTGCAAGTGACCTGAGTAACTTTCATGTTAACAAAGCACCCACCTCCTTACCCAGTGAGGTCTATGATCCTGATCATAGACTAAACAGGCAGACATTTGGTTGAGTTAATGGGAAGTGGCTCTGGTAGTAAAGATTGCAAGGTCACACCATGGCTATGACATAATCCCAGAGCACTGCTCCTGTGTGCCTGGAGGAACGTGAACGGCTGCCTCGCCAGTGAAAGCCAGACACCCACACACGTAGGTGAAAGAGAAATTAATTAGGACTAAGTCCTAAGTGTGTTTTGTTATTGGGTGGCAGTCAAAAGGGCTTGTCAGGCAATACTGAAGGCAAACAAAGAGAAATCGACCATGGCAAGGTCTTCAAAACATCTTTAAAGGGGAATCTTGGAGGATTTGTAGCGGCTGGTGAAGTCCCTGTGGTCCTGAAGGAAGAGCAGGCCCAGCAGGCACAGGCAGCAAATTCTGGCAGAGAAAACATGGAAGTGTGAAGTGCATCTGATTCAGAAAGGAAGCAGGAAAGAGAAGGGAAGAAAACTGAAGGCAAAGTGCTGACAGTCATGGCAGGGAGAAGCAGAAGAGCTGAAGTTTCCCTGCCCCAACAAAAAGTCGCTTTTTGCCCAAAGGCTGGCAAGGAACTGAGGTGAGAACCCAAGGACTTTTGTCATAGCAAGAGCCCTGAGATCCCAGTGAAGCTCCCAGTCCATGCCTCCAGCATTTTTTTCACATTTAGGGAGCCCAGGCATCAGGCTGCGCTGTGCTGGTAGAGCTGCAGGATTTCACAGTGAATCCCACACAGATAATTTGAGTGGCAAGGCAAGTCTGGAGGCAAATACACCCTAAAAAGGAAAGGCACGAGCAGGTGCCTTGAAAAAACAAGCATATCCAGGAAGAAAGATCTGTTGCCTACCTTTCCAAAAAATGCAAATATTCCTTCTTCCATGGATGTGGCAGGGATTATGTTGCTGTGTAAACACTGAGTAAGTTGCTTTGTCACAGCTTCCCTTGAACTTGTTCCCCTGCCATCAGAGTAATCATAGTGATTATGCTGATTTTGACTCCAATAAATGTTCCAGGGAATGACCCTGAAAAGGAAGAAAAAAACATGCATCAGTCTTCATGTGCCTAGGAGGTGAAACATTTTTAGGGAAGCTAAATTCATAAATATATCTATTCATGCAAGGAGAAGGATAAAATAATATTAGAAACACAGGCCATTTTTAGCTGGTTCTGGCAATTTTACATTATAAATCCTGTATATTTTCTATTTGTCTAAGGAAGTCAAGCTTGGAAAGCTTTCAGCTACAGAATGTTCTTAGGATGCTCTTCCCTCTGGTGACCTATGACAGGACCTGAGGGAACAGCTGGAGCTGTGTCAGGGGAGGGTTAGGTTTGATATGAGCGAAGGGCTCTCCCTCAGAGAGTGGTGGGGCACTGAACAGGCTCCCCAGGAATGGGCACAGCCCGAGGGCTGCCAGAGCTCCAGGAGCATTTGGACAATGCTCTCAGGCACAGAGTGGGGTTGTTGGGGTGTCTGTGCAGGGACAGGACTTGGACTCAGTGGTCCTTGTGGGTACCTTAATTCCAGGATATTCCATGATTCAATGACACTGGAGGGGATAGTCTATTTGAGATGTTTGTCAGCTCCATTTGAGCAGAAAACCTCTTTTCCCCAACACCCAGAATCCCTGAAGTCTCAATTTTTTTTTTTCCTAATAAGCTATTTCTGCAGCTGAGATAACCACATTCCAATCGTGTCACGTGCAGGCAAGCCCAAAGATCACATTTTATTGAATTTTAGTCAAAGTGCAGGGTGCAGTGTCGTCACCAGCACGGCCTGGAGCTGGAGCTCAGGCTAGGATTGGGCCTGGAAGCAGTGGCTGGGGCTGGAGATGGGGTCGGGACTGGAGATGGGGCTGGGGCTGCACCTGGAGCAGGAGTGGGACTGGAACTCGGGCAGGGGCTGGAGCTGGGGCTGAAATTGGAGCTGGAGCCAGGGCTGGGGCAGGCGCTGGAGCTGGGGCTGGACCCAGGGCCTGAAGCTGCAGCTGGGGTTAGAGCCTGGAGCTGTGGCTGCAGCTCGGGCTTGGAGCTGGGGGTGGAACTGGAGCAGGGGCTGGGGCCTAGCGCTGGAGCTGGGAGCCCCGGGCCCGGACCCGGGCCTGGCGCTGGGGTCGGGGCTGGAGCCGGGCCCGCGGCCGGCCGTGCCCGCTCGGGGCCGGGGGG
>VXBQ01003616.1:521034-560986 GCA_013400175.1 Phainopepla nitens | reverse complement strand
CTCCCGGTTCCTCCCGGTCCCGGGTGAGCGTGAAGCGGGCCCCAGCTGCTAGCGGGGACGGGCCGCCGCCGCCCCATATCGGGGGGGTGACCTGGGGGGCGCGGGGACCCAAATTCGAGGGTGTCCCATGGCTGGGCCCTCCCGTCCCCTCTCTGGGCAAGCCTGTGGCCGCTCCGGGCTCTTCACCGCATTACGGGGAATGACCCGGACAGGGAAAGAAAAAAAAAAAAAAAAAGGCACCAGCCCTCGTGGGCCTGGGGGGGGCAACNGCACCAGCCCTCGTGTGCCTGGGAGGTGCAACATTTTGCAAAGGAAATAAATTCATACATACAGTCATTGAAGCAAGCAGAAGGATGCAACAGTATCGGAAGCACCATCTATTTTTAGCTGGTTCTGGCAACTTTGCGTGTTGTGTCACGTATATTTTCTGCTTTTCCAATCTTGGAAAGGTTTCAGCTGCAGAATACTCTTAGGGACACAGGAGGGGATAATCTTGAGGTCTTTGCCAACTCTGGGTGTTTCAGATGTATCCCCGAAACCCAGAATCCCCAAAAAACTCCCCCTCTCACCGTTCGCTGCAATTAGCCTTTCTCATAGCTGAGGTGGGCCCTCCAGGGAGCAGGGGTGCAGGGTGGGGTACAGGATGGTTGTTGCCTCTTTGTGCTGTCAGAGCTCAGGTGAGCAGCAGGACAGAGGGTTTAACGGGAGCAGGTGCTGGAGGACCCTCCCAGACAGAGGGGAGCTTTTATTTTGCACTTTTTCAGTACTTTAGGCTTGTTCTGCTTGTCTGGCTGCTAGTGCTCAGCCCTTTCTGGGTGCTGAATCACTATGGCGCTGCTGGAGAGCCGTGCTTTCCAGTTTGGCGAGTGCCAAAGGGGGGAAGGAGCTTTCCACGGGCAGACATTGGCAGACAGCTTTCTGTACACGGAGTCCTGGCAGGAGGGCTCTCGGGAGCACATGGACTTTGGATACATGCCTTGTTTAGGGGATGATTACCAGGGAAGCTGTTGATTTTTTAGCATTCCCACCCTGCTAAAGCAACAGGTGCCAAAGCCTGAGCGGTGCCATATAGGTGGCTCCCGGTGGCTCCCAGGGGGCTCCCAGGCACCTCTGACACAATTGTTTCCCTACAATCACATGTAGCCTGACTATTAAGAGAAATCAGAATGGGTTGAGAGCTGAGGTGGTCCCTCTAGCTCAAGAACACATTTCCAAACACCTGTGATTTAAGAAAGGTGTCTGAGAATTGTGAAGGTGGACTGGCTCCATCACATCTGTGTTGCTGGTCTCTAAACTGGCTTACATCCAGACGTGGGAGTTTTCCTTGGGTAAATGTACTGCTGGAGACCTTAGAGCTGGTCACCAGTGCCCTCCTGCCTCACTGGCAGCACCTTGTGTCATCCTCCTGGGCTTCCCTGAAGGTTTTTTCCATGATGTGGATGGTGCTCACTGTATTGACAGTCATGGGAGTAGTCTCAGCAGTGAACTCTGAACTTGCTATCTGTTATTGATACCCAAAGCTGGGTGATGCCATCTTACTGTAATTCCCACACCTTTCTTGATTTTTGGATATGTTTCCCATGGGCAGAGTTGCTGTGACCCCTGTGCTGTGTGAAAATTTGTTTGCTTTGTTTTTGTTGACTCTCCTCTTGACCTTAGGTAGTTGCACAGGCTCCTCTTTGCTGCCCATTGAGGATTTATTAGTTTTATACTTGTACCATGGCCTCTCTTTTCATGTCTCCTTTCACAGAAAATATTTGCTGTGTTTACTTTACTGGTCACCATATCTGAACTTCTCAGTGAACAACAGACAAAAAGCAGAATGCATGTCTTTGGTATTCTCCACTTTTGTCACTCCTATTTTCTCAAAATCAAACTAGAGAATTCACTTCCCACCAAGATGTCTGGGTTTTCTGGACACAGTTGTTATTGCCAAGAAAAAAAAAAAAAAGAAAAAGAGGGGGTTTTGGATTTTTTTTTCACACACATATTTTCAGCTAGAAGTTGGCTTTATATTTCACTGTGGACTTTCTGTTCAGTCTGAGGTGGTCTGTACCTCTGGTGTGTCACCAGATTCTGTGCTTATTTCATTTTCTACGAAAGAGGTTACGTCTTGATTGACCTCTTTCAGAAATAATGCTCTGGGCTGTGTCCTTGGTGTAACAAAACAAACCCCCCACACAGAAAAATTGCAGATACAGGTCTGAACATGAAAAAATTCAGTCGATTGAGTCATGTGAGAACATGTTTCCAGAGTTTGTCTTTCCATGATTTTTAGAATGCTGAAGTAAAAAATTGGAGTTGAGGAATATGCTGGGATTTAAATAGTTAAAATGCAGAACAGTGCTCCTCAAAGTTTGAGCAGCAAATGAATTTTTAAGGGTTTACTGTTGGCACTACTCTGGGGGTCTTTTCTTAGAGACATGATCCTTAGAGTGGATATTGTGTTGTCCTGATGCTGTAAAACTCAGCAAAATTATTCCTTTGGCTTTTGAGGCAGCTGAGGGAGCTCAGTGAAGGCAAAAGCCCTGCAGACCTTTTGGGTGGAAGGGTAATATGGGCCACTTTTCTAACTCTGATTTCATAATTCATCCCATAAAGAGGTGCCATGGCAATTACAAGAGAATGTGAATGTATCCATTAATAGGTATAAATCATCATGTATAAATTACTATGCATAAATATGATTTGTAAATGATGTATTACTGGCACAGGTTGGTGAGGCCTGGCACAGGTTGCTCAGAGAAGCTGTGACTGCCCCATCCCGGGAAGTGTTCAGAGATGTGGCTTGGAGCAACCTGGGATAGTGGAAGGTATCCCTGCCATGGGCAGAATGAGAGGAGCTTTAAGGTCTTTTCCAACCCAAACCGTTCTGTGATTCTGTTATTCTATGACTGTGTAGTAAAAAAGTTTTGTGTTATTTAAAATAGTAATATAAGCACCACAATATTAAGGCTTTACAGAACAGGTGGTTCAGAATCTTCCTGGTTACAAAAGGTGATATTTTTTTTGTCAGGCAGTGGGATGGATGAAGGATTCAGCTGAAACTTGGGGCTGCTCCAGTGCAGGGACATTTGGTATGTGTCTCTTGTCTGGGCAGGGACAGGGAATTTACTGCACAGTAATCTGGAGAGTGGATTTACAAGCTGACAGTGTGCTTACTCCTACAGCTACCTGTGTTATTCCACTGAGCATGGAAAATGAGGGGAGCTTAGGAGAAGGCTCTGAATGGCACAGCCGTGTCTTAGGGAGCAGACAGAACCAAAAACCTTGTCTGCTTATGGATTTACCTGAGCTAAACAGAGCTAATTTTCCACAGATATTCCCAGAGATATGAACAAGTAGCTAAATGCTTTTTTTTTCCTTTTGTCCGTAGGAAAACCGTCCGATCCCAGAACCAGGTCCTAATGGTATGTCTACAGATGACTGATTCTGGCTGCTTTCTTTACTTCTCTCTTTGTTTTCTTGTTCTCTTTTGTTGCTCCTTGATAATACAAAGTATTTCTGAGGAAGTACAAAATTATCAAGAAATTGATTTTGTGTCTGAAACAGATAATGCTGCTTTTCCAGCTGAAAAGAAGAGCTGGAGCAGTCACAGATAAACCCCTTCATCTGGCTTGTTTGCTTTCTGTTCCATCAGTTTGTGTATGTCACAGTAAATGGCTCTTGGGACATGTCAGATGATCTTATGCAGGACTAAACATTAATAGGATGGGCATATGGGCTGATAGAAATTTGATTCACTGTCTCTCTGGGGCTGAAATCATAGCTGTGGGAGAAGGAGAAATTAAATGAACTGGCTATTTCATTCCTGCTCCAGCAATAATAATGTCCCTCTTAAATTGTATTACTTTGTCAACCATATTTTTATTGACATTAGCTTTTGTCTTAGCCTATTTTAAGCCTTCTTGCTTTGTGAATCATTGCACAGTTTTGTATTTCAGCAGGTGGCTCACGAATGTGCCACGCTTCTAACGTAGGCACACACGATTCCGGTGTGTTTATTGATCACCAGTGCATTTGGATGTGTCAATACTGCCTTGGCCTTCGCTCTGGGGCCCAGGGACAGCCCATGTGCTGCTCTCCCAGTGCCTAAGAAGGTCGGTTTTTCTACAAGGAACCTTCCCTCCTTTTCTGGCAGAGGTCCTCCTGCGCATGCATTCCGTTGGGATCTGCGGCTCCGACGTTCACTACTGGCAGCACGGTCGAATCGGGGATTTTGTCGTCAAGGAACCCATGGTGCTGGGACATGAAGCTTCCGGGACTGTTGTAAAAGTGGGCTCTGGGGTGACTCATCTGAAACCAGGTATCTGGAACCAAACCCATTTGTTTGTTTTCCTCCTAATCAGTTCCGAGAATGTGTCGATACAGGCTCTGGTTTTTTTCTGTCATGTAAATTTATCTGAAGTTCTGAACTCACAGGGTGACCTCCTTCAGTAAGTGTCACTGCGCTGCAATTAGTCACCCATCTTGACCACTACTGTATGATATTCCTTAGGTAGCTTTATCGTGGGATATGTTGAGCTGGCCTGGCTGTATTTTAATGCACAGCAGAGTGTATATTTGTACAAGGTGCCTTTTGAGGAAGCTTGATAAAGCTTCAGAAACCTCATCTATAGCTCTTGCCAGCAACCTGCTATGAGTGTTTCTTCTCTGTGTGTGTTCTTGAAGGACCAAATGGCCTCCTGCAGTGCAGAGGTCCCTGGAGCAATTGCTCCAGGCCCTGTGGTGGGACCTCCACAGCTGGCTGTGCTCATGAATATCCTAGAAAATGGACTGAGCAGGGAATTTTGCAAAGTTTGCTGATGAGAGCAACTTAGATAAGGTAGGAGAGGATGTGGGGGAGAACCAGCAAGAGTTACAGAGAGACCCGAGACGTGCCAGTGAGATGCAGGTGAGATTCAATGCAGCCAAGCACAAAGTGATATCCACAACAGAACACACAAAACCAGCTTCGTATCTAAAATGCTGTGCTGACCATCACTGCTGAGGGGTGAGACCTTTGGCTCTGACACTGTGCATAGCAGCATTGGCTCCACAGCAGTGAAAATGCAAATCACTGTTAGGAAGGGGTCAGAGACTCAGAGGATGTCAGTGCACATCTGGAACTCTATATGCAGTTCTGGTCTCCTCCTTTCCAAATGGATGTAAAACAAGTGAGCAGTGTTCAGAGGAGGACAGGGACATAACGACATGTGGAGCAGCATCTCTGACAAATGTCCAAGACGAGCTCAAGCTGAGAGCTAGAGAGACAACTCAAGGATATGAGGACTCATGGAGGTCTGGGAGAACAGGTTGCCTGTTCTCTGGTTGCTCCAGCACCAGAGTAAGGCACAGTGAGGTGCAGCATTCACCTGAAATGTAGCAGACCATGTAGTTTATGTGGTGGAAAGAGGAGAAGTTCTTGAGTGTTACTTAACACAAGCAAACCACTTTCAGCTTGGGAGGCCTCACAGCTGTGTATAATGTGAGGCAAGGAGAGTATTCAGTATGTGCTTGTCCTGCCTCTGTCCTGTCAGACACCTGTTGGCCAGCTCAGTGGCCTAGATGGCTCTTTGCTTCCATCCTTTTTATCCCCATGTCTGCCTGAAAGCCTCTTGGTGGAGAGCTTTGCTCAGAGGTTTGGCTCTGATTCCTCTGCCAAATAAATGTGAGGCTTTGTGTCCCTTGTGTACTTGCAAGTTGTACTATGCTCACACTGTTTTCTCTGGTCCATCCTGCTTTGTGACTGCAATTAAATGATAGCTCTTTGTCCTGCAGCATGTGTCCTTCCAGCACCCTGGGCTACTCTGTTGTAGCCCCAAAGCTGTCTCTGTTCCCAGATAAAACCTGCCAGGCTCCTGCCAGGCTCTGCACCTTAAGCTTCCTTCCCTGTGAGGGTGGTGAGGCCCTGGCACAGGTTGCCCAGAGCAGCTGTGGCTGCCTCATTCCTGGAAGTGTTCAAGGCTGAGTTGGACAGGGCTTGGAGCAACCTGGGATAGTGAAAGGTGTCCCTGCCCATGGCAGGGAGTGGAACAAGCTGAGCTTTAAGGCCCCTTCCATGATTCTATGATTCCCAAGGAACAGCCCTTTCCAGCTGGCAGTGTGGTGCCTAGCTGAGCTCACCTGCTCCATCCTCAGTATTTCCTCTGCTACAGATTCAGCGAAATACCTGGTCACAAGTGTGATTGCCGAGGGGCTGCCCCTTCATCTGCTGAAGTTGGCTGCAAGGCAGCTGGAGGAGATGTTTGTGGGGCTGAGCTTCCATCTGTGGCTCTTTTCAAGTACCTTGGAAAAGGAACTAGGAAAGTACTGCTTTTCTAGTTACTACTTACTTCTGCCTGAGAAGATCTTGCTGCTGAGGCTGCTGGGAAGGGAGCGTTGGGAGCCAGCCCGGTGTGTGCAGCAACACCTCCCTCACGTCCCTCCTGCCTGCACGGTGCCAGTGTTTCTGTGCTTTTCTGTGCTGCTCCTACTTGTGTGCCACCGTGTCCCTGACCCACTGCATCTGCTTTTATCCTGGCAGGTGACCGTGTGGCCATCGAGCCAGGTGTCCCGAGGGAAGTGGATGATTTCTGCAAAGGTGGGCGCTACAACCTGTCCCCGACCATCTTCTTCTGCGCGACGCCCCCGGACAACGGGAACCTGTGCCGCTTCTACAAGCACAATGCAAGCTACTGCTACAAGTCAGTCCATGCTCCTTCCACAGAGAAATGTACACTCCCTGGGGGGGAGGTTAGCTGCAGCAATCACTTCTTGGCCCTTTGGAACGCTCTTTGTGTGATCCCAACAGGTTTTATTGCTTTCTGATCCATAAATAACATGCCTAAGCTTGGATGGCAGCCACTTTGCAAAGGGTTTGTCAGGCAGGCAGTTTATCCCCTCCGGTGCCAGACATAAACATTTCTTGCATGTCTCCTGGGATGTCACTCCTGGTTTACTCTTTAATCATTTTCCTTTTCCCACTTGCTCCCAGAGGAGAGAAGACTAAGGACTCTGCACGATTCAATGTGAATCAAGCAAAAGCCGCTTATTGTGCTTCTAAACACTGTTTGTGTGTACTTCTTATCTTGGTTTACATAGTTATGCATTATTTAATTGTAGCTCCGCTTTGTCCACGCATCTCTTGATTGGTAGCTCCACTTTGTCCACGAGGCAAGCACGTGTCTTTTTCTTCATCTAATTGGTTGATACTATAAGTGTCATTCTACTCAGGTTGACACCCTTCTGTCTGTCGGCAGCTTCTCATCTTCTTCTTTCTTCTTGCAGCATCAGCTTTTTTATCCAAAAGGATGACTTCATTTTTTAGTTCCAGAAGGTTAGACTGGTTCATTTAGTGCATGTCCATTTTCCTGTAAATATGATCCTACAGCTCCCTGCTTTTGGTTTCTTTCCTGTCTCTTTTCATATCCTTGCCTTCCTAGGCTGGTGCCTGGAGGTCTTTGTCTGGTTCTTTAAGCTGAGTTTTGCTGCTGCTTTTTAGGAAACACCAGGGTGACTGCTGACATCTCGCTCTGTCATTTGAAACAAAGTCATCCCACTTCAAGCAGAGCAGGAACAGAAAGCAGTGGCCCTGCTGAGCTGTTCATGTGTCTCTGAGTGTCTCCACTAAGCTACCAGCATTACAACATATCTGTTTCAATGTCCAGTTCAGCAAACTTGAATATGTTATTAATTGTGGCAGCACTGGCACATTTACTTAGAAGCAAATCTGTGCTTAAACACTCCGGCAAATCATAGAATCCCAAAAGGGTTCGGTTTGGAAGGGACCTTAAAGCTCTTCCCATCCCACCCCTACCATGGGCAGGGATACCCTCCACTATCCCAGGTTGCTCCAAGCCCTATCCAGCCTGACCTTGAACACTTCCAGGGATGGAGCAGCCACAGCTGCTCTGGGCAACCTGTGCCGAGCCTCAGATACTCCAAAGACCTGAAAAAACTTGTACGACATTTTACCCACTTAAGTGCCTTTAACAAGGAGTTAAAAATAGCCCAGGTAGTGTCCCCTTGAGGCTGCTCTACCTGTGGAGCTTGTTCTTTTTCAGTGTGTATGGAGCTGGTACTTCCATGAGCAGGATTGATTCCATTCCTTGAGATTGATCTTTGGTGTCTGCGCAGAAAGCGTTCAGGATCGTGTCAGTCGGAAGGAGGCACTTGACTGCTCTTCTCCTGAGAGTCTTCAGGCAGGAAGCTTTAAAGCAGATACCAAACAGCTGCTGTCAGGATGAGGTGCTGGTCTGGATGGGATTAGCATCTCACTGTCCAGACCCGCTGTCATCGATTTCCTGTGTATCAAAATAACATTTTCTGACAACATCACAAGTTTTTGCTTGAGAGGAAGTGGTTGGTTTGTAGCTGCCTTCTTCCAGGCTTTTGCTTTTTTTTCTCCAATTTGAGCAAGTATTACTTTGGCTATCTTATTTTATCTTATTTTTAAGCTTTGGGATGCAAAGCTTGGACCTTGTGCTCCCGGTTTCAGATCAGCAGTGCTGTGGTTGGCTCATGTAGAACAGATTCCCTGGCATGCAGTCACTCTGCCAGCACAGATTTGCTAAGAACAGATGATGGCTGAGCTCAGTGAGCTTTCACACATTTGGGCAGTTACTGTGTGTCCTGCTGGCGGACAGACTCTGTGTTGGGTGCTCTGAGGAACTTGATGGAGATGGGATCATGCTGTGAAGCTGCCCTCCCCATGGACAGGGCAGTGCCCAAACCCAGCAGCAGCAAACATGATGCCAGACTCTGTGACAAGGGAACTCCTGGAGTCAGACCTGTAAAGCCTCTTGCAAATAAGGGATATGCAGATATCTTAGAGCTGTCTTCCCACAGCCATAATTTCCATTTCTTTGTCTTCACATTGGCCTGGCTGAGACCTGACCTTGAGCTTCCCAGTGCTGTCACAAAGACCCTCCTGGCAGGCAGAGCTCCCAGAGCTATGAGAGAACCCACACTGGTGGCTTGCTGGTGGGCAGTGTTGTGGGGTTGAGATTTATTTATTTCAGCAGTTCAGAAGGGTTTCACTTCCTCTGCTTTTGTCCATCCCTTTTGCTGGCTGCATTACAGGGCTGTTGTTATCCAAAAGGTGTTTGATATCCACTGCACACGTTGTCTCTGACTGCTGGGAGGGTGCATGACCAGTCCACTTGTTAAAAGGTGATCCTGGGTGTTACAGGGAGACCTGGATCTGGCTGCCTTTCCTGGTGGCATCACCTTTGGCAGCAAGATGTTTTCTAAAAGCTGATTCAACCCTGGTGAGGGGTCTGGGAGCTCACTGATGGGTGAGCCATAGGGCAGCTTCAGGGTGGTACATGTGCAGCTGGGGGGTTTATTCCAAAGGGAATGAGTGGCAGAGGAGTCCTTGTTGACTCACCAAGTACTGGAGAGTTGTTTTGGGGAAGTTTGTGGGTCCTTGGGTGTGGTGCTTGGGCAAACCTCACTGATAAATGGTTCAGGTGCACTTGATGCTGCTTCAGAGGAGGGAAAGAAGCAATGGAACCTCTTGAAGCACATTCCAGCATATTTCTCTGACCACAAGCTGCAGTGTGTTTTACACCCATGTTTGGTCTTCAAGTGTCATGGCTTTCCTCATCACCCTCATAAACTACACTGGTGACTGTTCCTTGTGTCCCATTCTTGCAGGCTTCCAGATAATGTCACCTTTGAGGAAGGAGCCCTTATCGAGCCCCTCTCGGTGGGAATCCATGCCTGCAAAAGAGGGAGAGTCACTCTGGGAAGCAAAGTCTTCGTGTCTGGCTCTGGTACAGTGATCGTAGTCACTCCTTGGGTCCCCTGCCTGCTGGGAGGGGATGGGCAGGCTCAGGCTCTGCTTCTGGGCTCTGCTGTCAGGGTGGGTCATGGCAGAGCCACAGGCATGCTGAGGGGCACCTTGGGGCTGCCAGAGCCTCCTCAGGAACACGCTGAACTCTGGGCATGTTCAGAGGTGGGGCTGATGCTGCCTGGCAGTGGTACATGTTCTCTTTCTCCCATTTGTGCCCAGGACCAATCGGCCTTGTTAATGTGATTGTGGCTAAGATGATGGGTGCAGCAGCCGTGGTAGTTGCAGGTGAGTCCTTTTAACCCTTTCAGAGTGTGCCTGTTTCCCACTATACAGAATCACAAAATCGTTAAGGTTGGAAAAAACCTCTTTGATCATCGAGTCCAGCCATTAACCCAGCACTGCCAAGCCCAACTATGTCCATAAGTGCCTCATCCACATGTTTTTTGAACATCCAGGGATGGTGATTCCACCACTTCCCCGGACAGCCTGTTCCAGTACCTGACCAACCTTTCAGGGAGGTTTGAGCTTAGCAGGTTCTTTTTATCTCTGGTAGTGCTGGGTGATGGCCCCGACAGTGTTTGCACACTGTTTTCTATGTGCAGCCACGCTGTGCTTCTCCACTTGTCTTTCTTTGCCCTTCTGTCTGCTCCTGCTGGGGGTTTCATTGAAACTGAAATGGCCTTTTCAGGGTCTCTGCATTTCAGAAATGGGTGTTCTTTGCATGACTGTATCCTGGATATTTCTAGTTGAACTGCTGCTTGCAGGAATGTCTTTGTCCAGCTATGCCAGGAAAACCTCTGAGGAAGGAGATCCCATTTTTTTAGATACCTTCTCTAGGTTTGCATCTCTCAGTGATGAAGGTTTTTCTAGGGTACGCTCAAAAACTGTAATTTATGGAGATTTCCCCTTGATGCAAGAACTGAAATGAGTCTTCATCACCTTTCCAGCTGCCCTTCAGGTTGTTGAGACAGCTTTTCCATCCTCATCTTTTTTTGACAAGCTAACCTAGCCCAGTTCCTCCTAGCTCTCCTCTAAGGATCAGGCTCTTTCTCTCTGTACCTTGCCCAGAAGGATGGAGAGCTAGAGTAACCTCAGGATGTTCTCTGGTTGTTCTCTGGGGGTTGAACAAGGTGTGGAAATGATGCTTCCAGCTCCCACTATGACTCTTCAGTCTTTCTGAGTGGTGACGGCCAGGAGGAGCACTGAAGGTGCCACTGGACATTGAGCACAAATTGCAGCAGTTTTTACGTCAAAGTCCTAAGGGATCTAGACCTTTCAGAAGGTTGTTACTCACCCTTTCCTTTACTGCTTCCTTTTTTGGGTCAAGAGATAAAATTCATGTCCCACCCTCTTGCCTTCACAGAAACATCCTTCAGCAGTAGCTCAGGTCAAAACACAAGGTACATTATTGCCTTCTCCTTCCTTAATCCTTTTGCTGTTGAGTCCAGGGCATTTTTAGCTATGCTGGCCTCACCCTGCAGGTATGTGTGCTTGATGGATGTGATCGGTCCACACCTCAGATTTTGTGAAGTCATTTGAGGATGATGTTTGCTGTAGCAGGAAAAACAGCTCTGCCTCCTGAATCACGCACGAGGAACCTCGTGCCCAGCTGGCCTGGCGCAGGGCTGGGGGTGGCCCGTTCCCTGGGCGGGGAGGGCTTGGTGACTGGGGTGGTGGGGCTGAGGCAGATGGCTCAGCCTGCCCCTCATTCCTGCTCCAGCTTGGGTGTGTCTTCCTCCTAGTACCAGGAGCTGCTGCTGCTGGGGACCTCAGGCAAGCTGAGCAGGCTGCCACGTGCCCCAGGAGGTTCCTGGTGCTTGATTTGTAGGGTCAGGAAGATAGGATACCTGGAATTACCCTTTCTTATCTTTATGTGCTAGCCTAGGTATTGATTCTGACTCAGGATGTCTCTTCCACATGAGAGGGGTTTGGCTGAGGTGCTCAAAGACACCCATGAAGGTTCTGTCCCAAATCAAGTATTTGTGCATGCCATGAGCTGACAGGAATGGGTTGGGTTTGGTTTGGCTTGTTGCTGCTGGAGATTTTGCTGCCTGTCTCAAGGAACTGCTTTTTGTTTTGGCTTTAGGAGTCAACCCCTGTGAGGCGCCTGTCTGCCCTTTTTTTTTTTTTTGTACTACCAGATTATTTGAATTCATTGCCCTGTGTTTTTATCATGTGTCTATCTGTGAGGAGCTTTGTCTGTGCAGCACTTATGGCTTTAAAAGTTTGTTTTTGTTTTGACAAGCTTCTCACAGGTATAGAAATATTTAGAAAAGCTTTTTTTGTGAGAACTCACCTCTTGCAGCTTCTGTCTTTGGCTCATCTGGAGTGTTTGATATATTTAATGGACTCCAGTTGGGTGAGAAGATCAATGTGTTTCATGGGTCCTCATATACTCTTCCAAAAGGTCTCTGTCTTTCTCCACTCCACTCCTGGGTGGATGTGATTGATATTTATGGGCAACCTTCTCCTGTCCTTCTGCCTTGCTGTTGCTCTAAAGTGCTGCTTTTCTCCTTAGATTCTTGTAAAGGATCAGCCTTCATCCCCAGTAGGTGGTGGGACAGTTTAGGTGTTCATGTTGGGCTGTCTTGCATTGCACTGTCTGTCACTGAAGGTGCACTTAATAATTTCTACTTAAGGGAAATTTTTCTCATTGTTCTAGCTGCATCTGAAGTTCTGGGTGTTGATGCCTCCAGAAACCCTGGAATTCAAGGTCAGGGGAGGTGAGGAACTGTACAGAGTTCAACTCCTTTGAGAAAGAAGATCAACACAGAAAATCTGAGAATAATAAAGAGTATTTATTTGCTTGTTAAGTTGGCTCATAAACCAATATGAGAAGCTTAAGGGTAATTTGATAACTTAATTGCAAACAATCAAAACTTAAATTAGCTTCAGGGGCTGGGAAGTGAAAACAAATTTCTGACTAGAGGCAGGATGCACGTCATTAGTTGTTTAATTGACCAGTTTCCTAAGAACTGTGTGAGTTTAAAGTCCAGAGGACTTGATCCTTCCCCAGAAGTGTCTGGAGCTCTGAACAATCCAGTGACATGCAGATGCATCTGGTTCACTGAGTGCTTCCTGGTGATTCAGGTGTACTGAGAGGTTATTGCAGCCCTGGCCAGGGCTGGCAGTGTTGCTGCTGCTTTCCATGTGCTGCTTAGAGCCAGGGCTTCCTTCCTGAGCAGGTCAGCAAACCAGAGGTCAGTACAGGGAAGATGTGGGATTTTTTGCTGCCTGAGAGTGATTTTGTGGCCACTTTGAAATGCACTGACTGCCTTGTTACTCTAGGACACTGGCTGTGGATTACTTCTGCCAGATAGAAAGTATAAAATATATAAAATATGTAAAATACAGAATAGGATGTCTATAATATTTTACATATTTATATATTATACATATATAATATTTTAAAATATATATTTATAATTTAAAATACATTAGTGACTCAGAAGATGTTAAAAATGGTAGAATCCAACTGTGTCTGCTGTGAGCTGGTATTGTGAGACCAAACTTCACAGAGAGTTTAGTCATTACATGAGAGGTCTATTGAACCCCTGTGATCTGCTTGCCATACATGAGATTTGGGAGACACCATGCTGGGCAAAAGTGTTTCATAGCACTTGAAGTGCCCCAAAAACCTCTGACCATGCAATTGGTGCCTGGGAGCTCTCTGAGTGCAGCTCAGCTGGGGTCAAGCATGACGCCACTCACGGCCTGGAGCCCAGTGCTCACAGCTTGGGAGGGACAGATGTGACTCCTGCAGCCAGAGGAACAAGCCCATGTTTGGGCTTCCAGGGTGATGCTGCCCTTTCTTTTCAGCCTTGGCTTTTCCTCTTTTGTCTGCATTTTATTACCCTTTGTTAGCCCTTCTTGAAATGCCCCCCACAGCCCTCCTGGGTGCTCAGCTTGGTAGGCGTGCCCACACTTGGCATCCCGTGCCTTCCAGCTGCCTGTGGGGGCTTGTCCATTATCTGGCCTGACAGTGAGGGCCTGTCTATCCCCTGCCCTGCCAGTGAGTGCCATCATTTTTGCCGTGGGATGGGCAGGGTAGAGCTTCTGGCCTGGCTCACTCCCAGGACTGTAGCTGAGTCACGGTGGCTCATAGAGAACTGGCCTTGTCCTTCTCCTCTTTCCCTTGATATTTTCACCCCACCCCATCTCTGACTTCTCTGAAGACTCTGCCTTGATAAGAGGGGTGTTTTCCTCTTTGCTCTGTGTGCCCCTAGCACAGGCATTCTTGTCTTAGTCTTCAAGCTTCCTCCCAGGACCTCTGGGAGGAGACCACCCCTCAGTTTTGGGTCTAGGAAATCTTGTCTGTTACATCTTTTCCAGTGCCAGCATGCAGAACCCTGTAGACCAGTGCTTTAGTGTAGAGAAAAAAGGTGATTCCTTCCTGGGAAATCCCACTCTTCTCCTCAGCTGTCCACATCCTTATCTCTAGAGGTGGCCTGGTTCCCAGTGGTGGCTGTAGAGGAATAGGTGGCTTTTTTCCAGGGGATGTGGGATGCCCCAGCAGGACAGTTTGGTCCATGGTACAAATCCCCTGTGGATCTTCTGGTGATGCTTACAGCCCTTTCAAGATCCCTCAGAACAGAGTACAGGAGTACAGCCATGCCCAGTTTATCATCACAGCTTTGTTGCTCTGTCTTAATAGGGTGTCTCAGGTTCACCTTATTACCAGATCCACTCCCTTTTTTCTTCATGCCTGCTCATTCATCTATGACAAAAACTCTCTGAAAGATGCGCAGCAGCCTCCAGAGGTGCTACAAGGAGGATGAAGATAGTAAAGGAGAGGGCTGGAGCCCCCCTGCTCTGGAGCCAGGCTGGGAGAGCTGGAGGTGTCCAGGATGGAGAAGGAAAGGCTCCAGGAAGACCTTAGAGCCCCTTCCAGTGTCTAAAGGGGGTCAAAGAGAAATGGAGAGGAACTTGAGTCAAGGGCCTGGAAGGACAGAACAAGGGGCACTGGCTTCCTGCTGCCAGAGGGCAGGGTTAGATGGGATATTGGGAAGAAGTTCTTTCCTGTGAGGTTGATGAGGCCCTGGCAGAGATTGCCCAGAGCAGCTGTGGCTGCTACATCCCTGGAAGTGTTAAAGCTGCACAAGGCTTGGAGCACCATGGTCTAGTGGAAGGTGTCCCTCCCCATGGCAGGGAATGGAACTTCTAAGTGGAGTGGAGCTTTGGTGTTCCTTCCAACCCAAACCATTCCAGGATTTTATGATCATTCTCTGCCTGCCAGGAAGGAGAGAATCCTCACCTCTCCTGGTTGTGCACTGCCCTGTGCACACATACAGTGAGCAGATGCCAAGTTCAGGTTCTTCATCCTCTTCCACATAATGCTCCAGTTCTTAACTTGGTTTTCTTTCCACAGACTTATCTGCCTCTCGCCTGCAAAAAGCCAAGGAGGTGGGGGCAGATTTCACCATTCAGGTGAAGAACGAGACCCCGCAGGAGATGGCCTCCAAAGTGGAAAGTGTGCTTGGCTGCATGCCTGAGATAACTGTGGAGTGCACAGGAGTGCAAGCCTGCATCCAGGCTGGAATTTATGTGAGTACCACTTGTTCCGAAGGCAGACCAGTGATGGTGTTGGTCTGTTTTTTCCCAGGATGGTTCAGTGAATGAGCTATTTCACTCCCACAGTGCTTAAAGTGGGTTTGGTGTGGGAGAGAAGCTGCTCCTTAGGCAGTAAATGAAGAGAGACAATTAAAGTGCACCAGCATGGGGATAATTGATAATTGATTTGATGCTTGGGTGCTTAACCACTTGCCAGGGAGACCCCAGTAAGATCCCCAAACCCAGGGAGCAGGACAGCACCTTCCATTGAAGTTATGTCCAAATAAGAATAATCAAGAAAATTAATTCCAGAAGCAATGAAAGAAGCAATTAAGAAAGGGATATTTTGCTGCCATGAGCATCCTAACAGGAGGATGGGGGTAAGGTTAATGTGGAGTATCACAGTGAAAGGACAGGAGGGGAATGGGACAAACTGCAAAAAGAGAAATTCCAGTAGAGCATCAGTCTCTTAGTTTTAAGTCTCTCCCACTGAAATCCCAAAGTACTTTTTGTAGTCCTAAATACCAGCCATTTTTCAGAATGGGGTTTTTAGAACAGGAATTTCGGATTCCTACCAAAATCCTTCAGAGGTTTTCAAAAGATTGCATTTTTAGCTTTGATTACCACATGTTTCACTCTTAGAGACTCCTGACAGCATCCTGCCTCTCCCTGGCTTCTCTGCTGTGCCCCAGCCAGTCCATTGCAGCCACAAAGGGTGGCTTTATTTATGACACAGGCTCTTCCAGTGTGTGTTCAGCAGAATGTACCCTGTTTGTGTGTTTGCTCTCCAGGCCACTCGTTCTGGTGGGACCTTGGTTCTGGTGGGGCTGGGGCCTGAGATGGTGACGGTGCCCATTGTGAACGCTGCCGTGCGGGAGGTGGATATCCGTGGGATATTCCGCTACTGCAACACGTGAGTCTTGTGCAGGGAGGGCTGATGTGTCTCCAGGGTTAGAATTCTTCAGAGCTGTACTTTCTTGCTAATGGAGAAAGTATCTTTTGTTAATCTATAGCTCTCCAGGAAGGATTTAGGGATGTTGTCACGCTCCTCCTTAAAATGAGTAGTGTTATTAAGTAGGCAGTTTGGGAACTAGACTAGCTGCTGCATCCCTTTGTATCCCTGTATCCTCAGGCTGGAAGCTGACTGAGGCTTTTCCTTTTTTCTCCCTGCACTGGGTCCATGAATTTGAGCTCCACCATGGTCAGTGTGCAGGCAAGAGGCCGGGCAAGAGGAGAGCAGAGCATTGCGGTTTTGGTTTTCATTCAAGGTTTCCAAAGTAGTAGTTTTCTGTTTCACTTGCTTCCTGTGATTTCACTTACTCTCTCAACTGTCTGTGAAGCAGTGCCTGTTTTCTTAGAGCTCAACAGCCAAGAGCAGTTGGCTTGTCCCATCTCCCATACCAGACACTTGAGGAGTGTCTGGAGTAACTGGAGGTTCCCTCCCCAGAGGATTCTTTGCAGGCAAAACTTCCCTGGGCTAAGGAAATAACTGTGATGATCCAGGCTGCTCTGTGCTCTTTTCTTGGACTCCAAACCAGTGGCTGCTCTCATCCCCTGCTCTGTGCTTCCTTTGCAGGTGGCCTGTGGCCATCGCTCTTCTGGCATCCAAGCGGATCAACATCAAGCCCTTGGTCACGCACCGTTTTCCCCTGGAGAAGGCTCTGGAGGCCTTTGAGACCACCAAGAGGGGTGAGGGGGTCAAAGTCATGCTGAAGTGTGACCCCACTGATCAGAACCCCTGAGCTGTCCCAGTGCCTGGCCCTCATCCTTGCTGCTTGTAACTAGAAAAATCACATGTAATGAGGGCGAATGGCACTGGAATGCACCATTATAGCATTAACCGCTAACTACGAATGGACAGCCAATAGTTTGAATCAAAATGCTGAATTAGAGAGGATGGTTTGCACAGCTGATAGCTATTCTTCACAGACTACATGTGCAGGAGAGCCTGGCCAGGTTCCTCCAGGCTAGGGAGGGTGTCAGTGGCATGTGGCACAGCAAGGGTGGAGGTGCTGGCGCTCGTCCTTCCCGTCCCGCACTGCCCTGGCTGCAGCATTTCCTGCATGGCAATCTCTGGATGTGAGATAGCCCTATATGAATATCCCACCTTCCCTCATGGGTGCTCAGGGACTGTACAGCCTGTGGAAAAAAGCCTGGCCCTCCCCACTCCACGGGAGGCACTAGCACATTCAGGTCATTCTCTCCACACTCTTCTCAAAGCTCAGATCTGGGGTTTTTGTGAAACTCGGAGGCCAGCTGGGACCACATCTGCTGTGTCACCACCCAGCAGCTCCTCATGGGACCACTGCAGGCAGGGAAACTGGGACTGCTGAGAGCCCTGTCCTTATGTGCCTCCCATGAAGGGGGCTGGTTGAGGGGCACAGCTGCCTTTGATGTGGAGGGGAGCACAGGTGAGATATGAGGGGACAGCATCACTCAAAAGGTTTTACCACTGCAAATAAATCTTATTTATTTGGGAATATCAAGCCTTCCTGCTGAGACTGTGAGCCACAAACAAGGTACTGACAAGGTAGAAAAAAATCTAATCTTTGATTACAGTCATGTTAATTTTAGTACTGAGAGATCAGTTCCTTCCTTGGGCTGGTACTGAACTTTCCTCAATAAATTCTGGCTGCCTGAGACCTTCCAGATGTGTTCCTTGAAGCGTGGGGTGGTGGGTTGGAGGGGTTTGCAGGGGACTGTGTGGACCTAAGCCTCGCCCAGGTGCAGCATGAGCTCAGTGTTGGCAGGACTGTGAAACCTCAAACAACCCAACTGCTTGCAAATGCAATCTCATGGTTATTCCAGATGTGGCCAGGTTAATCCTGGCAGAGATGAAAGGCCCCAAGTCCATGCTGAATTTTACAGGGATGAGACATAACCCAGGGGAACTTTCTGTAACTGGAAGAAGTGGTCAAAATATGTGCTCAGCACATTGCCATGCTGGGAGGAACCCCGTTGGCATGGCTGGGGATTCACTGGCCATCCAGACTCCTGTCCTGTGGGGATCCCCATTGGCAGGGCTGGAAGACCAGTGGCCATGGCAAGATTGTTCTTACTGGGAAATGGAAACTTGCTCTCTGCAGTCTTAGGGGGCTGTTTAGCATCCTGAGGGCTGAAGTTATTCGCACAGCTCAGCCTGGCTGGGCTCCTTGTCTGATCTGCTCCCTAATCAGGTCTTGCTGGGGGCATTGACCGTGCTGGGGCATTGCTGGGTGCAATAGGTCTGGTGGACATAATCAGTGGGGCTGTGCCTGTAATCCCTTCCCCTGACCTCACCTATATCACCAGAGGGGAAACTCTCTCCAACTTAGCCCATTTCCAGTGGGCTGGAGTTAATGCTCTGTGCCAGGAGCAAGGCCAGCACTATGCCACAAATATTACAAGTCTCTAGGTAACTGAGACCCAAATCAGCTTTATTTGAACTCAACTACAGCCTGCAAAAGCAGCAGTGATGCAAAGCCAGGCATTGCTTAAACAAGAACAACTGATCCCTGATTGAAGGACTATAACACTGCTGGAAGAAGCCAATGCAAACACAGCTAAGGCCCTATGCAAACTCAGGGCAGGCTCGGAGAGTTGACAAGCAGGCACTGAAGAGTATGTGAGGAAAGCTGTTTCAAGAAGAGGGATAGTGGGGAGCTCGCTGGCTCCTCACCCCTTCTGTTCACCCACATGGGTCTTGGAATAAAGTGCTGTGACTTCAGGTTGTGCAGGCACCAAGCTGTTCCCCAGAGCTGCTCAGAGACATTCCCTGAGTCCCCCAGCAGAGCACAAACTCTGTCTTGAGTGATTAAGGTGACAGAGCTGGGTTTAACTCAAACAGTGGGTTTTCTGGATTGGGACACACCATTGTGACCCTGGGCACGGGGCTGCAGGGAGGGATGTGTGGATGGTAACAGGATGCCCTGGGCGCAGGGGTTCACACTGGGGCCATGCAGGACCGTGCTGGGATGGCAAGGCTTTACTAGCACACCAATCTCTGCTCTGCAGGTCTCAGTATCCCTGCTCTCGGCTGTGGATGGCTTCAAGCTGAGGAGGGTGGTGGGTGGGAGCCCAGGACCATGGCCACTTGAAATATTGCAGCTGGGTGCTGGGCTGAAAAAATGCAGCTGCAGCCAGAGGGTGGAACAGTGTGGGGTACGGTCAGAAGTTCTCATAGTGGTGTGCAAAGTAGGTCTGGTCCTTCTTGTTCATCTGCCGACAAGCCTGTTCCACACTCTTTGTCATTCCAGGCGGGCCACAGCTGAACACCCCGATCTTTTGCACCTGGGGAAGGAGGGAGCCAAAGGGGTCAGACTGCAGCACCAGTTCTCCCACAGTCCAGCCCCTCTTGATCCCTTGCTCCCCTGACAGCTTTGGGCATGGATGCTGGCTGAGTAGTCTGTCTCAGCCTCCAGAGGCATTTGGGGAGGTTGTCACATTCCCATGGAGCTGCCAGGGCCATGGAGGAAGGATGGGAGTCCCCCAGCTCTGGTCAGTGGCTGCAGCCAGGGTCCTGCAATAGCAGGGGGTGTTTGGCTGGTATGGGGCATTGCTGACTCTTGCAGCTCAGCCTGGCTCCAGAGGGAAAGCAGGATTCATTCCCTTTCCACTCTGTTCTTGGTGCAGATGCCACTAAAGTCTCCAGGACCTTGGGGACAGGCTGGGGCCAGTCCTCCACAGTGGCCAGTAGGTGCACCTCCTCCAGTCCCCAGCCAGACACTGACCTTGTGGTGCACGTCCTGCAGCGAGCTGAAGAAGGGTACAAAGGGAGGGCGCCCAAAGTGGGTGACGGAGCGCAGCCCCGTGAACAGGCTCTTGTTCAGCACCTTCTGGAAGTGCCGCTCACAGATGTACTGAAAGAGAGATTGGTGCACGTCAGATGGCCTAGCACGGCCCGGCATGGCCCTGCACAGCCTGGCACGGCGTGGCCCGGCATCCTCCCCACTGGATGTCCGGGCTCACCAGCATGGTGGTGCGCAGATCGAACTTCTCGGCCAGCTGTGTGATGTAGATGTGCACTGAGACCAAGTCGTTCTTGTCTGATTCTTCCACCTCCCGGATGATGTCCGTCAACCACTCAAACTGCCGCTGCGTGCGCGTCACCCAGATGAAGTAGATCTGTGGCACATTGGAATGAGGCCCAGAGTGGGGCCAGCATCCTTATGAATGGCCATGGACTCCACAGAGGATTTTACCCCCAAAGAGGCCAGCAGCAGCAGGAGGCACCTCAGAATCACAGAATGAATTAGGTTGGAAAAGACCTCTGAGATCATCAAGCCCAACCTCTCAGGGAGGCTTGTCTTTCAGGTACTCTTACCTTCTTACACAGCAGCTTGGAGTTTATGGATGACTTGAAGACCAGGTCCTTGAGAATGGATGCGAAGGGCGTCACCCCTATGCCTCCTCCCACCAGCACTGACACCTCAAACTTGTTCCACTCCTGGTGGCCCTCCCCAAAGGGCCCGTCCAGGTAGAGCTGGAAGGGAGTCAGCTGTTAGCAGAAGTCTCTGCTTGCCCAGGTCTTGGAAGCCCTCAGGGCCGGAGAAGTGCCTCAGGCTAGGCACAACCCATTGCCGAGATGTTCTTGGGCTCAGATGTCCCCGTGGGTGACATCCTGGGTGTGCAGGGCTCACCTTGGGCAGCGTGCCGAGGAGGGCCAGGCTCTCGGGAGAGTAGAGCTCCCGCAGGCGGGTGGTCCAGGGCCCCACGGCGCGGATGTGCAGGCTCAGCGTGTCTTCGTGCGGAGCCGAGGTCAGGGTGAAGGGGTGGTACTCGGTGGTGCCCAGCGCCACGCAGGCGATGCGCACCCACTGCCCAGACTTGTAGTCAAAGTCCTGTGGCCGCTGGAACTGCAGGTGGGTGACACCTGTGGGGAGACGGGGGAGGGGGCTCCGTCAAGTTGGAGATGTTGAGGAGTTGGTGTTCCTGCGTCACTGCAGCCCCTGATGCTCTTGTGGGGAGCCTGGGCTGGGCTGGTGCTGCGTGGCCAGGGATGTTGTGGTACCTGAGGGCAGGAGTTCAGCTTTCACCACACTGATCTCCACCTTCTTCCTGCTCAGGCTGTACAGCTTGTCCACACCGTAGATGAGAGCTGGGATGATGAAGTAGACGTGGAAACGGGGCTGCTGGATCAGTGCGTAGCTGCCATGCATGACGACCTGGGCAGGGAGCAGAACCCTTTAGCAACGTGAGACATCACCCCAGGGATGATTTGGTGGCAGCTCAACAGCAATGGGGAGCCAGGACTAGGGCTACCATCTCCCTTGGGACTACCCCAAGCTATTCCATCTCATCAGCGGCACTGACTTGACCTACAGGCTTGCAATGCATCAGCACCATCCCTCCCTTCCAGCCCAAATCCTTTACCAGGATGTAGAGCACTACGTAGAGGTGGTGAGTGATCCAAAAGGCCTGAAAGCTGACGCGCCGGAAGTGGTGAGTGGCAAACACGTACATCACAGCAAGGACCACGAGCAGCAGCACTCCTGTCATGCCTGTGAGAGGAAGAGTTGGGACACCCTGTGGGTGAGAACAGGGCAGCCCCATAGGGGCTCTCACTGGACTGGGCAGAGGGCTGCCCATCCTGGACACAGGTGTGCAGGTCTGTCTGCTAGGTGTTCTCACCTGGAATAGTCTGGAAGAACCACCAGTAATACTTCTGTGGGAGCTGTGACCTGGAGAAAGACAAGAGATTGCACCATGGAGCGACCAGAATGAACAAATGGTTTCCATTTTCATTTCTGTCCGTGCCCAGGACACCCTGTCTGGACTCTACTTCAAATTCCACCTACCCATCATTTGTAAAGACACTGGAGAAGAGGCAGGACAGCACACTGAGCGGTGTCACTGAGAAGATGTAGACATTCACCACGTGACCTGCAGTGTGGAGCACTGTAAGAGGCAAAAACACAGAGAAAGAAGCATCACTTGATGTGGATGGAGACGTGTCAGACTCTGCTGATGTCCCCAGGGACCCGCAGATTCCTCCTCTCCTGTAGTGCAAGGCTCTGCAAGGTCTTTAAGCTCCTGCCTGGTCCTGCCATGGTGTGATGGGCTAGTTCTCTTACCTGTGGATGCCAATCCCCCAGCAGCCCACCTACCTGAGAAAATCAGGGCTGCCATGGCAATCCAGCGGTGGAAGTCGACGGCAGCATCGAAGGGGATGTAGTGATTGAGGAAGGTCTCCCGCAGGACGGTGATGAGGTTGCGGCACATGGTGAGCAGGATGTAAGAGTACATGAAGGAGACGGAGGCTGCTGATCCCCGGGAGATGATGAGCCCCACGAAGGTGGTCTGTGCAATTCCAGTGCTGGGGGATGCAAAGCCGTAGTCTGGGGAGAGAGAGTGGAGTGGGTGTCATGTGCCAGCACTGAGGGCCATGACCCTTCCTGCAACAAAGGGACAGCCACCGGTGTGGCTCTGCCAAAAACAGGACACCCAGGATGGGTTTGTGTGGGAAAAGGGGCACAATGACCCAGGACTGCTGCATGACAGGGTGTTCTTGGAGATCCAGGGAGGAGAATGTCCACCTGGGAATCTGTACCTTGGGACTGTGGCCTCAGTAGGAGAATCCAATATAAGAGATGTCCATAAACTGGAATGAGTCCAGTGGAGACCACCAGGACAGGTGGGAGCTGGAGGACATCATAGAACTATGTCTATGTAAGGAAAAGGCTGAGGGAAATGGGCTTGTTCAGGCCAGAGGAGATGGGTCAGAGAAGCTGTCTGTCTGCAGCCATTTCATGGGTGCACAGTGCACCCATTTCTCAGGGATGCACAGTGGAAGGATGTGAGGCAAGAGCACAAGTTTCACTGTGGAAAATTCAGGTTTGAATTCTTGAAATTCTTCACAGGGAGGATGTCAAAATCCAGGACAGGCCCAGCAAGGTGGTGGAATCACCAGCCTTGGAACTCTTCACACCTTCTCTAGAGAAGGCCTTCAGCAGCCTCATTCAGCTTTGGAAAAGGGTTTTCTCTGAGCAGGTCATTGGACCAGACCCTTCCAACCTCAGTGATCGTTTGGGGACCCTCTATCCAGGGCAGGACTGACACTGTTGCCCGAAGCTGTGCCGGGCAAGTCCCCATCATGCCCCAGGCACCCAGCACCTTTGAGGCACGAAGCCCAGGCCCCACAGCAGCGCTGGGTGGGCACTCACAGTAGGCTCTCTCGGCAAAGACGCCAGCGGTGATGGCGGAGAAGAGGACGACACAGACGATATGGCGCCGGTAATTCTCAACGAAGCGCTTGAACTCCTGGATTTTCTGCTGAACCTTGTTCCTCTCAAACTTCTTCCGTTCTGCCTCCGTGTACAGACGCATCTGGTACTGGTTCGCCCTGGCAAATACAGGAGTTCTGGTGTCACTGCCAGGTTTCCCTGGCAAGGAATGGCTCAGGGCCCAGGTTTGGGTTTCCTCTCAGAGTACCCCTGCACATCACTGACAGGGGTGACCTGCAGAGCACACCATCAGAAATGCTTGCTGCTGCCGCAGCAGAGAGAACCAAATTCTCTCCTACAGCTCTTGTAGGCAGCCCAGGTGAACCAGCAGCAGCCCAAGAAGCAGAGGAGCACAGCCAGGAATTGTCAGACAAGACCTCTCTCTAAAACCCTCTATGCCAAACTTTGGAGTTGGCCACTTCATTTGTTTGGGTTTTTTTTGTAGAGGTGATGCTTTAAGTTTTAGCTTTTATATTTTTCAGATTCTGTGCTGTTTTACTGTGTAGTTCTGGGCTTCATATTAAGAGTTAGTAAGCTCTCTTCACAGAGTAGGTAGACAAAACAATTCCTTTCTAGCTTGGGACCAAAGGCAAATTCTAGGCCCAAGAGAGTAAACAACAGTGAAGGAAGAGAGGGAACAAGAAAGATAGAGCTTGATAACCTGAAGCAGTAATTGGACAATTGACTCCAATATGCTGGTGGGCCAAAAGGTGGGAGGTCTCGTGACCGGGCATCCATTTTTGTGATCATTTGTGGGTTTGACATGGGTGTAGCCCTGGTGGGGTTCTTCCACTGCCCAAGCTGGATCCTTTCAATAAATACCTTTTATCCTTTTATTCTATCCAGTCTCTGTTTCCAGGTCAGCCTACCCAGGCATTACCCAGACCCAGCTATGGCACTGTCCTGCCAAGATGGGACTGTTTCTGTAGCTTCTTGGCCAATGAGTGTCTCCTTGGAGCAGTGCCATTTGACTGGAGGGGTACCCAGTCTGACACAGAGATGCGAGAAGCAGCAAACAAGATGAGCCTGAGCCCCAGAGGCACAGCTGGTGACAAGACTCACCTTCTTCCAGGTCTCTTCCTCAGCTCTTGGCCTTTTCGCTCCATGTAGGGATTCTCCTCTGAGATGGCTCTGTGGAAATAGAGCTATGTCTAGCCCAAAGCTCTATTTGCCAGAAGTGCTTGCCAAAATTTCCCCCTTTTCTCCACTTCCCATCTCAGGCTCAGCTGGGAGCGTGTCCAGCTCTTTCCCGCAAGCCTGCCTGCATTAACTTCAAGTGCACATGGTCTGGATTGACTCCAAGATGACCCCTCCATCTGAAAAGCAATGCAGAACTCCCATCTCCACACAGAGGATGCAACAGGACTCTGCAGGAGGCAATTCCTCCCTTCTGGCTGTGCCTGGGCAGCCCCACTGCCGCGCCCAGCATGCACTTCCCACCCCTTCCCCAGTGCTGGGAGTTCCAACATCTGGTGGGAGCATTTGTTGGAAGGCTTGGGGTGAAGGGTAGATGTGAGCCAGGGAAGCAAGAGAAGGAATAGCAGTGGTGACACTAAGGAAGGGAGCTTACCCTCTGGGCTCATTCTTTTTTATGAAGGAGACACTGTTGTGCAGATTTTGCTTGAACGCCTCAGGGACACCTTTGAGGAGACAAAAGGACAAACAGCCATTCAGAAGGTGCAAGACGAAGTTTAGGAATCTCCTGTGGGCAGGGAAAAGCTCTGAACTGACCCAAACATGTCACACATGAAGCAACAGCTGCTGCCCCATTACTGCAGCTGAGGTGGGGAGATTGATGGGCCGGGATTTGAGAGTTCCATGTGGGGTGGTGCCCATTGCCTCCAGCCTTGCAGAACCTGGGGCATCCCAGTGCTCGTGCCCACTGACCTCTGACGCAGAGCTGGGTGAGCCGAAGCTCGCTGTCGTGGTCCCGCAGCATGTAATGGAAATTCTCCCATGTCAGCTCGTCCCTGTCCTGAAACCCCGAGGCCTGGAACATGGACTCAGTCACCTGCTCCGCCTGTTCTCTTGACAGGCAGTTGTTGGAGATCTCAATGAAGGACCTAAAGCAAGAAGACGAGATGAGAACACCAGCTGAGTCCCTCAGATAACACAGGGCAGAGTCCCAGACCAGTTTCATGGGAGAAATGGGCTCCTGGTTGCAAGTGTTGAGTCCATGGTCTTCATGGGGCCTGAAGAACAGAAACTGGGAGCTGCCTTCTGAAGACATGTCTATAAACAGTGTGAAAACATTAGGAGAGAGGAGGAAGAGTACCTGAGCATCCTCAGAAACTCCTCCTTGGAGAGGAACCCATTCTCATCAATGTCATACATCCTGAACATCAGCTTGGATTTCTCCTCTGGGGACCCTGGTGGCTAGAGGAAGAGGCAAAGTAAGAACGAGATCTTATTTTCATCAACAAAGATGCTTTCATATGGTTTTTTTTGAGTGTCTGGACCCTGCAGAAGCGAAGCCTCACCCTTCCACTTGACTTTCTCAAGTGCAAGATGAAATATTGGGTAGACACACATTCTTTCTTGTGCATTATTTTTCAAATAAAAGTGTGCTTTTGCAGAGCAATGATTTTTCTGGGAGTTGTTTTGATTGAATCTGGCATTCAACACCTCCACCTATGAATCCACCATTCCAGTGGTCATTTAGGGAGAATCAGATATCAGACACAGTTGCTATGATCTCTCAAGTACAAGAGGCACAGTCCCTTCAGGAGAAAGGACAGGCATGTCTGTGGTGGTGGAAGACAGCTCCCCTCGTCAACCATCTTCCAGAAAACACAATTACGTTGTCATGCCCCATAACCCAAGCTGAAGCTGTCCTGAGTGAAGGAAATTTTAATCTGTAGCAGTGGCTACAGATTGACCTGCTGGGTGAATCTTGTCCTCCACTCTGACAGCCCAGAAATGGGTCCAAGGGCAGCAGATGGAGGCATTAACCAGCTCCAGCTCCCACCTTTCATGAAGACCACCAAGATGTCCAGGAACTCCCGGAGGGAAATGTAGCCATTGCCATCTTTGTCAGCCAGGGAGAACATGGACTCCACGAACATGGAGTGGTCTTTGAGCCCCAGGGCTTCAGCAAACTCAGCCCTGCTCAGCTCACATGTAAGAGACTCCTTTGCCTTCTGTGAAGATTCAATGCTGAGCTCCCCGGCATCGGATCTGTCTATTTCCAGCACCTGCAGGTTGTGTCCCACAAAAGAAATGCTGTGAGTGGTGGCAGAGCAGGAGGCTGGTGTTTCCTTTCTGACCTATTGCATGAAGCCTGCTGCCTCCCTGGTACAAAACTCATGGCAGATACCATGGAGAAAATCCCACATCTCTCCTACACAATGTGACCTGTTACATCACCCAATAGTCTCTTTGCCACTTTAGACACTTGTATCACTGCAGCAGATCTCCCTCTGTCTTCTGCGAAGTAAAATGTCCCTCAGTCCTGGAAGTATTGGAAGCTTCTTTGTATGTGGCTCTTTCAGAGAGCACCAGCCTCAATGTCCATTGCTTAATCAATAGAGAAATACCTCCCCCACGCTACACCTCTACACACCTGGGCAAACAGGTGCCTGAAGAAAGTCTCCAGAATTTTTTTTCTCTGCTCCTGCGTGACTGCCTGTTTCATCAGGCTCTGCTCCTTCATCTCAGACAGATGCAGGTCTAATCCACTCTCCTGCAAGTAGTCTCCTAGCTTCCCGACAAAGATGCTCCTCTCGACCTCTTCATTGAAAAGCAGCACCTGCAAAGGACCCACCAACTGGCTGTGATCATCAGAGGCTGAGGTCCACGGTATTTGCTGGACCTGGTGGTTCTCAGGAAGCCACAACCTCCCTTCAAGGACTTACACTGCTCCCAGTGCCCCCAGCTGAGTGGTGCAGAGGACTGTAGAGGGTCCGGGGGAAGGTGTCATAACCCAGGCACCATGGCACTTACCAGGTCATACTCCTTGGGGCTCTTCAGGAGCAGAGCTTTGTTCCCTTTGTTGTTGGAGATGATCACCTCCACTCTTTGGTGGGCTTTCAGGTTGATGCTCCGGAGCACAGACCCTCTGCTATCCAGCACTTTGAGCACTTTGTCAGGTTGAAGCTGGATGTAGACGGGAGAGCTGTCTGTCTTGGGCCCATGCCACTCCATGGCTGGTGGGAGAGAGCACAGGAGTCAGCTGCAAAGGTTCCTACTCATCCCATAACCTCCTTCACCAAGAGGCAGCTTGGAGGTGATTTCATGACCAGGCATATCTTAAAGGAATAATGATGATCTCCTAACTGGAGAGTGCAAGAACATGCACCCAGGAGGAGTATAGACTGTGGAGCAGGGACACAGGATTTTTCCAGTGTGCAGAGCAAGGAGATACTGTCCCTGTCCTAAAGCTTCTGGTGCAATTGCCCTACACAGGTTTCATTCAGACAAGGTGAGATCTGGGGAGGATTGGAATTACAGGGGTATAGGATGGCTCAGGTTGGAAGGGACTTGGGTTGTAAGGATATCTTGCCCAACCTCTTGCCCAAAGCCACAGGTCAGTTTGCTCAATGCTTTATCTGCTCAGGTCTTGGATAGGTACCAAGTTCTCTGGGCTTCCTGTTCCACTGCTTGACTATGCTCCTGGGGAAACAGTTCCTCCTTACATGCCATCTGGATATAAGCCCCAGGCCCAGCCCCGCCTCAGTGTGTGCCCTGGCTGCAGCAGCATCACCAGATGCCACCACAGGGTTGATAGTGCCCTTACCCTGCACGGCCTCGCCGGACACCTCCTTGCGCACGCTGGTGCGCTGCTTCCTCTGCAGCTTCTTGAAATCTCTCTTGCGGAAAGCAGCAACAACCCAGGCAGCAAACAGAGTCACTGGGGACACGTGGGAGAAGGAGGCATGAGAGATCACAAAGCTCCTTTCCCCTTTTGGCTCCCTCCTGGTGCCCAAGGACCCTGCCAGCTCAAGCAGCTCAGTAGTGACCGGGACTCAGCAGCTCCTGCTGGGAGGTGCTTTGTCCATGAGCACTCAGCCCCTTTCTCTGGTGGAGAGGTGGAAGAGGAGAAGAGTGGCAGGAAGAGGAAACAGGGTGACAAACCTAGGGGCAGAAAGCAGAGGATAACGATGATGATCCCGAAGCCTGCACCGCTGCCTGCAAAGTAGTCCAGCACTATCATGGGCGTGCAGTTCGCCAGATGTTGAGCTGTCAGCTGCCGGGGCTGGGGGCATGGGTCACCTGCAAGGGGGAAACAGGCTGTGAGTGTCACTGACCTTGTACCCAGCTCACCTGCATCACCCCCAGGAACGTCTGCATTAAGATGTTCAGGGGCTCATGGCTGAGTGACCCAGCACTGCAGAATCGGGGTGCTTGATTTAAACTCCAGATATTGGGAACAGCCTCTGGGTTTGGGTTTAACCTTTGCCTGACTCAGCAAACCAAGCACAAAACTGGACCAAAGTGCTCTGGAGGTTCAGCACCATCACCTCTCCTGTTGAGATGGGCTGACCAAGAGGCACCCTGGGCCACAGCAAACTGGGGCTCAGAGCCTCCGCTCATCTGGATGCTGCAAATCCAGGGAGTCCTCCTGGTGTGATTACAAGGAATGCACACCAAGGCAACAAAAACACCTTGCAAGGTCTGGAATGTTTACCCAAATGGAATGCTTACAGTAAATGGGAAGAGTGTGGCAAGGTTCCAAGAGGAAAAGGCATTTTGCCAAACAATAATATGCATTTTCCACTTGGGATCCTCCCTCCACTTCAGCCCTCTTTCAACAAACGCATCATGCATCAACGTCTTGCTTGCAAGCAACCCTTGCATTTTGTGCTCATTTTGCTGGTTTAGGGTCATAGCAGGTGTGAGGCTTGAGAAACTCCAAACCTGATGTGTTGCCTGTGTCATTTGCTCACCAGCTGTGTCACTGGGATGACTCTGTTTTCCGTGCTGCCTGGCTGGAGCCATTCCCTCCCTGTGCCCTCTCACTGCACGGTGCACTCACCCTCTGTCCAAACGAACACATGGGGCTGGAGGTCTGTGGATGTGGCATAGGTGACGGAAGTCAGGACACTGTGAAAGGTGGTGTTACGGATCTCCCTGATTTCCTCCTCTGTGAACAGCCTGAGGAGAAGGACATAGAGACAAGTGGTTGCCTCAGGCGTCACCGACCAGCAACAGGAGGGAATTGAGGAAGCTGGAGGATGCTTTTTCCTCCAGCCCCAGTTTTCACGTGTTACTGGGGTTTGCAGAGCAGCTGCCAGACAGGGACAAGGCCATTACCCATTTTTGGTGTTCTCGAACCAAAACCTGTCACTGTCACGCAGGCGCACAAACTGTTCCAGGATGATGGTAGAGAAGAGGGAGCCATCAGCCTCCAGCATGCCTCCAGGGAGCAGCTCCAGCCCAGCTATATTGTTGGCATACAGTGCAGCAACATTCTGCAGGACCTGGTGAGAAACCCCCACCACACATCTGTGAGCACAGGGAATTCTGCTAGGGCATCAGAAAGTGCTGGCAAGCCTTAGGAGGTGTAAGGAATGTGTATTTCCCAACCACCACACACATCTGTGGGCCGGGAGGATGCTGAGCCTCACACAGCCTCGAGCTCATGGCTTGAACTTGAGCAACTGAGCATCACTCCCAGAGCATCTGAGCTCTAGGAAGAGTAGAGTGCCCAGTGGCACAGGAGTGTAGCACCGGGGCTGGATGGTTTATTCATGCCCTGTAATTACACAGTTACCCCTATGCAAGAATGAACATTACACAGTTACCCCCTTGCAGGCATGAAAATCAGCCAGGGCAGGACATGCACTGATCCCCCTCTTCCTATGATGCTGCAGAATTCAATTCCTGCCTGGCATGTCCCATCATTCTTTGGCCCACACATATTCCTTGCCCAGACCTGTTACCTGTGGCTCCAGGTGTGGGGCAAGGTTTGACCAGTTTTGGAGAGGTTCCAACCCAAAATGCTGCCGGACTTGGTTATAGGTTGGCAGGCCAAGGTCTCGCCCGCGCTGAACCCAGCTGGCTACGTAGTCGGTGCGGGAGAACTTCACGGGCGCGTACCAATAATCTGTGGGTGGACATGCTTAGTGTGTCTCTGCACCTCCCTTAAAAGGGCTGAAGCTGAAGCGTGTGGTTGGAGCAGGCAATGAGACCTGCCTCCCCACCTTGCCCCCAGCACAGCCTCAGGCGTGGGGGCCCTCCACCAAGGCACAGCTGCAGTACAGACCTTGGAGATCTTCCACCACAATGTTGTCCTCCCGCTCTGCTATCTGGGAGCTCATTCCCAGCAGGAGGCTGTCCACATCTTCTGCCTGCTGCAGCCCGGGGCTCTGAGAGGCACAGGAAGAGCAAGTGATTCCTCTTGCATGAGGTAGGACAGAAAGGAGCCCCACAAGCCTGAACTGGTGCCCTCAGGGGTGCAGACTCATGACGTAGGGGAATCGGGGACCTCTTCCAGGCTCATTTTCTCCACATGGTCAGCCTTGACGTCTGAGTCTGACACAGCTGAAGGCTGGGGATGCTGGATGGGGAGGATCTCTCACCCCTTGTCTGGCTGTCATGCTCTGCACCCAATTTCCCTTACAGACCCCTGTGGAGTGCCCCATAACACAGAGCAAGGGATGAAGCCCCCCTGGCCAGCCTGCCACATCCTCAGGACCCCCGTGCTCCCTCCCCTGTACCTCTCTGCTCCAGTAGCTGTTGCAGAGCCGCACTGCTGGGAACGAGCCACTGGAGACAGACACATTCTGGAACTGGCACGTGGTGTCTCTGGAACAACAGAGAAGGATTGAACCCACAGCCCTGATCCAGGCCTGTCTGGAGCTGCCAGGGCTTGGCTGTCTCAGCCGAGGGTAGGACATGGGGAAGGGATAGAGACGATCCCAACAAAGACCAGCCCCAGTCACCAACCCAACTTGGGCATTCCCTCCCCTCACACAGGCACTGCAGTCCCGTAGTCCCACCAGGCTGCCCCTACCTCTTGTAAACACCTGGAGGCACCATGGTGGCCAGGAATTGCCCCGCAGCCGCCACAAACTCTGGAGAGAGGCTGGGGTCCAGGTGCTGCTGGTAACCTGTGGGGCAGTAGCCAGGCTGGAGGGAAAAGGGGCCAAGCTCCCTCTCCCTCTCCACCCACCAGATCCCCTGGTCCCCCTACCCCTGCTTCCAACACTCCATTGCCTGCCTTCCAACACTCCATTGCCCCTTACCTTGGTACTCCGGGACCTGTGTGCCCAGCAGGGTCGGCAGCCACTCATACAGAACAATGCTCTAGGGAACAGGGAAGCTGGGTCAGGGCCAGAACCATGCAAGAGGATGGGAGTCCCAGCAGAGCTGGGGGGTCCTGTCCCTCACCTGGAAAGTGGCGATGACCCTCTTGCGAGTGTGCTGGAAGAGATCCTCATCTGACCAGTCAGGATACTCCTGGGCCAGTGCTGTGGCCAGCTGGTTGTGGTACCGAAACCAGGCAATGCTCTCAGCCTGCAGGAAGGGGTTCTCATTCCCCCAGGCACTCCCCAGATCTGCAAGAGCCACCATGACCATCAGTGGGGGATGTCACCACCAGGTCTAGCTTTGCCCATGGCTGGAGGAGCACACTCAGCCCTATGGATCCAACCCAGTGTCCCCTTGTCCCCTCACCCTTCCTTCCTCCCCAGGCAGACCAGCAACCTTGGCAAGTGAGAAGCAGTACCAGACCCCCAGCATGGACCAAACTTTTGGCAGATGAGGAATTCAAAGCAAGCTGAGTGGGTTTGTATCAGCAGCAGCCCTTTTCCCCACAGGGGGATCAGAGCTAGTGTCTGACATTGCCACCTGGGCATGTGGCCTCTGGAGTTTCTTGTTGGGATGTCTTTGCTAGGGCTCAAATCTTCCTCCCCCTTGGGAAACTGCCTGCTCTCCCACAGCCCTCCTGACCCATGTGTCCTGCCTCCCTGCATCTTCTGCCTTTTCCCCTTTCCTGGGGTCCACTCTGGGCTCAGAGACCAGCTCCAGGGACACCCTGCTCCCAGTCAGGGATGAGAAGCTCTTGGAATGCCACCACTACCGTAGATCCCTTGGGGACCACCCTGTCCTGTGGATGGATCCAGTGCCTTCCACATGGGAACCTTCCCATCCGTCTGCCTCGGGAGGCTCGCGCTGGGCCCCGATGCCAGCTGTCCCCCCACGAAGCTCCTCAGGGCATCGCTCCAGGAGTGTGAGGGGCCGTAGATGGAGCTGCCATCCAGCCAGCCTGTCACCTCGTTGGTCTAGGGCAGGCACAGGGAAGAGGCATTAACAGGTGTCAGGATTTCACTGAAAAGGTGTAAAAAAGAGGTCTGCAAAGCCCCAGTCTGCCTCTTTCATTCTTGCAAAGCAGTCCGTTTTAACTGTATTTTAACAAGAACTCTCAGGAAGCAAACAAATACACAGACAAACTTCAGGAATTAGTGCCAGGTAGAGGAATAGATCAAGTACAGGCTTTTCAAAAGTACATTTTGGGGTTTTTTTTTCCACAATTATTTTGACTATGCCCAG
The DNA here is from genome assembly GCA_013400175.1 of Phainopepla nitens. Lineage (NCBI taxonomy): Eukaryota > Metazoa > Chordata > Aves > Passeriformes > Bombycillidae > Phainopepla > Phainopepla nitens. Next base: position 527,986 of record VXBQ01003616.1, on the reverse strand, counting down.
AAGCAGACATCTGTGAGTGCCTGTGTAGGCAGCAAAGGGACTGAACCATGTCTAGGGAACCTGGGAACACCAGAGCTGTCCCCTCTGACCTCGCAGCAGGAAGAATTTAGACAAAAGGCAAAGAGCAGAGGAAACCACACCCACCTGTTCCCGGGGGTTGTTGGGGCTCTGCCCCGTCTCTGCTGCCCAGCGGATGCGCTGGAAGGGCAGGACCACATCTCCAGTGCCGGCAGGGTCAAACACTGAGTCTCCAGATGGGATGTAGATGTTGAGGAACTCAGCAGGGCAGCCGGGTTTCTCTGTCTCCATGATGTCCAAGAGCACATGGAAACCTGACAGATACCAAAGCATGGTCAACAGCTGGAGCAGGACAGCAGGGAGGGCAGCTGTACGTAGGCTGAGGGGACCACCATGTGCAGCAAGGGTGACCCAGGTTGAACAGGGCTTGAAGAAACCTGGCCTAGTGGAACATGATGACCATTGAGGTCCCTTACAACCCAAACATTCTGGGATTCTATGATTTCCCAGAGACAGACATCTCCAGGCCTAGAGACCTAAGACCTCACTGAGCTCCTGCGAGACAGAAAAAACTGCTCCATCTTGCAGCAGTTCAGCCCACCACGGCTCTTATTGGATCTGTCTGGTGTTTTTGCCATGGAGCAAGTCCACTGCTAAAAGAAATGAAGAAGTTCCCATCTGACGAATATCAGCACTTGGGTCAACTGGCAAAGGTCACCAAAAGTCCACACAAACTGTCCCAGCTGGACAGTGCTGTGGTAAGGTTGTACCCGAGGCTTCGTGGGTCTGATATCCACACGTGGGTTGCTGTGGAGGGCTGGGTGAGGAGCGCTCCGACGCACGGCCTCGGGTGCGCGAGAAACCGACATTTTTCTACACAAACCACCATTCTTCCAGAGGGTGTAGGGCCCCAGGTCTTACCGAAGAAAACAGCCAGGACGGTTGTGTTCCTGCTGGAGGGCAGCCCCGAGGCTCCCCGCGCCACCGCGTTGCTCAGCTGGCGAGCGTTGGGCACGTGGGGCTCCTGCAGTGCCTGGTAGACGCCGTCTGCGTAGTTGGCTGGCAGGAGACGCAGCAGCCTGGCTCCTGCAGCACCAAAAAACATGGAATGGGTTCTGTGGTACCCACTGGGAGACACAGCCATAGCAGGATACACGGATGTGTGTTCAGGTCCCAGAAGACAGCACCGGTTCTTAGAGCGGCCAAGAATATGCAAGTTTTGCAACACTGGGATCAGTACTCTTAAAACCAGGAGGGATCCTCCGTCCTACATCTTCCTCTCTTCCACTTGTCCTTCTCTTGTCCATGTGCATCCCTATTGCCTCCTGGAGGTCTAGGGTGGTGCTCCAGTGGGTAACTGGAGCGATGTTGAACTGTCCCATGTTGACAGTGCAATCCTACAGAAGTGTGGTGTTTGCCAGCACCATAGGGAATAGGAGAGGGAACAGCCAGAGAGGCAGTGAGACAAGTGTGAAGATGAGAGAGAAATGCTCTGATTTTGCATGCACTGCTGGTCCCAAAACTGAAAACTCCAGAGGTAGGAGATAATTCCTCACTGATTTTGGAAGGCTTGTCACCAGTGTGGTGGGCTCCATTTACTGGAGCTCCCCAGAATTAGGGGCAATCCTGAATTCCTGCCTTTGTTTGTGGTTTAGTTTCCATACGTTGGTTTCAAAAGTTAAGGTCTGATCTGTCTGCCCTAGAAGAGGGAGATCTGATCTGCCAGGGCTGGTTTTTCCTGTCAGGCTTTGGTGTTACCAAAGGGCTGGTGACACACGTCATATGGGAGAGCTCTTTGGACTCAGAGGAAGCTGTGCAACTGCCACTGCACCTTGTACCGGTGTGTCACCAGAGCAGTGACCAACCTGGGCTGCCAGGAATGAGGATTAAGAATCTTTGGTGTTTTAGATAAGATCCTGCCATATCTATCCTGGTCCCTGGCTCAGGGACATCTAGAGTGGAGCTCAGGGACATCTAGAGTGGACCCCATGGGCTGGCTGTTGGCACAAGAAAACAGTTCACCAATGGCACAGGGAATTTCTGAATGCCTCTCCCAGTACCAACCAGTACCTGGTATCAGCTCTCTGCAGGGCAGAAAATCAATAGAGTCAGCATGCCTGGACCATGAACTCTTCTGTCTGGTGTTGAATCCTGGCTGAACTGCATATTGATTTTGGCTAAAGATGGTTTTTTGCAGCTCTGGGATCCCTGACCATCACAGAAACACCTGCTGAAAAGAGCTGGGTCCTCCCTGCCTTGGATATTCTGAGTGATCTCACAAAGGCACAGCTTTGATCCAGGATTGATCCAACCCCAGCATGACCTGCAGATCATGCCTGGGTAGCAGCAAACGTGGCAATGCCCAGACAGGGGCTCCATACTGCTCTAACAGGGCTCTCAGGTGCAGCTAGGGGCCACTGAGGAAGGTGGCACTGTCTGCTGACCTGCCTGGTTCAGGCTCAGGTCAGAAAGGTTTCTGCCTCAGCCACAAAGCAAGCCAGGTGCCCGAGGGGCAGCTCACCTGGCCCATCCCACCATTCCCATCCCGAGGCCTGGCACTCACCCACAGAGCCGTGGCTGTGGTGCAGCAGGTTGTTGTACCAGCCATCATAGCGCTGCACCTCCCAGGAGATGCTCTCCTGGGCTCCTGCAAGAGACAAGACCCACTTCATAAGAAAAAAGCATGAAACAAGCATCATCACTAGAGAATTGTATTTATATTGTGATCTTTTCCCATAGTCTTTCTGAAACTTCCCAAATATGCAGATTTTTAGACAAGTTTTGAAATCCTTTTGAGGGACAATAGTTAAAATTAGAAATACATGCTTGTCATCCTGATGTTCCCAGATCAATTTGTAGCCACTACCAGTGTAATCCCAAAAGACATTCCTTTTCTCCTTCTCTCTCATTAGATCAGAAACCTCTCCTTACTTCTGACTACTACAATGGTCATGTGAGTCAAGGAAAGACTTGATGCTTTTACATCAGCACCAGCCTTATTTCTTTCTTGTTAATTTTTATTACTTTTACTTTTTACTTTGCTAATACTAGCAAAGTTTTCAGTTTCAACTTACAATGTGTGTACTCACCTCAGCTGCCATAGGGCAGTCTCTCAATCTGCACTTTGCTCAAATTTTTTTTCTTATCTCCTCACAAACTGCATCATAGAATCATAAAATTTTTGTTGGAAGGGACCATAAACATCACCTAGCTCCATTCACCCTGCCATGGGCAAAGACACCTTCCATTAGATCAGGTCACTCTGATATGATATCCTGTGAGTCAGAGGAAATTCCCCTGAAGGGCATCAACCACCCAGGATTTCCCCTTGGGTTCCCTTCCCCAAAATCACACTTACTGCCCAAGGTCCATGTTCCCACCAGAACCACAACCAAACTCAACATCACTGCTGCAGGTTGCATCGGCCGCAGGGTCTTTGGAAGCAGCAACCTGCAAACGGAGAGGAGAGGGAGGGAGCTGGAGGTGGGCTGTTCCTGGAGGCTGGAAACATGGAAAGACCAAAACCTCAGCTCCTTTTTGTGGTTTCTGCTGCTGGGTAAAACCTCACTGCTGCCATCATCCATCAGCAGTGTCTCCTGATCTGGGCTCTGGGGAGCTGGCAAGAGCCATGTGAGACCCCATCACCTTGGGAATGTTCTGCCAGGATGTGCCAGCTGCTGAGGACACTTTTCTGCTGAGAACACTTTTCTGCTGGGTGAGGACCAGTGGCCCTCCCTTGGGGTATCCCAGGTACAGACTCACAGCTTGTTGTGTCTGCTCCCTTACAGAAAGCCCTTCATTACAGAAACAGGCACATTTCAGCTGGAATTTTTTCCTGCATTGTCCTATCCAAGCTAATCCAGCTGTGAATATGATGGAGAAGTCTTAGCACACAGTCAGACATCCCAAAGTGTGTGAGTACTCCAGACAAGACAACTTGATCCCCTCTGAGCTAACCTGATGGCCATCCCTCCTGACCAGCCTTTCTCATTGTGCTTTACCACCTCCCTTTCCACAAAAGCCCTGGATCCAGAGCAGATTTCATCACTGAGAGTTGAACATTTAAAATCCCAGGCAACACATGGCAGAAGAGAGGGATTCCCAGTTCTGAACTGTGAAGTGATTTAGAGTCACAAATGTGACAATTCCATGTACCACTGGCTTTCCATGCACAGAAATGCCAAACCTGAATTTAACTCCAAGGCAGGGTTTTCCACTAAATATGGCTCTTTGTCCCTTTTCAGTGTGTATCCAAAGATCAGCACTATTTCAGAAGAGCTGTAAGAGATGCAGCAATGCATCAAGTTTCAGCTTTTCCTATACTGCTCTGTCACATCCAAATTGATGTTTTTAATTTTAAAATTATTTTCATTACTTTAATTAAAACTTAAATAAAATCTGGTTTGGTTTACCAGATTACATTACCAGCAGCTCTGTAGGTTTGATTTTTTTATTTACTGAGAATTGCAGTGGGGATTTTTCACCTACAACTGCCAGTGGTGCAAACTACAAAACATGAGTCCATGTTGCTCTGTCTGCTTGGAAAACAAAGTGGTCTGAGACTTAAAAATTATCATTTGCACTCACATTAATTGCATTCATAAATTTAAACCCTCATCACTAGGCTGTGAGCAGAGCGTGTAACCTGTGGTCAATCTTTCTGCCAGAGATTCCTGTACTTTTGGTCTTTTGCATTAGAAAAGAAGTTGTGTCTCAAGAAGAGACATTTCCACACTCCTTGACCGTAACAACTCTTCCATCCTTTCCACCCCACAGCCCTGTAGTCTGGTGGATGTGAGATTTACGTTGTGCAGCTGGTGGGAACTAGAGGTTCTGTGAGCCCCATTCCATAAAAAGAACGTGAAAGTTTGGCTAATGGTGACCCGTGGAGATGCCTGTGATCTCTGGCAGGAGTGGCAGAGTGCTGTCACCATCGCCACATGGGACTGGGGCTCTCCTGGCTGAGGCTCTCCCTGTCGGAACCGCCCCTTCCCTGAGCACGGGCAGCAGTGCTGACTTGTGCAGAGAGGTCCACACGGCTCCTGTGCTGTAGAAAGGGAGACCCCAGAGACACAGCTGAATTTATCTCCTCCTGACTCACAGCTGCAACCCCCACCCAGAGTGAGGTCTGAAGTTGCCGCAGAAGTGGCTCAGGAGACACGGAGCAAAGCCAAGGCTCAAAGCACATCACCACAGCCACAGCACAGATTGTCTTCCCCTTCCCCCTGGATCCTCTCATAGACTTCCAGCAGAACAAGTGTTTTAAAATTCCTTCTGTCACTGAGCACACCTCCCTTTTCCTCAGGTATGGGAATTACTCTTGTTCCAAGCCGTGAGATGAGATGCCAGCTCTCACGAACCCTTTACCTCCTCAGAAATTAAAATCTATTTATTGCCTTATCAATCCAAGACTCTGGAGGTTTTCCAGTCTGGATTATGGCCAGTGTGATACAGTGGTGATTTTGCAGACTGACCTTGGAAGCCCATGGTGCAGCTTGCTGACAGAAAGCTTGGCAGGTGTGGATTATGTCCGCAGCTTTGTCAGGCTTTCCTGGAATATTGTAATGATGAGCCCTCCAGACTCCAGACTTCTCCACAGATTCCCTGTGCCATCTTTGGAAACTCATTCCCTCCCTCTGCATATAGCAAAATTTAGCTCATCAGCCTTGTCATTCTCCCATCTGAGAGGATCCCTGTGCCCTGTCAAAGCCTGGAGTTTCACATCCCTCCAGAAACTGTATGGCAGGTACTGCAAACACACAGCTTCCCACAGAGCAAGGATCTCCTGTTCCACCTGATCCCAGCAGATTTGGCTCCCCTAAAGTTAGGGCTTCAGCCTCCAAGAGTCTCCTGGGCTCTCTCCCTAGAGCCACAGGTCACCTGGGACTGTGGAGCACACCAGCATCCTGAGAGAGCATCAGCTCCATGACAGAACCTAAGTGTGGTCACCCAGAGGACAGCACATCCAAGGCATTCCAGAAGCCAGGAGCCTGATCCCTATGGTCCTTGTGAGTCACAGCTAATTTCTATGTCTTCCCAGTGCTGGTGGGACATACCTGGGGCCTGCCACCTCCCCCCACATAGCAGTCAGTCCTGGGATTTCAGAATGGGCTGCATATCCCCAACCTTGGACGCCAGAGTATCCTAGACATGTGCACACTCCATGGACAACCTGCACACAGGGACGATGGCGTCTCCAGCTTCCCGCTGGGGCCGGATGCCCCAGTGCCCCAGAGCACAGCAGGGACTCTGTCCCCTGGAGGAACGCGAGGGGTGTCTGCCTGTGCCTGCGGTGTCCTGTCCCCACGCAGCGACACGCTCTGTCCCGTGCGTTCTCCCTCACCAGCAGGGACGTGCGTGGCTCCACCGCACCCTGCAGGTGAGAACACGCACGGCCCCATCTCGCCGTCCTCACATCACCCAGAGCCCTCCAGCCCCCGGGACGTGCAGCGACACGGGGATGTGGCCCGACCCCTTCCATCCCCCGGGCACGGCCCCATCCCAGCGTGGCCCCACAGCAGGAAAAGGAGGAGTAGCTCCAGCCCCTGTCCGCTGCAGAAGTGACAACAGACCCCCCCCGCAGGTACCGGCGTGCATGGCCCTGGCTACCGCGTCCCCCGCGGGGACAGGGGGGTCACGGGCGCTGCCGCTCCCGCAGCTTCCACGCGAGTGGGAACACGCGTAGTCCTGATCCCGCAGGCAGGAACACGCGTGGCCTCGGTCTCTCAGACATCCTCCCAAGTGCGGACACGCGTAGCCCCCAGACACACCCACAACGGGGAACCTGAGGGTCCCTGACCCTTCAGTCCCCTCGCAAGCCTCCAAAGCAAGGACACGCGTATCCCAGGCCGTTCTCTCTCCCTTTTCTCCACGCAAGCAGGGACACGAGTGTCCTCCATTCCTTCGAGCCCCCGCGCAGACGGCTACACGCGTG
>VXBQ01003616.1:495870-520806 GCA_013400175.1 Phainopepla nitens | reverse complement strand
AGGAGGTAGGTGGTGAGAGGGGGCGCATCCCCCCCGCCGCCCGCCCCGGCCCCTCTCTTTGCGAGCGGCCCCCGCCGCGCTCCGGAGTCCCGGCTCGCAGGGACTGCGAGGGGAGGATGCTTCCCGTCTGCAGTGCACCCTCGGTTTCTACTATTCCACTCCGTTACAGGGTCAGGAAAGTGCAGCGAGGTTGCCCCCTCGCCCCTCTTTCCCCACCTGGGAATTGCAGTTCTGATGATTCGGTTTCCAGGGGACAGGAATTTTTTTTTTTTCCTATGGGAAATACCAACCTGCAGCCCTGAACAACACAGCTAGGATTGCTGCAGGCTCTGCCGCCAGGAGTTTTTGGCTGAGCACCTCCAAAAAATCCTTTTATCTTGATCCATTCTGGAGCATGAAAATGTAGATTCCATGATGAGAAACTTCTGGGGTTTGGGCAAACTTTCTGCCTCCTTTGTCTTTCTCTCCTCCAAGTCCAGAATATTTTAAAATATAAGATTAAAATGTCTCTTCCTGCTGAACTGCTGATCCTTCCTTGAAGATGTTTCCAGTTTTAACCCCCTCCACACATTGTGACAGAGAGAACCACAGGGGCTCTCCTGAAGCAATGCCTCAGTGTGGAGGATGCTTTCCAAGGTGCAACAACTTCCATTTCTCCTGCTGTGAGCTGTAGGCATCACTTTTCCAGCTGAAAGCTGCAAAAATGCCAAAGACCTGCAAAAATGCCCAAAGGGCAATCAAGGGAGAAAGATGGGCAGACAGCAAAAGAGTTGTTTCCCTGGAATTTCTCTATTAAAAAAGTCCCAGCATATGGAAATGCAAAGTGTACGGAAATGCAAACTTCCATTGGTGTTGGTTGAAAGTTAAATTTAGATTCAACAAGACAGTATTCTCCATGTTATGTTCTGATTTTTAATTTTTTAAACTCTGAAGAGTTGTGTTTTAGTGAATACAGACTTAGAAACTTTTCCTGCTTCGTTGTATCTCATAGGAAATTTGGGCAAAGATACCGGGAAACAAGTGGAATTCAAGCCATTATGATTTAATCTGTCCTAGGTTAAACTACTCATTTATTTCTTTTTTTGCAGCAGCTCTGACTGTTTTGTGGGCACTTCTGCTGGACTTCAGTAGCATCGGGAACCAGGTACAGCTCCTACTTGCCAGGTAATCATAGCACTTGATGGCTGCCTTTCTCCAGGCTTGGCTTTTCAAGGAAATAACCCAAAGCTGTTACAGAAAAATAGTCCTAAAGAACAGTTACGCTGTAGCAGTCAAGCTAAATTCTGTCCAGAGCCCTTTTAAAATCCCAGTCTCCATTCCACTCTTTGCTGTTATCATCTGGGTTACTGGACAGAAAATTATTCTCAAATATAATATTGTTTTGAAAAGCAATTTATGTATTGAAAAGTAATTCAGCTGTCCAAGCAAACTGTTTTATGATAGTTATTGTGATCCCCACTCACCTCTAGGGATTTGAGACCAGTTTTTGTGGCTAAATTGCTCTTGGATCTTACCTAAAAATACGATTAAAACTGTTTTTGGAAAATGAGAATAAAATCACCTCCTCTCTACAGGAACAGAATAAAATGCTGTTCGGACATCAGTCAGGTCAGCTCTGGATTTCCATGACTTTAGCAAACTTCCTGGGGCAGTTACATGCAGAGAGGCTATTAAATAAGCAAAACAAGAGGACTAAGCATATTACCAGTTTTGGTAGAAAAGATCTAATTCAGGCACAGGGAGAAGGTGTGTAATTACTGGACCTAGAGTGCCAGAAGAAGTTCAAAGTCATCTGTGGGAATGAGACACCTTTTCATGTTATGTAATTCAGCTTCCTTTAACCTTGAGATGTGCTCACGGAGTTTTGAATGTTCTTTGGACCCTCACCCTGAGACTAGGGACGGCTTCTGGCCCCTCCAGACCATGCACAGTACCAATCTTCCCTCTTCCTCTTCCTCCTTCACCAGACCAGCAGTTCCTTGGGGAAAAGCCTCTTGGAGGAAATGGGCAGGAATGGGAGTAGTGGGCTTTGTTCCACTTGGCACTGCTGGCCCTCGGCTGGGGATAATTTTGCTATTGTGAAATCCATGTTCTCAGTGGTTCTGTGTAATTTTGAAGGAAAATGCTTTTGCAGTGGTCACTGGCTTGGGCACTTCCCCTAAGAGTTCCCCCCAACATGGAAATCCCTGGCTGCACCTGCTGGAGGGAAAGACCCGGCCCTGTCCGGGCAAGAGCTGCTCAACAGGTTCCTGCTCTGGGGCTGCTCCTCACACTGCAGCAGGACAGGGGCTTGTGGTTCCTTGGGCTGCCACAGTCCCTCAGGCTGCTGGAGCCCTGCCCCAGGCACCTCCTCTCCTCCTCTGAGGGTTTTTGGGTGGCTTGTTCTCTGCTGGGGAGTGTTCTACCTGCCTGCTTGCTTGCAGCGTCACATTTCCTTGTCCCTCTGGGGACTCTTTAGGTGAGCCTCCCTCAGCTGGTTATTCCAGAACTGAGCCACCACAGGCTGGAAGCACACAGGCAGGGCAGTGCAGGGTCCCTGCTGTGACCACCTCTCACCCACAGGCTCCCGGAGGTGCAGGATGACTCTTTTTGATGGCGTCTTCCCCTTCTACCCGCAGCAGAGGAAGTCTGCTGTGTTCGACATCAGCACCATCATTGTCATCGTGGTCTTCCTGGCGCTGGCTTGCAGCTTCCTGCTCATCATCCCGGGCATCCGCGGACGGGCGGTGCGTGACCCTGGGGACGGGCAGCTGCTCCCCATGCTCTGGATGCTGGGACCCTGCCGAGTGGTTTAGGGTGAGGCAGGAGGAGAGCCGGGGCTATTCCTCCGTGCCTGATGTCCCCTCTCTCTCCCTGCAGAGGGTGTACTGGACTCTCCGTGTTCTCCTCAGCCTCTTCGTGGGAGTGGTGATTGTCGGTAAGCGCTGTGTAGCCCTCGGGGATGGGTCTGGGGGCAGGATTAAACCCCGGGGCAGGGTCTGTGTCTGGGAAACGTGAACTGGGGGTCACAACCACGGCTGGTTGTGGGGTCTACCCTACCCTTGCTCTGCAAAGCAGTCACACAGCTTCCCAAAACGGCTTTTCCTTCCCTGGTACAGCGGCTGAGGGCATTTGGAGGTGCCCGTGGTTATTTCTGGGATTTTGCTGGCTGTACCTCAAACAGCCCCGGCTCCATCAGGCTGCACAGCCTCGTATTCCTCCGACCCCATGACCCGACACGGGCAGGGTGCAGGAACAACCACATAAGCATGGATGAAGTGCAAAGAGCAGATTTATTTCCATTACCTCGCCTTCCAGGGGATCCCCAAAGCAGCACTGGGTAGAGACAAGGAAGGGACCGGCACCAAGGAGCTCGGCCCATGCCAAAGGATCACCAAACCTGCTGCTTTCACCTGTGTTTCAGTGATTTGTGCAGGTGTAGTTCACTGATGTACTTTGATCCTTCCTGTAGCAGAGCTGGATCTTAAGCCTGTTCAATAGGTGCTTCTGAGCTGTCTAAACACAGGTGCTCCACTTCTCCAACAGACAAGGCTAGACACTGGTTCCTGTGCTCCGTGGGTTTTTCTACACCCCAGCTACATGTTGGTTGATTGTGTTTACAATCTTCCTCACGGATTTTCCGTTATTTCCCCCCACTATGTGAGCTCTCTTGTGCTGCCTGGAGCTGCAGCCAGGCATGTTTGGAGATTGTGAGGAGCCTTGCAGTGATGTGGAGGGAGCAGGCTGGAATAAAACACAGGCAGGGCAGAGATTGCAGTAGTGGGGTAAATACCTCCCAAGGAGCAAGGTCAGAGGAGATGAAGGAGAGGATTTAATTTAGTAAAAAACAGGGAATCTCCTGTAATAACTGATGGTGGAAACCAGGCAGTGGGATTTCCAACTCAGACAGGTAAAGGAAGGGATAATGAAGGGGAGGGATAATGATAACCTAAAAGACTCAGCTCTGATTTGACCGGGCACTAGAAGCAGGTAGCCAGACTGGGACCAGCTGCGGGGCACATGGACCATCCCAGCATGTGGCTACCATCCTGGGGATATCCAGGTTCTGGGACATGCCACCAGAGCCACCTGAGAACCAGGTACCAGGCTGGAGGTGGCAGAGGGGTGGCAGGCAGGGCTGACTGCACAGCCGTATCCAGTTCAGCCCTGCAGAGCCATCCAGCACCACTCCATGACAAGGCTGCAGTCGGGCTCTGCTTGGGCACACGGGAAGAACAAATTGTTCTGAAGCCAGCGTCAGAGTTTTTGTCTGGCAGCAGCAGGGTACGCTCACTCCTGCAGCCAAAAAACATTCCTGTGGAGCTCCCACTGCATCAGTGCCCTCACAAGTTGGCTCAGCAACTGAACATTTTCTCAGGAAGGTTTTGTTCAGCCTGACATCAAATCACTGGCTTTACTTTCCCTGTTGGAAAATGAAGCCCATTGCAAAGATGAAGAGTTTCAGAAAAGGATACCTCGTTCCAAAAAATGTATACCAGAAAAGCTTCATGTTTTTCTTTTTTTCCCAGCTGGAATGACTGTCCGAGCTGTGATGATACTTCCCACCCCTCTTTACCGCTTTCTTTTGACAAAGACTTTTACTACTTACTAATAGTGCAATTTAGGGAGCTATATGTGTGAAATTAGACTCACCCCTGTTCCTGTGGCTGACAAACAGGCTCATCTCTGAACCCTGTCCCTGGGTGGTGTGGTGCCCACCGTGGTGGGGAGCTGGCAGGGAAGTTCTGGAGAGGATGTCCAAGGAGAAATCAGGTCATGATGTTCATCCCTGGGGATCTGAGCTCCGCTGCTCCCGGATCCAGGGAGTGGATGCTTAGCAAGGGGAGGACCTGAGCTCTGCAGGGTGTGGGAGCTGGTTGGGGCACGTCCTGGTGGCTGAGTCAGCACTCCTGCCCTCCTAACACTCCCTTCCAGTGCCATGGTGGGAATGCTGCCACTCACCTGTGATTCTCCCCTTGAGCACAGCAAAGCCTGAAACCAGACCTGCTTTAACCCCAGCTTTATTTTTCCTGGCAGTTGTCCAGTTCACAGGGGACTGGGAGACTGGCTGGGTGCAGGCAAACACGTCCTACAAGTCCTTCAGCCCTGTGCAGGTGGACGCAGACATCGGGCTGCACATTGGCCTGGCGGGGGTGAACGTCACACTCAGGGGTGAGTCTGATGTCCCTGTCTGGACCTCTGGAGTGGCCATGGCCCCAGGAACTCTCCAGCTGCTCTGTAGGGGCTCTTGGTCCAGCTGGAGGCTCCTGGGACCCTGCTGTGCCCATGCTCCTGGCTGGCAGTGTCCAGGTGCTGGCACAGCAGGACCTCAGCTCGTCCCTCCCGCAGGAAACCCAGTGAGGCAGATCAACGAGACCATCAACTACAACGAGCACTTTCCCTGGAACTTTGGAGCAGATTATGACCGCAGCTACAGCGAGGGGCTGGAGAAGGGGCTGCCCAGCCCCATCCTCTACGTGGCAGAGAAGTTCAGAACACAGAGCCCCTGTGCCGTGCACAGGCAGTACCGCATCGCTGGCCACTACGCCTCAGTCATGCTCTGGTGAGCCCCTCTGTCCTGGGGAGCCCTCCTGTCCTGCTGCAGGCACAGGAGATGCAGGGATGTGAAGAGCTTGGCTGCTTTTCCTCTAGGCCTTTGGGATGGGTGGGATTGCATCCTGCCAGGAGAGAAGCTGTGTGCATGGAGGGGTCCCTGCCAGGCACTGCAGACACTTTAGGATGGGCAGAGAGGAAGTCCTGGATCTCCCTGCTGGACAAATCCACAGGGCTGGGCACAGGAGAGAGGAATATGGCTCAGGTCCTTGCTGTGATGTGGTGATGAAGTCCATTCCCATGGACGGAGTTGAAGCTGCTGTCCTTGGTGGCCCAGAGAGGCCCATGGACACATGAAGAACTCTCCCAACCCCACCTGTGAGTGTATTTTGTATCTAAGATTGGAATCAGGTGAGGAAAAGATGTGGCTGCTGTTATTGTGGAGTTGATCTTGACTCTTTGGCAAGGTCAGCGATATGTCACTGCCCACTTGGGCTGGGGGAGGGCTGGTCCCCAGCTGGCAGGAGATGGTCCCTTCCACCACATGTTGGCCATCAAGAACCACTGCAGTGCTGTTCTCCCTGCTTGGTGTTTGACAGCAGGGACACACAAACCAGAGAAGAAGCCTGGCAATGCCATGGAACAAGAGCTCCTGGTCCATAGCTGAGGCCTTCCTCTGCAGCCCAACTCCTCAGCAAGTGCAGAGCTACTGCCAATGACCTTTGTCTGCTCCTGCATTTATCTCAGTCCTGAGATACTCTCAGGGCCTGCACTGCCCCATATGTGGAAGGGCAGGTGACTGGGGTGGTCCTGATACACTGAGGGGGCTGCCACAGCCTCCTTGAGGCTGGTACTGTGTGTGGGCTGAGCAAAGGGAAGAGGAAATCTGTGTTTCTGGCTTCTGGATGTAGCGATGTGAGCCTTGCACACATGCTTGTTCAGTGTGGGGATTAGGGATCCTTCCTGCCTGCCCACAGAGCTTCTCCTACCACATGGAAATCCTCACACAGAGCACCCTAATCCATGGCACTCACACCACTCATCTCTTGGTCTTCTCTTGTCTCCAGGGTAGCCTTTTGCACATGGGTCATCTCCAACATTCTCTTCTCCATGCCTGTCCTTGTTTATGGAGGATACATGCTCCTGGCCACAGGGGCCTTCATGATCTTCTCGCTGGTCTCATTTTCCACTGTGAGGAACTCCCCAATGTGCCTGATCCAGATTGGGACCAGGACCCTGCACGTAGCCTATGGGGGATCTTTCTGGCTCATGCTAGCAGTTGGTAAGACCAGCGTGCCCCAGGTCGCATCACTGCGTCCCTCTGGATGTACAAGATCCCAGTGCTTCCCTCCCACGTGGGAAGTACAGCTCCCCAGAGCCCCAGCCTGTGCATTGGCAAAGCAGATCCTGGGAGAGATGTGGAGAGGGATGGGAAAAGGGGAAACACCATCCTCATCTCAAGGGCAATAGAGGCATTCATACTCCAGGAGGTGCAAAGACATTGGGATCACTTGCCTGGGTTTTCAGACCTGTGCCTGGGTTTTAAGGATGCTCAGAACAGCTCACACAATAGAAGGCCACCTTCCTTAAGCAAAGGCGTTGTCCTCTGGCAGGGGACAATCCAAGGAGAGCTGGGGGATGGGGACGCTGCTGGAGTGACAGGAACCCAATCAGAGAGCATTTTTGTTTCCAGGCCTGCTCTGTTTCGTGGTTGGGATCACCATTGTGGCAATGCACTACCTCAATTTGGACCTGCTGAAAACTTTCTTTGACCTCCGTGAGGACAAAGCAGAGGAGTACCAGGAAATGCCTGAGGTGCTCATCAACCCTCATATCGTGAACAAGGGCCTGTCTCCTTCTCAGACCTCTGAAATCAACAGCATCTAGAAGAAAGACCTTGCTCTTTCCCTGAAGATGGACTCAAGAGGGCAGAACAAATTCTTCTTGATGTCCCCAGAGACACATTTCCCCGGCCAACTGCCTTTGAAGCCCACACTGGGATAGGTCCTTGCTGAGAAGTACCTTCACAGACTGGCCAAAGACGACAGTGCCCTCTGGAAGGGCAGGCTGTGCTGGTGGCTGCCATCAGAGCAGCCCAGCTCCAGAGACCTGAGCTGCACGCTCACCCAGAGATCCCTGTCCCAGGAGGAATGTCCTTCCTGCTCCGTGCCCTGCCACGGTGCACTGCAGGGATTCTCCAATGGTCTCGTCCTGCTGAAACTGAGAAACAGCTCATGGGTGACATTTCTCCCTGGGAGCACTTGCCACTCCAAAAGCCTGGCATTAAACTGGCTAATTTCTTTCCCAAACATGCTTTTTTGTGGTTTAGGTGTATCCAGGAAAGTCAGGCATGGATCCAGCTTCTGCAGGCTGGATACTGCAGGAGCTATAATAAAAAAATAAAAACAGCAACAACAAAACTGCTTCAGAAACAAAGGCTGAGTAAATGTACCATGGAGTTTGCTGTGGGGGATCTGGTGATGTGATTCTTTTCACCTGTAAATTTGACCTTTATTAGACAAAACTTGTAGCCTAATGTGGGCCAAAAAGATGCCATAGGAAAGGAAGGAGAGTGAAGAATGAAGTTATCCCTGCCCATCTGGAGCACACTTCGACTGGCTGGGCAGCAGGGGAGGGAGGGGAATCTGTCTCTGCCTCACTCAGATGAGACCCCACCTGCAGGGCTGCCTCCAGAGAAGGACCTGGAGCTGTTGGAGTGAGCCCAGAGGAGGCCATGGAGATGCTCTGAGGGCTGGAGGTCTGGAGCCAGGCTGGGAGACCTGGAGGTGCTCACCTGGAGAGGAGAAGGCTCCAGGGAGAGCTCAGAGCCCCTGCCAGGGCCTAAAGGGGCTCCAGGAGGGCTGGAGAGGGATTTTGGACAGGACACAGGGAATGGCTTCCCGCTGCCAGAGGGCAGGGTCAGATGGGATATTGGGAAGAAATTCCTCTCTGTGAGAGTGGTGAGGCTCTGGCACAGGGTGCCCAGAGCAGCTGTGGCTGCCCCTGTATCCCTGGAAGTGTCCAAGGCCAGGTTGAACAGGGCTTGGAGCACCCTGGGACAGTGGAAGGTGTCCCTGCCCATGGGGAGGGGTGGAACAAGATGAGCCTTAAGGTCCCTTCCAACCCAGACTGTTCTGGGATTCTATACCTGCATGCTGCAAACCTGAGCACCTTCATTCCAATTTAACTGTAAAGTACATAATTTTGATTTTTTTACTTTTCTTTCTGAGATCCTTGCTGGTAAGTTACTTACTTCTGTCAGATGATACTTGTGTGTCCCGAATGTGGTTTGTTCTGTGCAGGAACTATTTTCAATAAAACTTTACTAAAACCCCTCTCCTTTGAAACACTGTGGATATTTAGGGGGCTGATTTCTTAAGAAGGGGCCATGGGGCACATCTGAAGGTCACTTCTGGCAAGCTCCAGCAGCAGCATCCTTCCCATGGGGACAAATGTCTCCTTGGCACATTTCAAGGTCACCCTCTGAGAAACCTTTGTCGTGAGGAGCTGCGAAAATGTAGGAGAGCCTCTAAAGGACATTAACTAGCTGAGTGCTGGGGCTAAAGCTGTAAGATTAAACCAGCAAAACTCCCTTAGGAAAAGGGGGATCCTTCCTTGAAATTTTTTTTCATCCAGACACGAGATTTGAAGGCACTGGTGGGAAGATGGCACAGCAAAACACAAGTTATTGGGGCTGGTGTGGGACAGATCCCATGACCTGAAGACACAGGAGGCTGGGGGGTTTCCCAGCCTTTTGGCCATCACATCTGCCTCCCTCCAGCCTCATCTCCTGCTTTAGAGCATGATTCCTGCCCAAGAGCATCCTCACCAGAAGGAAAACTCTGTCCTCTTGTATCACATAGAGGAGCATGAACCCAAATAAACAAAACTTAAATAAAATTTGATCTGTTTGAAACCCCAAGACACCATATGTGTGTGTCTTGTCTGCTTCCCAGCAAGCACAGGAGGGCCAGGGTTTCTGCAGCAGGTCTTGCCCAGGGCCAGCTGAGCTGTGACAGTGACACGATGGGGGATGCAGAGATGGCTCCATGCCCTGCAGTGGCAGGTCAGGGCAGATGGGGCTGGCTGTGTCACTGCAGGAACATGTGGAGGGGTTCCCGGCACCTCACCTGGGCACGCCCAGGGCCACTGCTCGGGGGTGATTATTTTGCCTCAGTAGGTCACAGCAGCTTCTTCACTTGCCCTGGAAGAGCTGTGGTTGAGCAGCCCCTGCATCGTGCTGCTGCAGGTCCCGCCTCCTCCCTCCACCACAGCTCCCAGCTCAGTTTCCTGGCTGGACTGAGGTGTTGTTGGACAACAAGAGGTAAAATAATCACCACTAAATCCGTGGCTCTTGGCCCAGGTGGACTCCGGCCCCCCAGTTTTCAGGGAATCTGGCATCCAACCGGAACTGGTGCCAGCAATGGAATAAACACTGTGAGCATCTCAGGGAGCACAGCCTGAGGCTCTGCAGGACCACGGTCCTTTGCCCTGGTGGCACTCACTGCAACCACCATGGCACCTGGCAGGCAGCCACTGCCCCGCTCCCCAGGCAGGAACACACCAAAGAAAGGTTTATGAGGCCTGAGTTTCAACCGACTAAACCAAAGGGGTTTGTGGCACCTCGGATCTAGTCCATCTGTAGGCTGAAGCATCTCCTGATAGGTGTCTTTGGGAATATCCTGGCTGGGATCTCCCCAAGCTGAAGGAGTTCACTTCCAAACCCTGTTGGGTCCTCTGGGTTCTCACTGAAGGCTCTTCCCACCGGAATGGTGGGAGAGGATGCCGAGGAAGAGTTCCTTCTCCCCAGAGGGCTTGGCCCATGGTGGTTTCTCTACAAACCTCTCTGCAGGTCTGGAGGGGGCTCCCATCAAACCTTCCACATGCTCAGGGGCATGCCAGGAGTTGAGTTCTCCCATATTCCCCCTGCTAGTTTGCTGGGGATATTCCAATACTCTATTTAGGGCGCACTGACTTGACTTCCTTGCCCTCACTGGCTGACCATGGTTAGGTGCCCCAGTCAGGACCACAAGAGGGCTTTCTCCTTATCCCTTCCCTGTGGCTGCCATGTCACAGCAATAGCCCTCTACCAACAGGCAAGTGAAAGGGCAAGTCAAACTTATTTTATTGAGACAGAGGGGAAAATAAGTGAGCACAGAACAGAAAGAAAAGATTGTGAAACCCTCAGAGAGGTAAAGGGGTGCAAAGCTGAAGTATGCACCCTCCCTGCCTGTGTGGGCAAGGATCGTGCTGGCTGCCAGCAGCCAGGAGTGGGTGGTTGCCTTGGGAGTGCAGAATTTCAGTGTCTCTTGCCCCTGACATGAGTATTTTCACAGCTGAGCAGGAGGAATCCAGACTGGAGGCGCTGCTCACCTCTCCCTAATTGGTTACAGCTGATCTCCAAGGCAGTGTTGCACCTCCTTTTCCACCTGCTCTTCTTCCCTCCCTCCTGGTACCTCCGGCATCCTACTGAATTGTGTTCCTGTTTGCCATCCTGCTCTTCACCCCGAGCTAAGAGGAGCTGGGTACAGGGCACCCTGGGGAGCACAGCTCCATCTGCACTTCCTGACTGCTGATGGGAAGAGCATCCAAGGGCAGGGGGATTTTTGAAGGTCTTCAGGGTGAGGGGTTTGTTGTGGGCTCTACTTCTCCTTTGCTTCATATCTATGAGTCTGCAGTTACTTGCTTTCTTCCCAGTTTGTCCTGATTTAATCTCTGTATCCTGAGGATGATTCAGGGTTTGTTGGGATGGACTGAGGGGAAGGACAGTAAAACAGAAAAAAATTCTTTTAAAAAAAGTAAACTGTTGTATTTGAGACACTTTTTCACATCTGGATAGTCTCATCACTTGGTTCTTGTCCTGTCTCTTCCCACCTGGGCCTCTGATGGATTTGGTGAATTCAGGAGCAGCATCTCCAGGTCTTGTCCTGCTTCCCCCGTGCCTCAGAGCCGGGTGGCTGCCACATGGCAGAGCTCGCCAAGGGGAACCACAAGCTCATCCTGTGCAGAGCAGCTGGGTTCAGCTGGCAGGCAGGACTTGTCCCACACCTCCTCTTCGCTGCTGTTGCCCAGGTTAAAGATGAGCTTCAGCTTCTTGGGCTGCACG
This sequence comes from Phainopepla nitens, assembly GCA_013400175.1. Taxonomy (NCBI): domain Eukaryota; kingdom Metazoa; phylum Chordata; class Aves; order Passeriformes; family Bombycillidae; genus Phainopepla; species Phainopepla nitens. The sequence continues at coordinate 509,168 of VXBQ01003616.1, read as the reverse complement.
TAGTTGAGGATGATGATGCCCAACCCCAGGAGCAGGTACAGCAGCCCTGCAATGTGAGGAGATACACACTGACACCACTGCAGGAGTCCTGCTGGGTCCCACTCTATCCAGCTGCACACCAGGGACAGGTGGCATCACCCAGCAGGTCAGGCAAAGGTGTTGATTTCTCTTTCCCCATCTCGATTCTCGCATCACTTTGGGCTCCCCAGTACAAGAGAGAGGTCAATGAACAGGGGCAGAGAGTTGGGGCTGGAGCCCACCGTGCACAGGGAAAGGCTGGAGGACCTGGGCTTGTTTAGCCTGGAAAAGAGGAGTATCCAGGGGGAATTAGTTAACATCTGGAAAAGGGCTGGTCTCCCTGGAGGTAGATGTTGTAACATGGAAAATTCTGGTTTGATCAAAGGAAACAATTGCTGCCTGAAGTGGAGCAGGTCCTGAAAGGCAGAGGGAATCTTTATCCAGCAAGTAACTTCAGACATTCAAATCTCTTGATTGCTCATCTCTTTTTCTCCCCAACCTTGATAATTCTAATCTAAAATCTTCTAGCCAAAAATCATAATTTTCTGTGACCAGCCATGGAGAAAGAAGGGATTAGGCACTGTTGGGGCATCATCTCTGTAGGGATGGAGAAGGAAAGCCCCAGAAGCGAGCGGAGCACTCACCTGTCGCTAGAGTCAGCCAGAAGGATTCACCATAGTCTGTTCTCAAGGCAACTGGGCCAAACTGGATGGGGCACTTCAGGGTGTTTCTTGCAGTGGAGAAGATGAGCAGTGAGAGGAGCATCAGAGTGGCAGTGAGCAGGAGCATGTGGCCACCACAGAGCAGGATGGACATGGAGAAGAGCAGGATGGAAATGAGCCATGTGCAAAAGGCCAGCCTGCAAAAGGATCACAACACTGAGCAGAAAACATCAGGCTTGAAGTAACTACTCAGGGTCTCCTCTCCATATCCCAACAGAGGGATGAAGCCATGGCCAACCTGGTCTAGCTGGCCTTGCTTCAGCAGATAGCCTTCAGCTGGACAGCCTGATCTAAAGAGTCCCTTACAACCCAAACAACTGTGAAATGACACGAGTGGTGCAGCTGTGGGACAGATCCCACAGCAGTGGAGAGGGATCTCCACAGCTGGGAATGTTCAGTATTGAATTTCCTGAGGCCCTCAAGCACCTTGGCATGGCTTTGGCATCAAAGCCATGCCAAGGGTGTGAGACTGGAGTAGAAATCTCTGGAGGTTCCCGTGAGAGACTGAAATATTAATGTTTAATAGCGCAACCATTTGGCCATTTGCAGAGGCAGCAGGTGCTTTGCTGGGGCCGGGTTCCCCCCTGTGAGGGGGGAAGGAGGGGTTTTGGGTGTGTGGTGGCAAGCCCTCTGATGTGCATAAGACAGAGGACACACCCCAGCAGCTCTGGGTTTTGAGCCAGATGAGGGAGAAGGCTGATAAGAAGCAGACCCTGGAGAGGCAGGGTGATGGTTTTTATCATGTCAATGTCCTCCCTTTCACAACTGGCTCAGTGCCCCTCCCTTCCCGGGAAGGTCCCGTTCACACGGGACATTGCTGCCGCTTACACCTCGGCCTGAGGCTTTTCATCCCTTCTGAGGGGGCAGAACTGCTGCAACGCCGGCCTGAGAGGCAGGGTCATGCCTTAGAAGGGGTCATAAACCATCGAAGACACCCGAACCACGCCTTCCACCGGAGAAATACACCTGATCACAGCGTTGCAACAGACCCACAGCGATGGGAAGTGTAAAGCCCCCCTCTGCAGGGAAGGTGCCCGGGCATTCCCATTCAAACCTGAACTGGCATTGCACTCTGAGTTTCGTGGGACCCCCACCAATGAGAAGACCAGAAGAAGAGGATCAATGGGACAGACTCTGGTTCCATGGGTGGTTGTATTTTTTTACTTAATCTGTCTCTCACTCTCTTTCATCCCCCTTTCCTTTTCTATTTCTTTCTATCTTTGTCTACCTCATATTTACTGTGACATAAAATCCATAATATTGACTTCAGCATATGGTCTCATTTTCACCTTAATTTGGGCAGAGGATCTCTCTAATAATCAGATTGTAACAGTCCTGCCAAAGTAACTTCTGTTCTGATTCTGATGATTATCCACAACTGGTCACCCCCAGGCAGCTCCCAGGTGTTCAGAGGGACAATGGCATCAAGGGACACCTTTGTTTGGAGAACTGCACCATTAGCCATGCCCACACCTGATTCAGCACCTGGAGTGCACCCAGCTGCCAGCCCTACCCTGCGCTTGGGGCTTAGAATTAGCTCCCTGAGGAGGTGAGCCTAACAATTTTTTCTGATTCAGAAGAAAAAAAAACAAAAAAATAAGTTTTCATTAACATTTCTGCCTTAAAATACAGGAGTGTTTGGGTGGGGATAATTATTTTCCTGAAAATAAAAAAGGAGATGGGTACAGGGACGTGGAACCCACATTGATGGGGGAATTGCAAGGCTCTCTCTTCCCTGAAGTGCCCTTCCCACCACCTCTGAGACTCATGGGGGTGCTCTGAGACTCCACAATCACAACACATGCAAGGGCTCTAAGTTTCATACCAAGAGAGGAGTTCTGAACACCTTCTTAACGTTCCCTCCTGCTCCCCGTGGGCAGGTCTGTACCCACTTGGGTGTGCAAAAGAAGACCCTTCACAGTGGGACTCTTTATCTTGGTCCTCAGCAGAGACCTCGAACCATGAGCCCCGCAGTTGCGTCTGTTTTCCCTTCAATGACTTTTTCTCAGACTGCAGGTCTGTACATCAAGGCAGAGGACACATTAGATCAGCATATGGTCTAGGACAAAAGATGCTCCGAGAGCTGGAGCCCCTCTGCTCTGGAGCCAGGCTCGGAGAGTTAGGGGTGCTCAGAGAGGAGAGAAGGCTCTGGGGAGAGCTCAGAGCCCCTGCCAGGGCCTAAAGGGACTCAAAGAGAGCTGGAGAGGGACTGGGGACAAGGGATGGAGGAAGAATAACTTCCCACTGCCAGAGGGCAGGGTCAGATGGGATATTGGGCAGGAATTGTTCCCTGTGAGGGTGGTGAGGCCCTGGCACAGGGTGCCCAGAGCAGCTGTGGCTGCCCCTGGATCCCTGGCAGTGTCCAAGGCCAGGTTGGACATTGGGGCTTGGAGCACCCTGGGATAGTGGAAGGTGTCCCTGCCCATCACAGGGAGTTAGAGCAACATAAGTTTTTTTAAGATCCCATCCAACCCAAATCACTCCATTATTCCACAATTCTATGACAGGCCAGGAAGCATGAGAACCCCAGATTCTGCAGACAGCCAAGGCTTTGGCATGGCCTTACATGACAGGGAGGCTCCATAAATCTCCCTCTGCTGTCCTGGTTCTTCCCAGCTCCCCAGGGCCTGGGACAGGGCTGGCCCTCGCTGTAACTCACCACAGGGTGAGGGACACGTAGTGGCCAGCGATGCGGTACTGCCTGTGCACGGCACAGGGGCTCTGTGTTCTGAACTTCTCTGCCACGTAGAGGATGGGGCTGGGCAGCCCCTTCTCCAGCCCCTCGCTGTAGCTGCGGTCATAATCTGCTCCAAAGTTCCAGGGAAAGTGCTCGTTGTAGTTGATGGTCTCGTTGATCTGCCTCACTGGGTTTCCTGCCAGGTGATGAAGAGCAAGGACCTTTCTCAGCACTAGAGGCAGCTCTAAGGCTTCCTGGTGTGGGGCCAATGTCCAGGTGCAGGAGCTCCTGCTGGGAGGTGCACCCACCCCTGAGCGTGACGTTCACCCCCGCCAGGCCGATGTGCAGCCCGATGTCCGCGTCCACCTGCACAGGGCTGAAGGACTTGTAGGAGGTGTTTGCCTGCACCCAGCCAGTCTCCCAGTCTCTGGTGAACTGTACAGCTGTGAAGACTCCACAGTTAGTTACAGCCTGGCAGTGAGATGTCTGGTGCTGGAAGCACCTGCCAAGACGGTCACCGCAGTCTGAGCATCACCTGCCTCATCCCGAGGTCAGGACTGGGCAGTCAGCCCCAAGGAGCAGAAGTCCTGTATGCTCTTCCTCAACATCAACCCCAACCCATGACCCTGAAAGGCCCACTTGGGTTGGTTGCTCCCCAGCCCCAGTGCAGACCCTAACCCTGGTGGCAGTGGGGCTGATGTGTGGGCACTCTCTGGGCACTGCTTCTCATCTAAGCCCCTGCCAATTTGCCTGAATTCCCTGGAAGTTGGTGGTGGGCTTTTTGTGACTGCACTGGATATGACCACCAGTCTTCAGACTGGAGGCACACGGGTGTCTTCCACCGATTGCTGCAAGCACCTCCCAGACACAAGACACGTGCCCATCTTCCCCATGAACTCATCCTATGGGCTGCACTTGGCCCTTGACTGATCTATTCACCCTCCCTCACCTTTCCCCTCCTTTTCCTGGGCATCCATGAGCTTCCCCCAGGACCCCAGTACTCACTGAGGATCACTGCTCCCAGGAAGAGCCCCAACACCAACCGCAGGAACCAGAACAGTCGCTGTAAGGGTGAGCAGAGTGGAGGGACAGGTGCCAGTCAGATTTTACCATGGGGACCTCAGCATCAAGCACATAATTTAGAAACATCAAATGGTGAGAAACAGACCTGTCCCTCCTCTGGGGAGTCACCCCATGTGCAGGGGTACACCTGTGGCCAGGACATCCCTGCTGTGGTGGGGAGGAGGCAGCAGGGAGATCCAGACAGAGGAAGATCAAAAGAACCCACTGGAGAAAGCTGTGAGGTCCCTTTTCTTGGGAAGGAGGGTGGAGACATTCCCTCTAACAGTCTTTAGCTGCAATTTCCACACTTATCCAAACCTCATGTATTTGGATGTGTTGAAAACTGGCCACAGCTGTAGAAAAAAGGAGTGACCAGGCATTTGTAGAGTGCCCCTTGGGGGACAGAAGCCCCTCAACCAGGCCTGCTGCAAAACCAGGCACACAACAAGCACCTGACGTGGCTCACAGCAGGGTCTGTTGGCCACACAGAGCCCGGCGAGCAGTGCTGGGACATGCCTGGTACACACCTCCTTCTTTTATTGAGGCTTCTGAGGAGGTGGGGTGAGATCTTTGAGCCTCACCCTGCTATTCCACTCTAGTGAAATAATTTAGGCTTGTTCACAGAGAAATCCAGCCAAGATCAGATCTAGCCTCTCCAGAAATCTGGGATGGTGGAGTTTGGTGTCTCTGTTTGGTGTTCATGCTGGGATAGGCTGGAGCTCAGTCTATCTCTCTCTAGAGATTCCAGAGCTCTGGCCATGAACCTGCAGGGCAGGTTTGTTTGCCAAGTCTGTTATGGAGGCTGGGAAGGAAGAGGAATGTGGGATGCATAGGCAGGGACCACAGGTCTGAGCTGCCTCTGCCCCTCCACTTACCCCCCTGCCCCGGATCCCTGGCAGGATGATGATGAACATGACCAACATGGAGAGGAATACGGTGACAATGACAGCCCGGGTGGTATCAAAGGGGAAGGAGGCATTGGGACCAGGGTAGAAGGGGTAGGAGCCATTCCACAGTGTCATCTGGTTGCCTGGAAGAACTCAAAATTGGCACAGAGAGGCAGTGGTGAGAAAATCATCTCCGCACATCCACTCCAAGCAGCCTTCTCCACAGAAACATCTCCTGTCCTCTTGCCAGCACCCTGCTTGTCCCTGGCATGGCTGTGTGTGCATCCCTGTGCCCATGGACACTGCAATCCCATGCTGAGAATGCACTCAGGTGTCTCCCCCTGCCAGGGAATCCTTCACCTTTCCAGCGTAGAGCCCACAGCAAAGCTGGGTTGGAGCCACCAGGGCATCTGCTGCAATATTCAGGTTGTCCCCAAAGAGGGGCAGCAAGACGTGCAAACATCACTGGCCTGCTCACTCTCCTCCTCCGTTCTCCATGCCCGAAATCTTCCCTTGTGCTCCCACCCTCCCTAGTTCAGCTCTTTATCCAGCAGCCTGCCCCCTCCCTGAGCTCCCCGCTGTGCTCGGGGCTCTGGGTGAATCACTGCACAGACACAAGCTGAGCCTCATCGGGCTGCTCCTCGCTGAGCCCCTGTGGAGTTAACTCCTCATCGTCCAAGGAAACGGGAGCAGCCCGGAGGAGACTGAGAAATAAATGCCTGTCCCTGGCAGCGGTGTGCCAACCGCTCAGGAGCCAGCTGGGGATAACGGTGGGACGCTGCTTGGGAGACCAAATGTTGTTTTTACCACACCACTTCGCCGAATCACTTTCCTGCTGGGAAAGAGCTGCTCAGCATCCCCCGGAATGGGGACTGTCCCTGCAGCAGAAGCAGAAACACCCGTATCTCCTTCCCCACCCCGAGCCTACCTCCGCTGCAGCCGGTCCCGGGCTGGGAGCTGCGACGGGCGCCGGGATGCTCCGGGAAGGGCCGGGAAGCGCCAGGAAGCGCCGAGAAGCGCCGGGATGAGCCGGGATGAGCCGCGATGCTGCCTGCCCGCCTGCTCGCGCTTCCTGCCAAGGCTGCGGGCGAGGAGCCAGCCTGGAGTGGAGTCACGGCTGTGTTTCTCCCAGTGATTTTTAGAGTGCCCGCCTCCAAAGGCGGTTGGAGCATCCAGCCTAACCCACAGCGGACCAGCTGCTCCGGCATTCCTGCTAAGTCCCAGGGCACGCAGGGGAGCTACGGGCTGGCACAGCCCTGGGAAAGGTTTGCCTCCATCTCCTTGGCTTTTCTTGCAGAACAGTAAAAAGTCCAGTTCCATACGGCATGAAGACCCTGGAGCTGCCAGGCCCCCCTGGATCCTGGTGGGACCAGAGGTCTTCAAAGCCCTCATCTGCACTGCCTGGGGAGGGTTCCCAGCTGAGATCATCGAGCAGGGGCTGCGGCTGCACGGCCTCCTTGGTGACCCTGACTCCATCCTGGGGGAGTTTCCCTGACAAGGTCCTGACTGAGCTGTTGGCCCCTGGGCAAGGTGTCTAGAGGTGCTCCCAGCCCCACTGTGCAGAAGATGCTCAGGTTTGTAACCTGGCCGTGGCATGGAGATCACGGAAATTCAAGCTTTTGGGGTTTGCTCCTGTGCTTTGGCATTTCAGTTGGCTGAAGAAGGTTGTATTGATACTGAGAAGGACCAGTGTGACAGAAACACTCTCCTGACCCATATTTGAGGTCTTCCCTCTGAAACTGGCACAACCATCCCCTGGATATTTCTTTTTTGCATCCCAGTGAATGGGCTAGCTGGGTACCCACTCCTTGGGCAGAGGGAGGTAAAAACAAATTTTCATTCATGTCCAACAGGAAATAAAGGCATTTTTTGGGCAAAGACTTTGCCATTTCCCCTCAAATCCCATACTGGTCTGACCCAGTCAGAACACTAATCCCTCTCCAGGAGTTATTTAAAAAAATGAAAGGGTGGCAAGGGGGATGTGGTAGGGGAATGTGCAGAGATGTGCTGCAGAGCTGTCTGGTGGGGATGTGGCATCAGCTCCAGCTCTGACAAAGCAGAGGGAGGTGTGGACTCCACAGCAAATGAGGCAAATCCTCAGGGGTGACCACATGGACAGCCGTGGGGCTTTGGACCTGCTGGAAAGGTGGAACCACCTCTCTCCCAAGTGTGGAAGAGGATAACTGAGGAGGTGGCTGGTAAGTGGCAGGATGAAATTAATCGAGACGGGAAAGATTCGACCATGTGATGTGTGGGATGAAGTGTAAACCATCCCTCACTGCACTCCCTGGAGCTGGGAGAGACAGCAGAGGGATGAGCCTGCACAGGCTTGGCTAAACCAATGTGTGGAATTTGCCTTGGGAGGGATTGAGGGGTGGCGGGTTTGGGGCTGTTCAGACAAAAACATCACAAATAAGTCCTTTGGGGAGATACCCTGGTCCCAAAAATGAAAACAAGGAGCAGGGTGTTCCCCTTCTCTAAAGAAGGTGACCAGCAACACAAGGAGTGTGTGCAAGGACATCAGGGGAGCTCCCAGAAACGCTCTGGTTCTCTCATCTGTGCCCAGCAGTGACAGAAATGGAGCATGATTGTGGCAGTGGGATGCTCCCCTTCCCTGGAGTGCTGATGAGATCATATCCTGGGAAGTGTGAGAAAACTGCTTGATTTACCCCTCACCCAGCACTCTGCATATTGGAAGATGCCATTATTACAACTGGGTGTTTGTGGTTTCCTCCTTTCTAAATTTTAAATTTTCTGAGTATTTCTGCAGGTAATAATAAACGTGTGTATTTCATCACACAGTTTCCAGGGAGCATTACACATTTCCCAGAGAGCTTCTTCTCCCAATGTCAGCACCCTACCCTTGCTGGGGCAGCCCTCTACCTTCAGCAGCTTCTGCTTCCCTCCCTTGGGAGAGATGGATCCCCTGATTAGAGATGAGTCATTTGATCCAGGTCACCGGAGGGAGGTGGGGGCAAGGGGAGGAGCACCCATCAGCTCTTGTGCAAGCAGGTGTTGAGTGCTGGATCAACCTGCCTCTCCCAGTGCTGGGAAGTGAAGTGAGGAAAGAGTGGGTACGTGCCTGGGCAGGGATGTGATTTTGGGGATGGACAAGGAAGGTTTCTGCCTGACCCCTTGGAGCCAGATAGGTGTGGTGGTGCTCGTATCCAGGAGTCACTCTGCCCCACAGCTGTCCCCATCACCCCCCTGTCTTCTTCCCTGACAGGGACAGTGCTGCAGCTGGGGTTGAGCTGGGGCTCTGTTGTGATGAAGCCCATCCTTAGTGCCAGGATTCTTGCCCAGAAATCTTTGTCACAGCTGAATGGCCCGTGATGGAGCAGCTTGAAGAGAAAGCAGGAAGGAAGGAGGGACCCCCTCTGATCGCTCTGATTGCTTCCACCTTGATGAGCAGAGAGGTTGCTGTAGCCTTGGTTTGGCTCTAGATATATTTGCAAGAGGAATCTATTTTTCCAGCTCTATTTGGAAGTTACACATTTTGAGAGAAGAGAAGTGTTGCTACCCACTACACTGACGAGAGGGTTTCATATCTTATAATGGAGACAGCTCAGGGTCAAGTGAAAGGACTGCCAGGAGATGGAGGCAGAGCTCAGCAGGAGCCACACATCATCCCAGTGGGAACTGAAACAGGAGGGGTTTCAGCCACACTTTGAGGAAATCCTCATCTACAAATTGTGTTGAGTTTTCAGCCCTCTGCCCCTTCCAAGAGCCATCATGCAGGAGAGGAACAAGTCTCTGGACATGGTCTAGACCTTCCGTGGCACATGGCAGGAAGAGCATCTTGCTTTGGGTACTTGATCATTGCTACTTCTACTCCCAAACAGCTCTGCAGTGTTACAGGTTTCCACGTGTTCTCAGAGATACAGGGCACACAAACTGAGCTGTCCCATTGCCCCCCCAAATATCTCCATCCCACCCAGAGACCCTGTGTTTTACCCCATGGGCACCAAGCCCCATGTCTGAGCGGGGACGTGGCTGGGGCTGGTCCCATTCCTTCCCTCGCTCCTTCCTGGGGTTACCCAGCTTGGATGAGGGGCTGCAGGTCCAGCCCTCCTCTACTGTGGACAGAGCCCAAGTGCCTCTTCCAGGCTGCCCTAATCCCAGCTTTGCAACAGGGATATGGGGAGGGATCACGAGAGGGTCTAAGCTGATACCCTGGGAGGTGGGAGGAGAGGGGAAGAATGTCGCCTCCCACCTTGCTTCTGTTACAGATGTTTCCATCAGAGAGCAAATGGATTTGCCAGCTCCCAAACTGCCCCTCCAGACTCATCCCAGAGTATCTCCCTGAGAGAAACAACTCTTCACTTTAAAATTTCAAAGGTTTATTGAACCTCAACAAACACAACAAAGGACTCAAAAAGAAAAAAGGGACAGCACCGGGAACACAACTGACTGCCAGAGGCTCATCCACAAAGCGGCTGCTCCACCTTTTATAGCCCTGGTGTTGCACCAGCCAACCCCGGCCCCTCCCAAAATCTGCCAGTCAGCTCTTCTTTGTGTCCATTGGTGGAGATTGTCCCCAAACTGGACGGGAGGTGAGGAGTTCTCCATTCCCCATTCCCCATTCCCCACGCCCTCCCTCCGCACGGCCCTGACAGCCCAGGCTGCCGGTGGCAGCAGCACAAGGGGATAAAAGGCACTGCTGGGAGAACAGAGGGTGTCCAAACAACAACTCACAACAACATAACCACACATCAACAAAACTTCTCTTAGCATACACACACACAATATTCATCCCTTCACTGCGAGAGCAAATCATCACATCATCCGTCTATAACATCCCTCATCTAACAGAGCTCTCCTGCCCTGGTGTGAGTGTTGGGAAGTGCTTTAGTTGTAGGATGTGTTTTATCGAGGATTTTACTGTCCCAGCTTGGGGAACCTTGTCCCCACAGATACCAGCCCTTCCTGCCAGTTTAATGTGACCATCAGGGAGTTGAACTTTTCCCGGATTTGCTGGGGCTTGTTAATGATGCACTGTGTGGTAATTAGCACTTTGATCCCTGATTGCAGTTTAGAGACCTTTCTCTTGTAATCCCTGGCATTAGACGCCAATTTTAAGCAATAAATATTTTTTCATGGAAACCTCCTCTGTCTTTTATCTCCCTGCCAGCCCTGGAATCCCTTCACACCACCTCCTGAGGAGTGTGAGCTTCCAGATCTTGGATCAGCAGAGTGAACATTGTGGTGGAAGATATCCAAGGCAGATTTGGGGTTGCCCAGGTCTCCTATGCATATCTCTACCAGCTCTGGGTGTCACAAAAGCTTTGATGGACAATGGTCTAGGTTATGGAGACAAATTTCAGGAGGAAATGCCCTGGAAGGAGTGTTTCCTCTAAGGAGCAAGGGCTTCAATGACTCTCTTTAGGGAGTTCCTCTTGAAGGGAAGGGAAGAGGGGAAAAAACTTCTGGCTTCAAGCTAGCTAAAAGCTAATCCCCCAAAAAGCCAGTGCGGGGTCCCTGGTCCATCCCAGAGAGAGAGATTGAACCAAAACCACGCCGGAGCCCAAAGCTCCCTGCCCCACCCCTGGGTCCATCCTACCCCTACAGCTGTTTTCTGGGCCTAAAGCAGACAGTCATGGAATAAAGCCTCATTATAAAATCACCCCAAGACAACAATATTCAGAGCTCTTCCCTCCCAGTGGTCCTGTCCCACCAAACATCGTCCTGGGTTGGTGTCTTGCAGTTGCTGACAATCCTGCTGTGAGGGAGGGCTTGAACCAGCACCCTTCAGCATCCCCCACCAGAATTTACACAGGGCTGGAGGCCCTGTTCCTCCCATCACAGTCTCACAGATCTCCCAGCAGAGCTGGTTCCCTAAAACCTTTCAGGGTGTGTCTCCCATCCTTCCAGGAAAAGGACACGTGGCAGGGAGCTGGGAAGCTGGCCCTTCATGAAAGGACAGGGTCTTTTAAGGCCCAGGCCTGCCACACAAAGGTTCCCAGGAAAGAAAAAGAGAGTCCCCCTTTTTCCTAGTCCCAGGTAAGTATTCCCACAAATCCTGCCCTGCCAGGAGCTCCCTTATCCCTTTCCATAGCACTTGGATCCAGATTCTGGAGCAGGTTGCTGCCTCCCACACTGTTGGATTAAAAAAACCCAGCTCTTGCAGAGATGGGGCAATTGAGAGGCTTTAAAAGACTTTATTCCATTCTCAGTCTCATACATGGGTAAGACACAGAAGATGTTACAGGCAATGCCCCTCAATCAGAAGCCAAGCTATTTTCTGGTTACATTATAAATGTTTTTCAGCCTATTAGCTTTTGCCACACAATGCTTCTAATACTGCTAACACCAATCACTATTGATTTAACCGCAGGTGCTGTTGCTACAATGCATCTCTCACAGTTCTAANAGTAAAATCGGAAACTTACAGCAATCAGGAGTAATTCAGATAAAACCATAAACACATATATAAGATTAGGTAATTAGTAATCCTTGAAATACTGTGCTGTCACTCCAGAGTCTGCAAACAGCTGATAAGCCTCATTCTAAAGTGAGGGCTTAGAAAATCATTGCCAAGTATGATTCCCAAACTCAACTTCAAAAGGGGTTCCAGCAATTATAGGTCCAAATTCGGCAAGTCAAAATGCCCTGGGTAGAGTTTTGGTGCAGAAAACACCTGGGTTTGGCTTACTTCCTGACCAGGTGAGGCTGGGGATTGGCCAGGGCCCATGCCTCTACTGGAAGGGTCTCCCTCATCTATTCTAAAAAGTTCTCAGTAATAGTAGTTAGGGAAGTTTGTTAAAATGATACGTGTCTTGTAGATAGATACAAAGATATAATAATGTATGTAGAGCAGGTGGCTTTGTTATTTGTTTTCAGTTAAACAGTCAATGGTATACCATAGACAAATAGCAAATAAGTAAAATAATAATATCTTACGGATAATGCTTGTAATTAAAGTCAGTGAATTCACATCATGAGATTAACAATATAATCAGGATTATTAAAATATCAGTAGTAACTGTCTTAAGGAATTAAGGTAATATTTTCTTAGACATTTATGTACATATGAAAATGAAGCAAAAAAAGTAAAAAGAAAGCATTAAATAGCTTACAACTAATAACAGTTATAGTATGAAATTGTTATTCATTCTTTAGTGCTACCTATGGAAGATAAAACAGCAGAGATTGTTCTTATTTCTATGACAAAAATAGCTGCATCTTGTAATTTAATCAATACACTTAAAACTGTTTTTATATCAAGTCCAATTTCAATTTAGACGTGGCAAAGAAAAATAATTACACTTAAATCACCGAATAGTTGTACTGAAAGATTTGCAATAAAATTACTTCACTACTCCAGATAAAGTTCAAAGTTTGCTTTTAATGTGAGCAAAGGAATGTTAAATTTACGACTTAGCTAATTACTCTCAGTAAATCATGCAGTCTTGCTGTGTTACCGATGGGCAGGAAGACACCACACCCACACAAACACCTTTAAATCTTTCCAGCCACGATAATGTTAAAAATCACAAGTCACAGGTTAGCGAAAGTAGAAGGTAAATTTTAACAGAGTTTCGGTCGGCACGCAGCATCAGTTGATATTTTGATGTGCTGTCATTTCAGCACGCTGTGCAGGCTATGATGGGCTGGCCAGCGCTGGCTGCTGGCCGGCATCATGCAGGGAGGCAAAGGTCCGGTTCTTTCTTAGAGATGACAGGTCCAGGGTCAAAGGGATGTTCTTCATCCTTCCCCCCTCCATTCCCAGGGCAGTGGCCGGCAGCAAAAGCGGTCCCAGATCGTGGTGCCTGGTGTCTTTCTCCCACCTCTAGGGGAAGAGGAGGAGCGGATGGCTGTAGGAAAGGATTTAGAGCCTTCGGTGGGTCTCTTGGGTTAGGAGAGAACAAATCAGGTTCGTGTCCTGGATCTGTGACACCTCATCTCAGAGTTTGCATACAGATGTACAAGACT
>VXBQ01003616.1:470165-495539 GCA_013400175.1 Phainopepla nitens | reverse complement strand
CAGCACACCTTATCTCAGAGTTTGCACATAGATATACAGGACTGTGTGAGCTTTCAGTCAGGCTTTGAGAATTCTCTACAAATACATTTCCCACATCTCCCCCCATTCTCTTGATTTGAAAAACAGCATACATGAGTTTTGTCACGAATATAAAAGGAATAACAACACAAAACAACACATGCAGTAAAATCGGAAACTTACAGCAATCAGGAGTAATTCAGATAAAACCATAAACACATATATGAGATTAGGTAATTAGTAATCCTTGAAATACTGTGCTGTCACTCCAGAGTCTGCAAACAGCTGATAAGCCTCATTCTAAAGTGAGGGCTTAGAAAATCATTGCCAAGTATGATTCCCAAACTCAACTTCAAAAGGGGTTCCAGCAATTATAGGTCCAAATTCGGCAAGTCAAAATGCCCTGGGTAGAGTTTTGGTGCAGAAAACGCCTGGGTTTGGCTTACTTCCTGACCAGGTGAGGCTGGGGCTTGGCCAGGGCCCATGCCTCTACTGGAAGGNGTACATATGAAAATGAAGCAAAAAAAGTAAAAAGAAAGCATTAAATAGCTTACAACTAATAACAGTTATAGTATGAAATTGTTATTCATTCTTTAGTGCTACCTATGGAAGATAAAACAGCAGAGATTGTTCTTATTTCTATGACAAAAATAGCTGCATCTTGTAATTTAATCAATACACTTAAAACTGTTTTTATATCAAGTCCAATTTCAATTTAGACGTGGCAAGGAAAAATAATTACACTTAAATCACCGAATAGTTGTACTGAAAGATTTGCAATAAAATTACTTCACTACTGCAGATAAAGTTCAAAGTTTGCTTTTAATGTGAGCAAAGGAATGTTAAATTTACGACTTAGCTAATTACTCTCAGTAAATCATGCAGTCTTGCTGTGTTACCGATGGGCAGGAAGACACCACACCCACACAAACACCTTTAAATCTTTCCAGCCACGATAATGTTAAAAATCACAAGTCACAGGTTAGCGAAAGTAGAAGGTAAATTTTAACAGAGTTTCGGTCGGCACGCAGCATCAGTTGATATTTTGATGTGCTGTCATTTCAGCACGCTGTGCAGGCTATGATGGGCTGGCCAGCGCTGGCTGCTGGCCAGCATCATGCAGGGAGGCAAAGGTCCGGTTCTTTCTTAGAGATGACAGGTCCAGGGTCAAAGGGATGTTCTTCATCCTTCCCCCCTCCATTCCCAGGGCAGTGGCCGGCAGCAAAAGCGGTCCCAGATCGTGGTGCCTGGTGTCTTTCTCCCACCTCTAGGGGAAGAGGAGGAGCGGATGGCTGTAGGAAAGGATTTAGAGCCTTCGGTGGGTCTCTTGGGTTAGGAGAGAACAAATCAGGTTCGTGTCCTGGATCTGTGACACCTCATCTCAGAGTTTGCATACAGATGTACAAGACTGTGTGAGCTTTCCGTCAGGCTTTGAGAGTTCTCTACAAACCCATTTCCCACACCACACCAGCAACATGACCAGGCTGGAAGAGCTTCTTGAGTCCGTGCTGGAGGTTGGTGGCTCCCTTACCAGTGCCACCACCCTGGACCAGTTTTTGCTAGTTTTGGCTTGAAAACACTTGGAACCGGTACAGATTCACTCCTGAAGGCAAAGGTGTTGTTTGGCATGTGAGAGGTTGGGAGATGTCGACAAGGCTGTGGGAAAAGTGAGAGCAGGAAATGGAAAGAAAGGAGTGTCCTAAGCTCACTCTTTCTTCCTACCTGGAGTAGGAAGGGGTCTTACTGCATCCACCTCTGCCTACTCTTTTAGAAAGGAGATCTGCCTGAATTACTGCTTGGCTTGTCTTCCCACAGCAGAAGAACACCTCAGTGTGGTGGTTCTCACCTCCACATATTTTATAAAATCCATCAATTCCATGGCAATTCTGTAGCTCTACAATTCCTGGCATAGTCTCAGCATTGTACAAGGAGTCCAAAGGTTGGCTGGTGGATATGGTAGGAGGTGGCTTATGGCACCTTCCTCTGCAGCACAGCAGGACCATGAGCACTGTGAGCTGTAACTGATGCAATTCCCAGTGCTCTGTCACTCCCACTCACTCCAGGGCTTCAGCACTGCCCTAGTGGGGCTGTGGCCACACTAGTTTTGCTACAAGCCAGTTGCTGTTGGCCTTTTTGGCCACTTGGAATCTCTATATGGTTTGAGACCATACACTGCATTTAACCTCCCCTCCTCTGCACTAAGATGCCCTGCACCCCGGAAATCATTTGGATATAGTACTAAGTTCTGGAAACCCACGTACTTGGGTTGTCCCAGCCTCGTCCTGGCTGGATTTGTCTTGGTCAGGTCAGGGTTTGATGTTTATATCAGGATATGAAGAGCTTTCCCTGGAGGAGTGTGGGGGATAGCAATGGAATTTGGCTGTTCTGCTTCCTGATGGCAGCCTGCTTCCCTTTCTGCTCCCTTCCCTCCCTTCCTCACTGCCTGGCTTGTTGGTCTCCTGTGGAAGAGAGGTCTCCAAGCACCTCACAGGAGGGAGCACCCCGACCTGAGGCGCGATGTCTTTGCAGGAAGACAGCAGGAGGGTGTCCTCTGTCAGCGAGCACTTCACTAAGCCTGGGACAGCAATGACACCAAGTGGTGGCAGTGGACTTTCACTGAATTCCCGCTAAGCCAGCTCCTACTCTGAGTCAGTCCCACAACCAAAGACACAAATTGTCAATCGTGAAGGTGACTTGTGTCTGTTTATCTCACTTCATGTTCTTTTCCCATCCCTGGGGTCATGCCATGGCCTCAGGTTTTGGGGGAAGCCCAGGAACAGCAATGGTCACAGCTGTGCGTGACCTCTCAGGACTTCCAAATAAACGTGTCACAGGTCTGAACACCCCAAGAAAGTCATCCCAGTGACTGTGAGGGGCCTTATTGCATGTCTCCTTGCAGTGTGCAGAAACAGCAAGTTCTGCTGTGAGCAAGGACTTGAGTCCCAGGACCAGCGTGGAGGGTTACCCTCAAACCAGAGGAGCAACAGGAAGAAATCAGAGCTGGGAAAAAACCCAAAGTGAAGAATTTACTAATTTCCTAAGTTTGGGCACAAAGCTCTGGTCCTGGAACTTTTCAAAGAACATGACCTGGTGAGTGATAGGACACTGTGCAGAGCCTATGCATGCTGTGGGTCAGCAGGTAAATGTCAGAAGAGTGGATGACAGGGCAGAGCCAGCAAATTGCCAAAAAATTATGAGCTTCCTCAAAAACTTTCCTGACCCCCTCAGTTTGTAATCTAAATTCAAGAGGGAATAGCAGTTTAGGGCTTGAGTAGTTGTTTGCTAATGAGGGAGAAATAGAAACAGTGAAACAGCTGAGCAGCAGAGCCAGCCTTCCTACAAGGAGGTTTTCAAGCCCTGAGTAATCCAGTCTGAGCTCAGGGCTCATGCTGCTTTGGGCAGATGGCTGGACCACAGATCTGCTGAGATTTTCTCCAGCCTGTCATCCTGTGCCTGTAGGATGGTGTCCAAGGCAGGTCCTGGGCACTCAGGGCTCGGAGGCCCAGCATTGCTCCAGTCCACCCCGTTCAGAGGAGGATGAAGAGAGATGGAACGTGCTCTCCTGGAATGGACCTTGCCATGGAAGGCACTGCCTGTGGAAGACTCATCCATGAAAGAGCAGGTGTATCCCTCCTGCCTTCAGCTGTTGCTTCCACCAGGGGACTGAGTGTGACCTGCAGTGACAACAGGGAGGAGGAGAGGTGCTGAAAGTGAGCCTGGCAAAAGGGAGGGGAGGTGCCTTCCCCAGGTGCGAAAATGCTTGGGGGGGTTGGTTTTTTTCCAAAATCTGAATCAAATAATTAAATTAATTGACAATAAATTAACTTACATTCCCCAAGGAGAACCTCTTCTGCCCATGACAGCAGTCAACAAGAGACCTCATCCTTCTTTATCTCAGCTCAGAGGAGAGTGATGGGGGCTGGGGACACACAGATAGAGAGGCAGCTGGACAGGTTCTGGCTGGGTCAGAGGGAGAATGAGGATCTCACCTGGGTGCCTCATGGCCAGGAACCTGCTCCCCCTCCAGTGAGTTTGACAGGGTGGTCCCATGACACATCAAGTCAGGAACCCCATTAGGCTGTCAGTCCCTCACACTGCTGGCTGAGGGGCATCTGGTTTCCTCCAGTGTCAAACACAATCCACAGTGTCATTATTTTTCTTGCTAATAATTAGTTTTAAGTCAAGGCTTTACTCCAGCTAATGAAAAGGTGAGCTGGGGGTCACCCACATCCCAGAACTCAGCTGCAAGTCTGGGCAAAAAGTGGATGTTAGAGGAAGGATTCCTGCATGAATGACTGCAGGACAGTGGAAAACCTTTTGAGCAAAGCTGGTGGGTAGGAGACCATGAAGGACTCACAAAGGGAATAGCTAGAGGTGGGTGCTCACCAGCAGGATGTAGAACCTGGGAGGCTGAAGGTGCTGCTGTTCCCTGGGGCTGCAGCCAAGAAACCGCTCCAGTGAGGAAGAGGAGGCTTCACAGGATCTGAACTATCCTTGAAGGGATAGGGAGCACGGTGGGAAGGTCTCTACCATGGCTTTGATCCCTCTGCTAGTTATCAGCATCTTCAGATACTGGATAATCCCTTGGCCTGGTGTGACATGGCTCTGAGGTTCCTGGTCTTGGGCGAAGGGCTCTCCTCCTGTGGGATAAAAGTATCAGGTTGAATTTATAATCAGAATTGTGGGGAGCAGAGTGTAAAAGTTTATGGTTTCATTTATGGCATCACTCTGGGCTATGCGGCCAGGTTTTGCTCTTCCTGGGGAAATCCCCAGGGCCATGGAGATGCTCCAGGGAAAGGCTGACACAATAGCAATTGCTCAGCTGGGAGGAGAGAAGGCACAGGAGAGACCTCAGAGCCCCTGCCAGTGTCTGAAGGGGCTCCAGGAGAGCTGGAGA
Organism: Phainopepla nitens; assembly: GCA_013400175.1. Classification (NCBI taxonomy): domain Eukaryota; kingdom Metazoa; phylum Chordata; class Aves; order Passeriformes; family Bombycillidae; genus Phainopepla; species Phainopepla nitens. The sequence goes on along the minus strand of VXBQ01003616.1, from coordinate 490,624 downwards.
GGGACTGGGGACAAGGGCCTGAAGTGACAAGACAAGGGAGAATGGCTTCCCACTGCCAGAGGGCAGGGACAGATGGGATATTGGGAAGGAATTTCTCCCTGAGAGGGTGGTGAGGCCCTGGCACAGGTTGCCCAGAGCAGCTGTGGCTGCCCCATCCCTGGAAATGTCCAAGGCCAGGTTGGACAGGGCTTGGAGCAATCTGTGATAGTAGAAGTTGTCCCTGCCCCTGGAATATGGCCACCCAACCCCTTCTATGATCCCATGACCCCCATGAGTGGCTGGCAGCCAGAGGGTGCATATGTGAGCAGCACTTTCAGAAGGTATAGAACCAGAGTCTGCTCTTGGGACTGTTCCATCACCCATTTCAGCCAGGTGCCAGCTCCCTCCTCCAGCCATCCTGCATAACAAAGGGCCCTGGGGCTGTACCTCTGCCCCTGTGAGTGTTTAACTGCATGTACCAGGCCAGGGTGCACCAAGCCATTATCACAAAGTACCCTCATAATCAGATTGAGTGTTTGATGGCCAAGGCCAAGGAGCCTGTAGTGCCACAAGGCAACTCTGCTTGAGCCAGAAATCCCACCACTGCCAGGACAAGATTTTGCTGGTAAAATTCCCAGCAAAGAGAGTCACAAAGATCCTCCAGCGGTGAGTGGTATGATGAGCTCACCCAAGTGTGCTGTTTTACCATGTCAGGGTCTCCTTCAGTGAGCAGAGGCTGCAGGGACTGAATCCAACCCCTGTGAGCTGTTGAGAGCCAGGAGCTTCCCTTCACCCACCCCCAAGATGCTCCCACTCCCCATTCCCCCTGCAGAAGCCCTGGGGTCTTCCTTCCTACCCCACAGACAAGACTGTGCAAAGAGCCAGTTTTATTCACACGGACACATCAGACATCAAGAAAACACAAAAGGTACAGGAACTATACAGGGAGGCTCTGCTTTTCACACGTGCCATCACTATTAACAATATTTCAGACAGAATAAATAAAAGAGACATTGCTGTAGAAACCCACAAGGACGATGCTCTCCTCTGTTCACCACGCAGAGCCGACCTTGCAGACCCCATCCTTGCCAGCTGCGCCTCTTCAGTTTGAAAAGTACTTCTCCAGCACCTTCATTAGAAGCCCTGTCTCCTACAAAACAAGACACAACGGTGAGACATGGGGTCATGCACACAACCACCACCATCACCTCCCACGCTGGGTACCGTGGGGCAGATCAGACAAACATCCACTGCGATGGCCCTTTCAGGGGAGGCTCGGGATGGCACATGAGAAGGACAGAGCCAGAAGCCTCCCATCTGTGCTCCAGCAGCTGAACCACCACTCAGATGTCAAATTTCATCCCAGTGAGGCAGCAGCCACTGGGCTGAGCTTCAGGGGAGAGCCTCATTTAGCAGAGAATGCGAGAAGGCAAAAAGAGACAGAACACAGCAGGAAAGAGTCACAGAGGGGTTTGTGGGACTGGCACTGACCACAGGTCCCAGAGCTACTCAGGGCAGCACCTGCCTTCAGGCAGAAGGGCTCTCCCCATAGCCCTGGAGCTGTTCCATTCCACGCACATGGTCTCTGCATCCTGGGGAGTCAATGCCACACACCCAAGGAGATGGCAAAGGATGGGAAGGATCCTCTTCTGCCAGCCCAATCTTTGTCACGCAGAGCAACACGGCAGCACTGCGAAGCCTCGGCATGCTGAGAGCCAAGCCCTCTCTGCCACACGTGGCTGGAAAGTTGAGATGGAAGCGGCAGATCCCGAGCAGGGCATGGACCAGGGCTTTCTCAGGGCAGAGCTATGAAAAAGTCCGTGAGGAAGGTGGGACCGTGGCGCACGGATCAGTTCAGGCTGGGTGCTGACACCTGGTGTCCAACAACAGTCATGCTGAGAGGGAAAGCTGTCAGGAATTTGGACTGGCACTGTGACAACCACAAGAGCAAGAAAAAATAAGGCCACACAGAAGAGTATAACGTGGACAGCACTCAGAGACACTGGGGAGAAGCAGTTCTGTAATATCCACAAAAGCACAGATGGGAGGATGCCCTGGGGATGGGTGGGAGAAAGGAGCAGGAGGGCAGGAGTTGGGGAAATGAGGTGTTCAGAGGTGCCCAGTTTTAGAAGAAGCAAAACCAGAAACAGCATCCAGCAAGGTGACTAAGGGGACCAGGGCACTGGCCAAGGAGAGGCTTCAGGCTTTGGGAAGAGAAAGTGAAGGGCAGGAGCCAGTTGCACATCAAGCAGCTCAGCTGTGATGCCACATGTGGGCATGGAATCCCACCTTGTCCTAGAGAGGCCCCAGGCACCGAGGCAGGCACTGGCCAGCACCTGCATGGCCACAGACAAATCACCCTCCAGCAGCAGACCTTTGGTACCCAGGGCCACACCTGGCCAGTACCCGCCCCTGGGCACTGGGAATGAGCACTGGCAGGGCTCTGGCACCCAGCTGGAACCTGTGGCACAGCACCAGCACTCAGGGCAGCCTTTGCACAGGCACATCTGCAACGTGAGCAGCGATCTGCGAAGGGGAGAGCCCCAGGGAGCACCTTTACCAAGTTCACACCACACGCTCAGAAACAAGGCAGGGCAGCACATCTACCAGCTCTACCACCCTCTCAACAAGTGCCCTCCTGCTCAAAGGTTCCTCGGGGGGCATGGGGAAGGGTCCAGAACCTTCACAGCCCTTATCTCCTTTCCAGCTGCATCCAAGAAGCAAACACTGCAGCAGCCCAGCCCAGCCCACTACACAGGGAGTGGGGTGGGCTGGTGCCTTCAGCCATGCCCAGCTGTATCTTCACTGTGGAAAGCCTTCTACCCAACGGGAACAGCTCTCTGGGATGCACCAGTTTGCCTTAATCTGCTGAAACTGAGTCCAAAAGGGGTTTGAACAATCAGTGGCTCTCAGGCTCCCAGTCCTGCAACTCTGCTCCACCTGTGCCAAGGAGGAGCGAGCTCTGCCTAACCCTGCATAGCAGAAATAGCTTTACCTGCATGCAGTGCTACTGGATAGCTCCTCAGGCATCTGGCTCAGTGGGACAGCTCAGGCAGGACTGACCTAAGAGGATTTCATCCTTTTTAGACTCCCAGTTACTTCCTGCAGTGACTGGAAAGGGTGAGACACCAGGGAAGTGTGCAGGAGGCAACAGACAAGCAGAGCCACACAGACTAATTCCATCTATGGATGCAGAAATTTCATCCCTGGACTGAGCAATTCAATCTCTACATCCTGCCTGAGGATCTGTGCCTGTGCATTGCTCCCAGGGGCAGGTTTTCCACTAGGAGCTGAGCGAGCTCCAAGGTAAAAGCCACAGTGAGGCTGAGGATCTGCTGATACACAGTGGGACCAGTGGAGCTTCTCCCTGCTCCCCAAAACCCACTCTGCAGCAGCAGGACTAATGCACACCCACCCTCTGGAAGGCTTTATGCCCTCAGCATCGAGGGATCCCAACCACAGTGACAGTGAAAGCTCTTTACTTGCCAGATGCCTTTCCCTTCACATATTGCATCCCTCTTGGTCTCTCGCTGTGGAAATAAGAGGGAAAAAGGACTTCCCTGTCCTTGGAAAAGGGGATATCATCCTCTTCTGCATCTGGCTGAGGAAGACTCAGATGCTTATTAACAACCCCTGGAGACCACCACTGTCACAGCTCCATCACAGTGTTACTTGCTCATCCTCACACTCTTCCCAAACACCTGGGACTATTTGTCACTGCCCAGCTAGACACAAGTCTCAGGACACATCTCTCTCCCTTTATGGTTGGTCTTAAGAAGTAGTTTAAGGAGAGTTAAAAGGAAGATAAAGAGGGGAATGCACCTCAAGTAGCTGTGCAGGTGCTCCCATCTCCACATAGCTTCTCCACCTTTCTGCTCTGAGCATCTCCCTCCATCAAAGTCAGTATTCACCTGGTCAGTGAGGTCATATTTCCCTTGGTTCTCATCCAATAGCCTTTCTTGCAAGAGGATTTTCAGGAGCTCCCGGGTCAGCAGTTCCATCATGTCCTCCAGCAAGGCTCGTAGAGAGGGACCGAAGACCATTGGCACTGCAGGCTCCCCCGGAGTCTCCAGGTGTGGGGAGCCTGTGACGCTCTTCTTCCCCATGAAGTGACCTGCAACACCACACACGGTGTGTCTGGGGGGACACCGGGCTCCGGCTGAGCTGTCACCACCCACCCTGCACCGGCAGGAACCAGGAGTTAGCACCGAGCCACCAAACGCCCAAACCAGCTGAGTCAAAGCAAGCCAGAAATCCCAGGTCCTCGCTCCACATGGGATTTTTGGGAAACTTCCCTCTCTGTTCCTGCTGACAAGATCTCTGGGGTTACAGAGGTGCCACCCAGGGATGCGGGACTGGTCAGCCTGCTGGGGATGTTGGACCTGCTGCCCAGGCATGCAGGTGGAGGTGACTTCACGCCTGCCCCGGCCTCGCCCTGCCCATGGTGGTACTGCCAGCATCCTCCTCCCCTCGCGGGAGCAGGGCGCTCCGCACAGGCAGCCGCGGGACAGTGCGGAGCTCGCCCGCCCCGCACTGTCCCCGTGTCCCGCGTGTCCCCGTGCCCCCCGCCCGGTACCTGTGGCCCAGAGGTTGCCGCGGGGGTTGACCTTGATCTTGGCGGCCTGGCTGCGGTGCTCGGCGAAGTCGAGGTGGACGGCGGGTCCCAGCGCGGCTCCGCAGAGCAGCAGCAGGAGGCAGCGCAGCGCCATCGCCGCCGCGGGACCCGCGCCCGCCGCCGCCGCCTCCCGGTTATACCGGCGGGGGCGGGACCTCGCGACAGCCCGCCCCGCCCCGGGCTGACAGCTCCGGCCCTCCGCTTGTGCCCGGAGTGTGTCATCCGAGCGCTCGGGGGCGCGGGAGCCGTGACTGACCCGCCACTGAGGTGAACAGTGACAGACTCGCCACCGAGTCTGATGCCCATTCCCAGATCTCTCCGTCGTGGCCTGTCCATGCTTCCACCTTCTCCGTGCTGCCTTTTTGCACCATGAGCTTCATCTCCAGTTTACTCAAACCCATGTCCCAATACACGTACCGGCCTGATTACCGGGATGGAGAATCCGAGGATCACGTCCTTCAGGACCAGCCAGCTCTGCCCAGCTCCTTCACTTTCCAGAGCAGCCTCCCAGAGGATCCCACTTACTGCAGGGCATGAGCACCAGAGCCTGTGTATCACTTCTCACCCTTTTGAGGTTTTGCAGACCACATTTCCTGATTGCTACACCCAAACCTTCCATGGATAATCACGTTGCCCATGAGCTCCTCCTTTTCCATTAATGGGATGGAGCAGTGCCCAGCCATGCCAGGGACACAGACAGTGGGGGCCTGGGACACACACTGTGTGAAGTAAACTTCAGGTGAAACTGGAAGCATTTGATCAGAGGCCTCCAAGGCACAGGTTGTGCTTTGTTTCTTCTTGTCCCTTGCCTGCAGCCAACAGGGATTCCTCCAGGTTCCATATTTACACAGGGATACTCTCAGGGTCTGGACCACAGTAGGCTGGGGTGAGGTCTGGTGGAGGTAGCCAGGGTCAGACATAGTCCTGGCAGGTCCATAGTGAGGAGGAGGATCTAGGGCCAGGTCAAGCCAGTCACTCACTCAGGCACTGCTGAGCTTCCACAAGGCAGATCAACGATGGGCTACAGGCCCAGGGCTGAGCTCAAGTGGTTCCTGGGTCCCTGTGGATAGAGGGAAGTCCCAGGTGGGACCCATGAAAGCTAATTAGTGTCCTAAAGGCCCTGACAGCTTATGCTGGATTTACAGTTCCATAACTTTGCAAGGGAGTGCTGGTTGGTGGGGATGAGATGACCAAGTTCTCCTGGGAAAGGGCAGAGGGAATTCATTAGCAATGCCCCTCTCAGCATGTGCTACTGTTCAGGAGAACAGGGCTGGATGTGACACATTCCCCTTTAGCAGCAGGGGGTCAAACTGCAAACTCAGCTCTAAGCTTACTGGAAGAAAAAAAAATCCCAAAGTGTTCCTGTGTTACCAGGCATCCTCCAAACTGTGAGAGTGTTCCCTTGGGTGGCCAGATTAGCATGGGTACCCTTACTGTTCCAGAGATCTGCCACGGTGATGGACAGGACCTCTCCTCCCTCACCTACCAGGTGTGACACCTCTGCCAGCCTTGTGTCCAGCTGTGACCCTTTAGGGGACCACAGGATGCATGAACACAGTGCTCACCCCAGATGTGTCATTTGCAGCACCACAGCCCCAACTCTCACATCCACATCATGGCAGCCTCGTCTCCCCCACTGAGTCAGCAGGGAGAGGAGACCTGAGGCCCCTGTTCCCAGTGTTGCTGGTGGCTGGGACTACTACTCAGGCTCTGGTGTCCCCTCCCAGTGCCCACATGCCAGTGCTGCATCTGGACAGACAAAAACACCCCCATCCCTTCTCTATTTCCTCTCTCAGCCCGTGTCTCCACCCCAGAGTCCTGCACTGCCATTGCACTGACAAAACACAGCTTGAAATGGATGGACATTATCCCAAGCATTTTCTTCAAAACAGTTTTAAAATCACTCATGGGGCCAAAGTGATGGAAATTTGGGGTGTCTGGAGAAGGTAGGGGATGTAGGAAGGGCAGGAGTAGGAGGAGGAGGATGTGAGGTCCAGAGAAGGTGCTGGATGTGAAGGAAGATCCTGGTGCTGCCCAGCACTGGCACAGCTGAGTCTGGCTTCTCCTTACCCTGGGGAAGGGGTGTTTTTTGGAAAGCTGAGCTGCAATCCTCCACTGTAGGGAACAGCAAGCTGAAGGGTTACCTGTAGGATTAGGGAGGATGAAGCCAGGGATAAAGTGATCCCAATTACAGAGGGCAGATGAAAGAGCCCTGGGCAATTACGGCACCAACTGAAGCGTGACAGGGTTAAGTCCCACTCCTGCAGTGCTCCTCACAGGCAGCCCCAGGGGACAAAGGATGAGCAGTGGGAAGCTGCAGGGTTTCAAACAGGATGAAGGCTTTTGCACCGCTCTAATTAGATGCACAACTAAATGCATCCAGACCTTCCTTCTTTTTCAGCTGGTGTTACCTCAGCCAAGGTGGGAGCAGAAGAACAGGCATTTTCCATCCCAGTGGCACTGCTAAGCAAGCTTGGGAAAGACTGGGAAAAGGAGATCAGGGAGCTCCTGCCCTTTTGCAGTGCCACTGTACACCCTCAAAAACTGAGGAGATGTCAGATTAATTGCTGACTACTAAAAGGCTTGACCTCATGATGTGTGTGTGGGAGATGTGAGCCCATAACCCTGATTTCAAGTCTGAACAGCTATTCAGAGACGTGTTGGAGACTGGAAGTGGGAGCAAAATTCAGGGCAGCCAGTGGGGCTTTACTGGAAAACAACTGGTGAAAGGACCCCGAGCTCAGCAATCACTGAGCAGCAGCAGCACCAGTGCTGGGATCCAGGCAGGGCTCCAGGAACAGCAATTCCTTCGTCCACAGCAGCCTTGGTACATACCAGCCCCAAACACCAACAGAGAGACCAGATTTTTCCTGGATTTTCCAGTCTTCACAAAGAAATTGTTCCTAATTTTAGGGAAAATAACTGGCATCCAGGACCTGCTTGAAAAAGGCACCAGGACCTGAGTTCCAGAACCTGGTCACCAGCCTGGTGGGGTTTGTGGTAGATTCTCTGCCTCTCCCTTTGTCCCACTCTGGTAGGTCAGAGCAAGACACCCAGCCTGGCACCTGCTGGGACTTCCAGCATTCCAGGTAGGAACTGACACTGCAGTGCTTCTCTGCCACTTGCTCTCTCCAGCTCAGCAGAGATTCACCTTCCCAATAGCTACCAGCCTCCAAAGGAATCTTCTCAGCTTTACATATCAAAAAAAGCTGTAGAAATTCTACTTTATAAATCAGTTTTGCTGGCAGAGGTCAGCACACCGACTTTCACAGGTGATGCAGGAGATGGGGCTGTTGGCAGCCCCAGAGGTGACTCAGAAAATGGCAGGCTGCCGATGGTTATGTCCTCGCGGCAGAGGAGGGTCTGCACAGAGCTCCTCCTCCTCTCTGTAGGATTTACCCTCAGGGGCTGGGTGAGAGCTGCCCTGCACAGCCCCACACCCTCCAGGAACGGCCCTTCACGCCCAAAACACCTCAAAGCTTCAGGGATCGTCAGCTTCCTCAGATGCCTGGAGCCAGAGGGAGCAGGGGTTGTTTTGTTCTGTTTTCCCCCAGCAATTGACACACACAGTTTACTCTGGATGGCTGCTGACCACAAAACTGGCATTTTCACAGCACAATCTGTAACAACCCCGATGTTTCAGACAGTAACACTTAACTTGGAACCCGTTGTTTTATAAATAGAGTTAAAATTGGTTTTGCTCCCTGTGCACCATTTTATATTTATGTACATTTAAATTTCATCTTCTTTATTACCCAGTTTCTTCCCTTCTCCCTTTTGTTCTTTACCTTTTAGCAAATGATTTCTCCTGTAAAGATCTCGCCACCTGTTCCAGGGTTGCTTTTTCCTTCAGGAGCCTTTGCTGAGGGACCTTGCCAAATACCTTTGGGAAATCCAGGTGGATGATCCCTGTGGGTTCACCTTGCCCATAGGCCTCCAAATTCCTTCAACAAGTTCCAAGTCTGCTCTTAGGGTGTTCTGTTCCTTATCAAACTCCTCAAGTAGGGATAAGATGAGCAATAACAGATCTGTGAAACAGGCACTAGTGGCAAATCCTCTAAATGCACCTAAAGATGAAGCAGGATTTCACCAGGTAAAGAAAGAGAGCCACAACTAAGGAAAATAAATGGATGTAAAAACTGCACAGCCAAAAGGGCCTCGCTAACAAATGTAACCAGCCAACCTGAAAAAACCCTGGTTCAAGGGCTTTAAAGCAAGGTCCATTTTGTTTTTTCTCTGCTTTGCATCCAGGTCTGGAGTCCCCAGCACACGAAAGACATGAACCAGTTGGAGCAAGTCCAGATATGGCAACGGAGATGCTCCAAGGGCTGAAGCCCTTCTGTTCTGGAGCCAGGCTGGGAGAGCTGGGGGTGCTCACCTGGAGAGGAGAAGGATCCAGGGAGACCTCAGAGCTCCTGCCAGTGTCTAAAGGGGCTCCAGGAGAGCTGGAGGATGACTTCAAACAAGGGCCTGGAGTGACAAGACAAGGGGAAATAACTTCCCACTGCCAGAGGGCAGGGTTAGATGGGATATTGGGAAGATACTCTTTCCTGCAAGGGTGGTGAAGCCCTGAAACAGGCTGCCCAGAGCAGCTGTGGCTGCCCCATCCCAGGAAATGTCCAAGGCGAGGTTGGACATGGCTTGGAGCAAGCTGGGATAGTGGAAGGTGTCCCTGCCCACAGCAGGAAGTGAGACTGGCTGGGCTTTAAGGTCCCTTCCAGCCCAAGTCATCCTGAGATTCCATGCTTTAGTATCCTTGGCACTGACTCTGGCCGCCGAGAGAGGTGGCCAGGCTGACAAGGGAGAGACTCCATGCTGTGGAGTTCAGGTTTCCCAGGCCCTGCAAATATCTACCTGGGCAGGCAAATACGTGCTCAAACTGATGGCTTTAATAAAAAACAAATACAAAGAGCAAAGGCCTCGAATGCCCCTATTTGTCTCTTTCACAGTGCTCCTGGTGCCAATAAAACTCTTCGTAGCAGTTAGGTTGCTTCAGCCTCTTCTTCACCCCTTTTCCAAAGCCAGGTCCTGCCACATGCCTGAGGGTCTATTTTGATGCATTTTTCTCGTGTTCACAAAGATTAAATCCCTCTGTTACATCCATTCTTCCACAGGCAATAGCTGTTGTTTATAAAAGATAAAATTTGAAACCTTGCACATCTTGTTTTCAACTCATTTTCAATTTTCATTTAAGCTGTAAATGAGTTGTGGTTTTTCCCTGAGGTCTCCCTTTCACTCCACGCTGCTGGACATATAGAAATAACTGCTCTGCAAGAAGACTCAGAGAATAAAATCGTATTTTCTTCCAGGCAAATCCAGGCCCAGCTCAGAAGTGTCCCAGCCAGAATTATCAGCAGAAATCCGGCATCCCAGTTTGAGTGAATCAAGGCTCAGAGAAGTTAATTTCCTCCATATAATTTTTCCTTCAGGTCTGTTTCTATGAGGAAAGGGGAGGTTGGAAAACAAAGGTTTTCCAAACAGACATTCAGCAGAGAGAGATGCAGGAAGGGTTTTTGAATTGTTAAAAAGAAGAAGCACAAATAGTCAAAAGGTGAGGAGCTGGGCAGAAGGAGCAAGAGACTGAGGGCATCTGCTCCATCCTGGATCACAGAGGTTCTGAATCACAAAGGGTGAATTTCTAGTCCATCCCTATTTAGACTGTTCTTTTCTGTGAAGATGTTTATTTTCCCTGAGGTTTAGGGAACCCTGCTAGATCAGGCATTCACAGGACCTGCTAGAACTGAACAAGTGTATGAATTTCCCTATGAGCTGGAGTAGGTTTAAACACAATCTGCTCAACCAGCAGGCCAGCACATAGAGGCAGGTCCTGCTCCATGGGGAAGCAGGACTGTGTGTGATGGAGCTGGTGGGTTTTTACAGAAACTGAGGGATAAGCAGGGATGAGCAGACTTGAAGAGTCTCTGACAGCTGGGCAGACTAGGAACCCACAGCAAAGCCACCAAACTAGGGCAAAATAGAGCCACCAAGGCAGATTTCTTGGGAAAGCCCCTGTGTCCCATATGAATCCAACATGCTCAGGCTGGTGGATCTACTCCAGCAGAGACCTGTGGCTCCTGACAGGTGAGAATCTGGGTGCAGATGACAAAGGGACGAAGCGTTACGAGGTTGGGAAGAGGCAAAAGGGGCAGGAGGCTGTTCAGCTGGCTCAAAGCACAGTGTGGGTGCTGTTTCTCTTCTCCCAGCAATGAGAGAGTCAGATCAGTCACCTACCACACATCAACTCCCACCCTGAGCTGCTGACACGGTGGGAACGGCACAGGCTGGGCCCTCCTGGCATCACCCCAGTGCACCTTCCTGGGGGATGGAACCAGGACATTCCCCATCTGATTCAGCCACTGAGTCACTGGCACTGTGTGGGTCATACAAGCAGCTGCCTTGCACTGCCCCTGCTCTCGCACAGGAGCCATCCCCAGGGCATGTGCTCCAAGTACCTCCTCTCTTCCTTCTCTCCTCCCTGTCTCCTCTCCTGCTCCTGGCCAACTTTTGGGGCATCCTGGGAGCTGCATGCTTTGTTTGCATTGTGGATTTCTCCAGCAGAGTGGTCTTCATGCATGGACCAGGTTTCATCTTGAAGATGCTCCCTGGAAAAAATACAGTTGATATGTTCTGACTTTAAGGGCAGGAAAATCACCATGAAATTACCCAATCTCATTAAACAGTGGGGAACTGAGGGAACTGACCATCTGACAAAAGCTGAGCCCTGTGAACCCCTGCAAAGCAATAAGCAGCAACAGAGCTGGATGAACCACCGTGATAGTCACTGCTGTTCAAGCAACAACCGTGCATTAAAGCATCATAAATACAGAAAAACAGCCTCTGTCTCACGGAGCTCCACCTTGCAGCACATCACTGCTCACAGCTCACTTCCCAACCATCACGCTCTTGCTTATGCATTTAACTTTGATACAAAATATCACCCACTGGAATTCCAGCAGCCACCAGACACAGCCTAGCATGGCTTTGCTTCACGAAACCACGCCTGCCCATGAAGGAAATCTGTGCCCTGAGCTGCGGATGTGACTGAACTGTAATTAAGCACTGGAATTGCTACCAGAAAACCTGCCCTGTTTGGCTGTAACCAACCACAACAGAGACAGCAGCAATCAGCCCTGCTGGCAGATTTTTTTCCTTCATTTTTTTCTCCTTTATAAACCAGACCTTTCAACACCCACATACTTTACAAGCAAATCCCATTCCTGTGGTGACACGAAGATCTCCATCCATTTCTAAAGCCTCCAGTATCACCGGCTTTGCTGGAGCTGCCCAGACAGTTTCATCTTTTAAAAAAAAAGTAGCATAAAACTGAAATAAAACATAAACACATCAAGTTCTACTATCAACCACCCTGGCTCTGTGGGAGCTCAGCAGTGCTTCCAAACACCTCAGCATCAGCACCCAGCCAGCCAGAGATCCTGCTCACTCCGTGGCTTTTCTGCTCAGCAAAGCAGAATAAATCTGGCGGGGATGGAGCCAGCAACAACCCTATGTTACCCTGCCCCCATATCCCCGGTTTCCAGCCTGTGCAGGATCATCCCAAACACTCCCTCGTCCCACTGTGGCAGGAAAGGTGCTGCTGGAAGGAGGCGATGTGGGAGGTGGCACAGGAGGTAGTGGAGCTGTGATAGGGTTGACTGCTGAATTATTCACACTCTAATTAGAGTCAACTCCCCACTTCACAACCACAGGTAACAGAACCACATTCTCAGCTGCACAGAGCTGAAAACAGGCAGAACAGGGACCGCAGAGATGAAATCCCAAATGGCACATGGCAGCCCCTGGTTTAGGGTAATTGTGCCTGTTCTTCAAGCACCTGGAGACCCTGCAGAGAGGCCTCCAAAGTTGGGCTGCAGCGGGGGCTCCAGTCACCCCTCACCCCAACCACCATGCATTTTTATCAATTCCTTCACACAGCACCAGGCGAGAGCAGGGCACATCCTCCTGCAAGAGCTCATGTTGGCCCTGTGTCCCCCAGCCCAGGGACTCCTGACACGAGCTGTCACCCCCTGGATACATCATCCTGCCGAAGAACTGCAGTCTCAGCAGTTTGAGAGCTAAACCTTGCTCTATTATCCTTTGTGGTTTAGTCTTAGTTTTTGGTCAAATTAACTCAGTGACAGGAACACAACTGCTTTCGCACGCTCAGAATTTTGGAGATGGTTTGAAAGGGAGAAGCGGGTTTGGAAAAAACTGCCATGGGAAGAATGAATTCTGGCCCCAGCCAAGCTTTCCAGCAGTTTCAGATGCAAGAAACTATAAACAGCCATAAACACCCCATTGGATTTTGTCCTTGCTTTTCCTGACTGCTTTTGCTTTATACAAGCTGTGTGTGTGGCTGCAGTGATCATCTGCAATGATTCCTGTTCCTCTGGAATGCTGGACCAGTCATGGAGAGGAGCTCATAAACTGCAACTTCACTGCCTTGCACCTCTTCCCTGGGCTCTTTCTGACACCTCCACCAGCAGGATCACGAGACTGTATGAGAAGCTCAGAAAAAACAGCTGCTGCACGTGGTGACAAGTGGGATTTTTATTTCAGACCTCAGGGCAGTCTGTAGCTTTCAGGTGAGCTGTGAGACGTGGCCAGCTCACAGGACACCTGGAACCCTTTTTCCAAAACTAGGCAATTTTTATTATTGCATCCTGCTAAGTCATCGCTGTCAAAGAGCTCTGAGTATTTCCCATCTCAAACCTTTTGTTACCTAGTGCCACAATTCACAAAGCAATCCTTTGCCATCTTCCACCCCGAACACTTCGCAGTATTTAGACAGATTATTTCAATGGGATTTACAGAAACACAGAAATATTGAATGGTCGCTAGCTCAGGACAGGTTATTCTCCAAAAAGAGGTGAGAGGAGCAGCTGCTACTGCTCTGTGAAGAGACAACAAGTTAGATGGTGGCTCTAGGAGTGAGTGTGTAACAGCAAAGCCCAGGTATCCCCCAGAACCTCGGCAAGGAGGCTGCTCTCATCAGGGCAATAACAATAAACGTGGCAAGAGGCAAAATCTTTATTCCAGTTCTGAATTGGAAAAAAACCATCATGGCCACAACTCACCACTGGACAGTTCAGTAAGCACAAGGGAGGAGACACCTGGCCCGGCCAGGCACAGACTGAGGACACGGTCCCAGAGGCACTTGGAGAGGAAGCTCAGCTTCAAAGTACAAGCACTAAACACTTTGGCTCAAATTTTTAATATAAAAATTCACTAAAAAGGCTAAAATGTGACAAACCATTTGAAATACTGTGACAAACATTCGCCCTTATGCAGTAAAAACCAAAACAAACCCAAACTGGCAAGAAGCTTTGAAATGCATGCTGTCTTCTTCCTCCTGGTACACTGGACCATCAGCTACTTGAACCGTTCATCTAAAAAATCCATGGCACCTTCACCTCGTAGTTCAGTGCAAGGGACTACTCTCGATGGACCAGCACAAATAAACCCAGTAAAAAGAGGACTGCATACTGGAAGAGAGAGCAGAGGAGACACAGGAGTGCAGACTGACATCTACAGCAGCAAATGTGCAGGGCACAGGGTTCTGCCCGTGTTCTCATGAGGGAATTATGGCTGGGGTGGGAAAAGCAGGCAGGAAATAGAAGAGCTCTTACCTTAAATTTTGGATAATCGTTCATTAAGATAGTCACTATTCCAATATAGGGCACAAACCTACAAGAATAAAGGTTTTCTTAAAACAAACACTAGTCCAGGGTGCAGAGGAAGAGTCACTCAAGCATCCCAAGGGCTGTGGTCAATGGGCTGGTGACTTCTTCCTCCCTGCAGTGGGGCTGAGTGACAACCAGCCCCAGCGTGCGTTTCAGCCTATGCCCGGTTCAAATTTCACTTGCCTGCAAATGCTGAGCCTCTCAGGACAAATGTGTTGACAATTCTGATGAAGTGTGAGCCCATGATACCCTTACATCTGTGTCCATCCAGCATCAACACCTCAGGATGCAGCTCACAACCTGATGCCTTTGCTTAAGCCAAACTAAGAACTGAACTCTCCACATTCAGGCAGGTTACAAAACCCAGCAGAGACAGCTCAACACAAGGGGGGATTTACCAGATGGCTCTTGGGGACAGCAGTGTGAAAAGCCCCATCATTTCCAACTTCACTTACCCTCTTGCTCGTCCTACTACGTCCTTCTTCTCCAGCCAGTGCTGGCCCTGTTTGTAGAGCCCTCTGTCATCCACAGCATTGTTGTCTCCCTTTGTCAGAAATTTGATGTCTCCATTCTGCCTGGTAAAGACAAGACAGCCAGGTAAGGCAGGACAGAAACTTGTTAAAAGGTGTTCTACAACAAGCATGGAGAGACCAACACAAGGGCACTAGAAGCAACCATGTCCTACAATTCAAGGAGGATAAAAGGGGGAAACTGTCAAATGCAGCAGAAAGCAGATGGTTTGGAAAAAACTGCCATGGGAAGAAGGAATTCTAGCCCCAGCCAAGCTTTCCAGCAAAGTTTCAGAACAGAACTAGCAGGATAAGCCATTTCTAGTGCAGGTGCACCTATTGCATTTGATTTTTGATCCATCTTGTGTTGATGCTTCTCTTGCTTCATACAAATGTTGGATTCTGGTCTCCCTACTACCAAACAAAAGGAGAGGTTGGGATTGAAGCACACAGCTCTACTCAGCAGTGGACAGAAGCAAGCTGAAACTTAGAATTGATTAGGAAAGGGGGACAGAAAAAAACCAAATAATACCACGATGACACTGCATGAACTCACGATGTACCTACATCTGGAATGTTCTGGGCAGTGCTGAGCCCCCCAGATCCTTTTCTGCAATGGAGAGATGAACTGCCAAAGGTTGAGAAATTGTTAACAAGGTCTGGAACCACTTCCATACAAGAAACTACAGACCAGGACTCTCCAGCCTGGAAAAGACAGAACTGATGGGAGATATGACATAGTCCACCACAAATGACAGCAACAATCAAAAAGCTTTTCAGTCTCTTCCAAGGCAAGAGACAGAGGGTACCAAAAGGAGCTCAGAAGTAATGGATTAAAACCAGGCAGAGAAGGTGCTATGCAGAAACAGCCACAGCACAAACTAAACCGTGTCTCTCTGCAAAGGTATTTTGGTTGCCAAAAAAATTATATTGGCTCAAAAACTGACCCAATGCTCCACGTAAAAGAGGAAATTAGGCTATTCATAAAGAACTAGGACTTTGTGCTTGAAACTGTAACCTGCAGAAAGCAGGGAAATTACCACTACATACTCTCTCTAGTCGTTAATTAATTCTGAGATGAATTAGCTTGCCAGAAAAAGGATTGTGGATCAATCTTTGCTCTGGCCAGGAAAAAGCTTTATAGATTCTGTCCCAGCCATTCCCATTCAGATGCTGGACAGCAGCCTGCGGTACTACTCAGGGATTTGTCACTGTCACCTTCCTGTGGCACCTGCAGGCAGGTGCTGAGCAGGAGCATCCTCAGTGCTTGAATCTCAGCTCTCACAGAAATGACAGATGGAATGCAGAACAGGAAAGCAGGCAGTTCTTTGGAACTCAGGCTGTTTTCATCATGTCTGAACACCAACAGGTTCCTTGACAGGAGAAGCCCAGAAAGGAAAAAGGGAAAAAACTCACAGCTCTTTCTCCAAAGCACATCTGGCTTGTTGTGTGGGAACAACAAATGCTCCGGGAGCTTAGAGACACTGTCTGGGAAAAGATAAAGATCCCCAAAGGTGCAGATAATGTAGTTGAGCTCTGAAGAGTGATGGTGTAGGAGTGCAGCACCTTATTGAGCAGAGCCAAGGCTCTGTCACGACGCAGCGTGAGAAGCCCACAGTGCACTTCTCTGTAGTCTGAAGTGAGTGAAGTCTGGTCTGGCTGTCCTGCTCCAAAACCACTAAGTAAATTTTGACTGCAGACTCTGTGTTAGTAATAAAGAACTAATTAAATTTTGCGCTGAAACAAGAAGAAAAGGGCAGCAAGTAACAGACATTTTCTCACTGACACAATATTGATGCGAACTGGGGCCTGAATTGCCCAAAAATCATAGAGAACACTGTTTCTGTTTTCCTGCAATTTGACACTCCTGTCAGCTTCTGCAGAGACTTTTCACTTCCGAACTGGCACTAGAAAATTATTCTTTAAGTAGAGAAAGAAGCAACTGACACCCAAATCCTGCCTTCAGCTCCCAGATTCAGGTCGCAGTATGGGTTTTTCAGTTTATACCTCCTAATAAAAAGATTACGTTTGTGTTTGTTTGTTTCAGTTAAATAAACTAAAATACTGCAGAATGGTTTCACTTTCCCAGGACTGGCACTACGGCCTTGTTACATTTAAATAAAAACAGTGCTGGATACCCTAATGTCTAGAGATAAAGCCAGGCAAAAAAAGAAGGGTGGGCAACACCTGGAGAAAAAATGCTGCACAGAACAGGTGAGGAGGCAAACTGCATTTCACTTGAATGAGTTCCCACAACATCACAAAAAATGCTCATGCAACATTAGATGTCAAATTCAGCCCAGAAACTGACCTTATTTTTAAATCAGTGGTATCAAAGAACAGCACTTAGAAAACTGACATTGTTCAAAGTTCTGAGTACAGAATAAATCTGAACAGCAAAGAATGTGCTTTGCGTACTGGAAGGCATCTGTTCATCAGCTCAGAGACAGGATTCCAGCTGTGTATTTACGTGCACAAGGCTGGACATCCTTGAGTTGGACCAGACAACTTGTCTGGACATCCCAACAGCTTTGAGAAAGGGACCCTCTCCATCCCATCGATGTGTCGACTAGAGGAATCCCCAAATGTCACCTGGTACAGCTCCAGCTCATGCCAGAAAACATTTACTCAGCAGAAGCAGATGCTGGGACCCCAAACAGCTGCTGCCTCTCAGAGATGCCTTGAAGAAACAGGGATTCAGTTCAAGGTTCAGTTTTCACTCAAACAACTCACACGGCTGGCTCATAACCCCCTGACTGGCCTGGAGAGGCCACAGCTCCATCCAGCAAAACAGGAAAGCTCATGACTGCAGTGGAAGCCTTGGCTGTTCAACCATGAAACTGTGCCTGCTCCATTCCTTCAGACACATAACTTCCCCAGAGCTGAGAGTGAACAGTACATAAAGATTCCCAAGACAACACCACAACTTTCTAGAGAAACGGAAGGCCCTGAGTCTGCATGACAGCAAAAAACAGGACCATAGAGACAAGCTCTGAAACAACACATGCTACACACAAAATACCCTTCTGCCACAGCTGTGCCCCACAAACAAGACTCACTTCACACACCAAGGCAGCCATGCTACAGCAGACAGCACAGCAGCTCGGGACAGAGAGGATGGCACAGGAGACAGTAAGTGGTGTCAGCCTTCCAGTGCCTAAAGGGGCTCCAAGATAGAGGGAGAGGGACTTCACACAAGAGCCCTAAAGTAACAGGAAAAGGGGCAACAGCTTCCCACTGCCAGGGTTAGATGGGATACAAGGATTAAATTCTTCCCTGTCACAGTGGTGAAGCTCCAGCACAGGTTGCCCAGAGCAGCTGTGGCTGTCCCTGGATCCCTGGAAGTGTCCAAGGCCAGGCTGGACAGGGCTTGGAGCACCTTGGGCTAGTGGAAGGTGTCCCTGCCCATGGCAGCAGGTGGAATGAGACTGGCTTTAAGGTCCCTTCCAACCCTAACAATTCCATGATTCTACAGTTTGGAGTGTCCAGGGCACTGGCATGGACTCTCAGCTTGTGCCTTCTTCTGGATGATTTTTACAAGTAAACCAAGTAGGACAGATTTTGTCTGTCTGAAACTTCTGTGTTACTTCCTACAGCACCTGGATACCTGTGACTGACATCCCACCCACTTGTTACCAAGCAGATGAAGAACACCAGCTAGAGAAACATAGCAGTAGAACCCCTGAATTCTTAACATACTTCTCATGGATTTTCAGGACACGATGGACTATAGGAATTTCCCTTCCTTCTATCCTAAAGACGACTATTTCTCCCACTCTGATTGGATCTTCAATTCGGTTCGTGAGGAACAGGAGATCTCCTCTGTGGAAAGCAGGCTCCATACTCCCACTGAAAAAAGAGGAGAGGAACAATTGAATGATATTTAAACACTCAGTACCAAGTTTTGGAATTCATGGCCCTTTAAGAAAAATCTCACAAGAACCTCATGAGGAAGAGAAGCTGTGGATACCCCTTTCCTGGAAGTGTTCAAGACCAGGCTGAAACCTTGATAAAGAGCTTCTGAGAAAACCACCTTGGAGACTGGGCAACTGTGTAACCTCTGCTGCAATCAGGTTTTCAATCATCATACTGCCAGCAGTTTGGATTTGTTAGGAAAAGAGCACTGCCAGTACCTGGTGTTACAAGCACATCCAAAGGAAAAGGCTTTTTTAATAAGCAAAAAGTTGGTGATGAACACTGTCTTTTGATTTCTGAGCTCACCATTGGCAGGGCAATGCTGGTAGCTCTGTAATGATGGGAAGCCTTTTTTTTTAAATTTATTTTTTAGAGATAGATACATTATCCTCAGGAACAAAGGACTGAATGCATCAAGCTCTTGCATTCCCATTTGAAACAGACAAAGGGACTTGCCAAAAATCTGTTACTGTGATTCATTGCTTTGCTTAATTATCTCATTTCAGGCACCACGACTCAAGTTATTTTTCTTCTGTCTTGTAAATGGCAATTGTTACCAACTACTTATCCTTCCTAATTCCACATAAATAATGCAAAACAGAACCGGTGAACTTTAAGTACTGTGTTCTTTGTGCTTTATCTTCACAGAGTGCAGCAGATGCAGTTCAGAACAGCAGATGGAATCACTGAAGGGGGGTTGTGACCTCCCGGCCCCGGAATTACTCACTGGGAGGAGCAGTGGGCAACATCTGCCCTGTCCTTCACATCAGGAGGGGGTTCTGGCAAGCAGCACTTGGTCGTGGCATTACAGCATTTCTACATCATGAACTGACACAGAAACACAAAGAAAAGGCCAATGTGGCCACATATCCATGCCAGCATACATTGGCAGCCCAGGGAATCTGTCCCAGGCAGCAGGAAGGTGGGAATAACACTGGTGGTACCCACTGCAGGGCACTGCGGTAAGGATAGTGTGTGACACCCAAAACATACAGTGACAGAGTGACACCCTTAAGGTCAGGACCACCTCTGTAATGGACAGTCATTGAATCATCCCACATGGGCTGGAAGGGACCTTGAAGATCATCTCGTCCCACCCTGCCATGGGCAGGGACACCTTCCACTAGCCCAGGGTGCTCCAAGCCCTGTCCAGCCTGGCCTGGAACACTTCCAGGGATCCAGGGACAGCCACAGCTGCTCTGGGCAACCTGTGCCAGGGCCTCGTTGCCCTCACAGGGAAGGATTTCTTCACGCTGACCGATCTCTCCCTGCCCTCTGGCAGTAGCAAACGGGACACCCCACTGTCCCGTCACTACCTGCCCGGGTACAAAGTCCCTCTCCCTCTTTTTTACCAGCCCTCCACCAGCCGGCTGACGGAGCGAGGGGAGATGTTCTTTCTACCCACTCCCTCTTCCCTCGCTATTCCTGAGGAGCTTCTGGCCCGCTGGGGCTGTGGCAGGAGCCTCCGTCTGAGGCGGCCGTGTGGGGCTCTCCCTCGGGGGGCCTGGCGATCCCCCCGCCCAGTGAAACCCCGGGGAGTTTAAGCCCCCGCATCGCGGGACTGACCTCAGCACCACCACGATGGGACTCTCGCTGCCCGTCACCACCATAAGCCCCTTCCAGATCATGAGGGCGGAGGACACGATCATGCCGAAGTTCAACACCTGGTAGTACAGCTGGGGAGGAAGGGGGTCGGTCAGGTCCCGCCGCCAGCGCACAGCAAGGCGGACCGGCCCCGTCCGCCCGCTCGGCTTCCCCCCC
>VXBQ01003616.1:433982-469889 GCA_013400175.1 Phainopepla nitens | reverse complement strand
CGCCGCCGCCGCCGCCGCCGCCGCCCGCACGGCCCCGCTTCCGCTTCCGCCGGCGCGGCCGCGTCACCGCCGCTTCCGCCCGCGCGCGCAGTGGGGGCGGTCCGGGAGAGCGGCCCCGGGATAGCGGGAGAGGAGAGCGGCCCCGGGAGAGCGGGAGAGGAGAGCGGCCCCGGGAGAGCGGCCCCGGGAGAGCGGCCCTCCGCCCCGGGCCTGACACCGCGCCCAGCTGACACCCCACACCCGGCAAAGCACCCCCTCCAACCAACACAACACCCGTCCAGCTGACACACCACACCCAAGCGATGCCCCCACAATCAAAAGCTATCCAACCAACGCCCAGTTCCATCCGTGCCTCTTCCAATCAGTCCCGTGCAGTGAACACCCGTTCAGCCAACACCCACTGAACCAAACCCCTATTCAACCAACACCCGACACCCCTCACACCCCAATCAGCCACCATCTCGTCTCATCTACAGCCCGATATGACACTCAACCCCCCATCCTACCCACACACTACATCCAACCAACACCCCACATCCAACCTTTACTCATCCAACCAACATGTCATCCAACATCCAGACAGCTCCAACAGGCCATATCCAAGCATCGTGAGACCAGATGGTGATGAGCCCAAGCAAGGAGATAAATAGTTCTTAAATTATTTAAACATTGTCAGAGTAAACAATAACAAGCGAAGTTCTGGCTCAACAGAATGAAAAAAAATAATAGTATAGAAGGTAATTGTATTACACAAAGCATGGGTGTGACAAGGAATGAGGGAGGAAAGAGAGTCAATGTGACTACCTGGAAAGAAACATCTCCTAAAGGATGGGTAATGCTGAGCCACAGCAGGAGAGGAGTTAGAGCTGTTGAGGGAGCGCCAGCCTCTGCCGCGCTGCAGGACGGTGGCTCCCGCTGGTTCCAACACCTCTGTGAGCTGTGCTCTGCTCCTCTCCCCTCAAAACGAGCTGTCAGGGAGCCCTGGCACTGATACATCGGGAGCTCTGGAATAGTTTCATTCCAGTTGACCCCACTGACAGGATGGGAATGTTATCCCCTTCTGGCAATGGTGCCAGTCTGAGCTCCCCACTGGGATGAGCCGCTGAGCACCGGGCCTGGCAACACCCACCCCAGGATGGCTTCCAGCAGCACAACTCCACAGACAAACGGCCAGCGCGTCCCTGGGGGGACCAGGCCTCCTAACCCTGTACTCACCGGGGAGGGCTGGGGCTACAAAATCCTCTTTCAAGGATGATTCGGGTCCAAGACATTTCATTAAACTGCGTTTTGGAAAAGACTGTTGTTATCTGGGCAACTAAAGAATAATCAGCGCAACTCACAGCTCGAACCCATCCCATGTAATGCAGATCCCAGATCGGCCAACACAGTCCTGACAGGCACGTTTGGCTGAGCCAACGTTATGAGTTAAAATGAGTAACACAAAGGCAGGATGGGGAGAGAAAAAAGAAGCCATAAATAGAAGGAGAAGGAAAGGGAGATTGGGATGGCAAGGCGGGGGCTCTGGGCAGAGGCTGAGGTGGTGCACACTCGAAGGAGGAGAGCTCATCTGAAGGAAACTGCAGCTGCAAAGTGCTCCTGGATCCTCAGGAGTTGGCCAAGCCCCACTGAGGATTCTGGCCCTGCTTTCCCTTTTCACCTCTCTGGGCTGGCAGAGAGTTAGTGCTTAGGATGCAATGGCAGGGTTGGTTTTGTTTTTTTCTGTTTTAAATTTCCCTTACAAATAGGAGTTAACGGAAAGCAATGTCCATCCCAAGAAATCAACAGAGTATTTCAAAGATTTGCCCCGTCCCCACCCTGTATTTTGAGTAGAAACCCCCCAACAAAAAAACCCCAATCAACCAAAAGGGCTTTTTTTTGCTTTTAAGTCTTAAGAGACTTTGAATGATTGTTCTGTGAGGTGCTGTTGGGGCCTTCTGCGCCACACGTCTGACTGTGCTCACAAAGAGCTGAGTCACTTTTGCACTCTGTGTATTTGTTGTCCTCTTCCACTGTAGTGTTCAACTCTCCATTGTAGTCCTCGTGTCCATTCTTACCCATCTCTGTTTGTAACTTCTCTCTTTCATCTTCCTCCTCCTCCTCCTCCTCTTCTTCCTCCTCTTCCTCCTCATCTTTGACTTTATGAACAATGAAGAGGTGTCTGTTCAGAGAGATGTGGGAGGTGTAGCACAGGCCGCAGAACAAGCACTGGAAGGTGGAGCTGTCGGTCTTGTGCCGAGGTATGTGTTCCTGGAACTCAGTCCGGGCGTCCGTCGCAAAGCCGCACTTCGCGCATTTCCAGGGCGCTTTCAGTTTTTTGGCTGGCGGCGCATCCAGACCCGCAGTGCTCTCTGCCTGACCCAGCTCTTCTGGTGCCATCCTCTTTGGAGATTTTACCTTAAAAAGTAAGATTAAAAAGTTACTTTATCATTTGAACCCATGTTAAAATCCACACGCATGTCTGAAGATGCCTGAGGGTGAAGTCATGCCTAGGGATTCCTGGGGCATTCCCTTCCCTACCCACACCAAAACACCTCACCCGGTGCACAGGATTTCAACTGCTGTCCTGTGATGTGAGATGGGAATGCTGGGAGAGGCTGGCTGGGCAGAAAAGTGATGGGGAAATAGTTTACAATCAAGGAATTGTGAAATGGTTTGGGTTGGAAGGGACACCTTCCACCAGACCAGGTCGCTCCAAGCCCTGTCCAGCCTGGCCTTGGACACTGCCAGGGATGGGGCAGCCATGACCTCTCTGGCCAAAAACCTGGGTTAGTGTGGGAACAACTTAGACTTTGGTGTGGGAAGGAGGAGCCCACAGAAGGGAACAGCTGAGGGACACGGGGATGGTCATTAGCCCAGACAACGCTTCTCAGATTTAACTCTGAACATTCTCTCCTCTGCTCAGATTTTGCATTAGTGGCATCTCTCAGTAACTCATCCTCTCTATCTTAGAATCCAGCAGCTTCTTCTCCTGTGAGGATGACGGGCTTATATATGTCCCTGCAGTGATATGCAAAATGTGTATTTTTAAAATAAATGGAGCAAAGAAGCCAAAGCAGCTAACCCTCCACTCCAAACCAATCCAAAACAAAATGAGAACAGTTACATTTACTATACAAAATTACACATTCCTTCTTAAGAAGAATGCAGTTCTCATAGGTAATGGATCTAGCAAGTATTTTAAAACAGAAAATAACTTGCAGAAAAAATAAGGGAGAAAGAAGAAAAATGTGCCATGCTCATGAACAGGGTATCAGGGGAAAACAAGGGTAATAAAAACTTAAAATACAAAATAGACTGAATAATGCCACTAAAACACAGCAAGAAAATCTTGAGAAATGCAAGATGCAAATGCATGGTGTGCTGGTGCAGCTCAGCTGCACTCTCACTGCTGACCCCGACCCTACCAGGGGGAACCAGGCTGGGGTGAGTTAAGGAAATCTACCCTATGGATGGGAGCGTTTGACTGGCACAAGGCCACAGCTTGACCTAACACCCCAAATGAACAGCTACTCGCCAAGTACATTTAATTTTCCATGAAAATAGGTGTCAGTTACTTCTGCTCTGTCTCTCTCTGGAGCTTTTGCTTTGGCCATCTGGGATAAGTCTGGGTTTTTGATGCCGTGCATGAGGCTGATGTGGTTCTCCAGCATGAATGGCTGAGGAAATGTCTGATTTTCATCTGTGCAGTACCTTGGAAATAAAAAAGAAAGACAATTTATTAGAGAATATGCTCTTTGAATTGTGCCAAACCAAGAGGTGTCATTGGAGAGAGACTCTGTTGAGTAATGTACATTAGATTACCAAAGTACACAGCAAAGTATCATTTTAATAATTAAACATTACCCTGAGAGAAATCTAGAACAGTTTGGAGTTTGCTGCAGTGCTCATGAACAAAGGTAGGGCATGTCTTCTTTACAGTGCTAAATAACTACAGGGACTAGTGGGGGTCAGCGTGACAAGTGCCAGAGGATAAATGATCAGGATGGAAAACATATGGGAGAACAACAAAAATGGATTCTGAGATGAGAAAACTACACAAAGAGAGCTGGTGACTCGTGTGACACCTAGGAGGTCTGTGGCACAACCCAGTCCTGCACTCAGCACTCCCTAAGTACCAGGGAGCATTACATCCACCAGACTGTGCCACAACACAGTTAAAATTCTTCCCAAACTGCTGAAATTCCAACTTTTATACCAACAATCTAGGCAGAAACACTTCATGAATGTGTCACTTATATGCAACTCTTCATGTTTGAACCTGGCAAGACTCCAGAGCTGCTACAGAGCTGGCTGACATCTCACAAAGGAGCTGTGGAGGGGATGTGCAGTCTGTACCTTTGCTCCTGGATGACTGAGATCTCCTGGAGTAAGTGCCAGGCCTTGCAGACATACACTAGCCCCCCATGAAGTGCACAGAGGACTCTGTTAGCAATTGAGAAAGCCAAAACTGAGTATCTGTGCTGTTCTGGTGCTTGCCAGCACAACATGGCGAAGGTCCATCAGCTACACATGGACCTGAGCAAGGACAAGTGACAGCAGAGTCCCCTGAAGTGCCCTAATAGCATCTGAGACAGAGGCAGCATGGGATTAAGGGCAAGGCACTTCAGCTCCTCTCTGAAGGAGAGGAGCTGAAGTGTCTCTGGGTAACAAAGACAAATTCTAAAAGGACAGAAGAAGATTCCGAATGATCTTCCAGTAACTAGAGGGAAATTAAATAACAGCAATGATGTGAAAATGCAAGCATGCTCATTGAATACTTCTGGGTTTTAATAGGAATTGCTCAGAGGATAAATCAATATTTAATGATGATGGAATTTTTCTTCTTCATGGAGGAAAGCTGAGAGGTTATTAAGTGGTATTTATTAAAAATAAATATGTTGAAAATCAAGTGTTTCAGACGCTTTGTACTTAAGACTTGGAAAAGAAGAGTAAGATCTTATAATAATAACCAAGTGAATTATGAAAGAAAATACACACTACATCACAATATTTTGCAATTTGCCCTAATTTAGAATTCTTTTCATGTGAGCAGGGAAAGATGCTTGCGTAACCTGAATTAGTCCAGTGACAAGCATGGTAGGAGGGTGTTCAAGTAAGTCCTCCATTACTGGTTTCTCCCTACAAATTTATCCAAAGCCAGAGACCTAAGCAGGGCAGGGCAGGGAAGGGGAAATCACAGCTGGGAATGTTAAAAGCCAGAGGGAGGTCACCAACAAGCAAGCATGCTGGAGTCACAAAAATTGTCAGTAATCAGATCCATGCCAGATTTTATTCATGTTTCACATGGAAACCCAGGAGAAGAGGGTGACAAAGTTAAGGCATCAAAACCCCTGAAGAGAGTTAACAGGTGAGAGTGATACAAAATGCCAAACAGGAGGAAGGAAAGAGACACCAGAACCAGGAGAAACGAAGTTCAGAGGACATCTGATGCCTTACAGAGTGCTGAAGAGTCAAGGAGGAATTCAGACACTGAAGGGTTAAGATTTTTAGAGCAGAGCTCTACAAGCTAAGAGGGATCAAATAGAAGACAGGACAAGAGACCTCAGATCCAAACAAAGAGCAGCTCTTGGAGATGCTGGGACAGTATTTCAAGGAAGAGGCTTCATTTGCAGAGTGCTGTGATTTCAGTGAGTCTGCCACTACAATGATTGAAGAGAGCACAACTGCTGTCCCATTAAGACTTCATCAACAGAGTTTGAGAAGGAGCAACTACAAGCTGGAGAATTAAATGCAACCACAATTTCCTCGGATTGCTAGCTGTGTTTCCTCTGCTGGCATGATCATTGCCCCTTGGGTGAACCAGTGGATCCACAGCCGTGTGTTGATCTGAAAAGTAACAAGGTAACACACAGCAGGCTGGCATATCCTAGGCTGTCAGGAATTTCCACACAAATCCTTCTTCCCAGGAACATCTTATGCTCATTTTGATCCTGAAACATTCCACTTTAAAAACAACTGATCCAGAGAGAACACGTTTACACAGATCAGGTGAGTGTAACACCCAAGACCATCACCCACAAACTTAAAGCTGAATGAAACACAATAGAGCCGACATTTCATCTCCTCCAGAGGTTCCAAGTCAGAGCAGTTACAAGAAATGGAAAGTTTAGAAGTGCTGGATGAAAAAAAAATGTCTCAGGAATGTATTTCCAGTGGTAATGCCTATGCTGTATCCATTTACTAAAAGCTGTTGTGGCTCACTAGATAGTCCAAAGAAATACAGTATTTGAGGAATGTACTTGTACCCTTCAGATGAGGTTTTAGCAACTTGAG
The DNA here is from genome assembly GCA_013400175.1 of Phainopepla nitens. Taxonomy (NCBI): domain Eukaryota; kingdom Metazoa; phylum Chordata; class Aves; order Passeriformes; family Bombycillidae; genus Phainopepla; species Phainopepla nitens. The sequence continues at coordinate 463,616 of VXBQ01003616.1, read as the reverse complement.
TGCAGTGAAGTGACAACACACATCAGAAATGCTTGCATTAAACCACAATCTTAGACAAATTAGAAAAATCCCCCAACCTACATCACTGCAAACTTCTTTTCCAACCCAAATGCTTTAATCCTGTTTCAAAAGGATGTCTTGGAATGAGACAGGAAGGAATTTTGCACGGTCACTCAGCATACAACTTTCTCTGCAGCAGTTACAGAGGTAGATTCATAAGCACTGTGCTGAGATGGTATCCACAGTTAAAATACGATGACCAGCAATGATTTTCATTCACCACTAATTTCCGTAACTTGTCTGAAGTCTCCAGATCTATTTTCCAACTTTGAGGTGTGACTTCCCAAGCAATTCCAACAAGATTAATTCTCCATTGCCCTGTAACATGTGCAGTCAGTTCTGCCCTTCTAAAGCACTGGCAAGATCTAGTTCATTATTAGGATTTTACATACTTTTTGCACCCAAGGAGAAGGTGCAAGAGTGATGCATGACCACACCAACCACAATACAGTGAAAGATTGGCCCAATATTTTACTGGCTCTTTCACAATGATGCAAAACATAAATCTCATTTATCATCTGCAGATATCAAATCACACCTTCCCTTACATTCCCAAAAGACATTCACTGTGCAGTCTAAAGCAAGATCTTATTTTAGCCACTAGGTCTCTAGTGTTTAACACATTCTTCTCCTCGCTTTCCTTCACAAACTTACAGTCTGGAGTAGACAGGAGCAGCAGACACGAGTTACTACAACTTCTAAACCAGACTGCTGCTGAGAAGCAGTTTGCAAAGTGGCCAGGCTGGGTACGTACCAGCAGGTGTAGACTTTCTTTGCTGTGTCGTGGTTGTTGCGGATGTGTCTGCGCAGGCTGTTGGAGGCGTTGAACGAGCGCTCGCACTGGCGACAGGGATACCTCTTCATGGGCTGCCAGGAAAAGAGAAACAGCTTTGAACAGCAGGGACATGGAAAGCACTGATCGGATTCTAATTCCCATGCTCTTCACCTGGACAATACCTCTCAGAGCAAAAAAATCCCTTACATAATATGTAATTCTACTGATAGAGATCACTGAGATTTTGAGATCCCATTTAGATTCAGCTCAACAGTCAGGTAATACCAGCACTGATCTTATAAAACTAGGACTACTTAAAGCACATGCTTGATTTTATTGATGATGTATTAGAAATTACATATATGCTTCTCCTGTGGTTTCATTTCACTACTGGACCCCATGCAGAATTCACTCAGTGGAAGGGCCCTTCAGCCCCAGAAGGCAGCAGGACCCCAGTTAAGTACAAATCCATTTACCCTTCTCACTCATCATAATTCAGCACAAGAAAAGGGCAAGATGATAAAAAGCGTCACACTGGCCCTTCTGTTATCCATGTGTGATATCCACATCCCCCTAAGAAAGTCTGTCCTGAAACCAGCCTTCTCCAGAATTTTCCTACAGCCCTTTATATAATCTGCATGCACATTCCAGTTAACATCTTCTTAGACTTGTTTAATGAATACATATATGTATTAAACTGAAATATTCGGCCAATTTCCTACTTTAGGGACATTCAAATGGGAAAAACCAGCACTCAGCCTGCCCTCATCTTCTTCTCTTGAAGTGAGGACATCAAGTGGGACAACCCAGCCCTCCCCAAATCAAGCTTGAGGGACTCAAACACATGATCCAGATTCCCATTAATAGCTGGGGGACTCAGGATATCAAACAAGAAGTCCTGATGCCTAAGTACTGAGAAATCTGGCTGCACACAGCATCTTGGCCCATGTTCTGCCAGCAACAAGGATTAGCTTGACAAAAGTAGGTCAAGGCACTGCAAGGCTTGAGCTGGATGAAACACACAAAAAAATTGAGATTTGCAGTTCTTGTAACGACAGCCCTGCAAAGGGGCCTGGAATGCAGGAAACTGGTGCTCTTCCCCAGTTCACTAGCTCAAGTATTTGATCCAAATCCTTACCCTTCCATGATTTCTCTTCATGTGGGACACGTAGGTTTCCCGATCAGGGATCCACTGGGAACATTCCTTGCAAGTCCAACCAGTTCTTCTCAGCCTGGACTTGGATTCGGGATTATGTCCTTCCACCCTCATGTCTTTCCTTGACAGAGGAGAGGGGGAAGTCCCATTGGCTACCAAAAACTCCTTTGGTGAGGTATGAACCTGGCTCCTTGAAGCCTTCTCAGACTTCTGCCGAAAGTTTGAGAGCTCTTCAGGATTACGGGGGACTCCATGAACACCCTGCATAACAGTAATAGTGGAAATGGAGGTAACATTCACATAACTCATATTTCACACCTTTATTTATAAATAAATAAATACCATTTATTATTTAAATACATAGTTTAAATCCCCACTGGCCAAACAACGTGTTGCTGTCTTGCTCCTGTATGTTTTCCCATTTCTCCTAGAAGCTGCTGCAGTGCTTTCCCTGATGAGATCTTCCCAAGGAACATGAAGCTTCTATTTCTGTTTCCTGCATGACAACAGTCACTCCTTGGTGCTGCCTGTTTAGCATTTTGGATAAGCCCTGCGAACTCTGGTTAAACAAGGAAGATGTAATGGAAGAGAAATTTCAATTGTCATTATTTCAGAGCCTAAGCTCTAGAAACACAGAGCTTTAGTAAGCTCTGCAGGAAATGTTTGCTGGTATCCTGGGGGCTCCAAAGCTGCTTCATCTTTGCTCAAGGGATGGGAAGAGAAAATGTTTAAAGTTTCTCCAAGTCTATTTCCTTCAATTCCACTCCATCTATTGATATTTACATTTTTCACGGTTCAAAACTTTTCTCCTGACATATAAGACCAAGCATAAAGCCAGGAACCAGCCTTATAAGGAATATGGCTCCAGGCTCTTTGGTTATTCACCAGGCTAAAATCCAAAATTCCCCCAAAAAGTTATTTTAACAAAGAAAATTGAACATAAGGAAAATAATCTAAAAATGAAGAGCTGTGGGAAAGCAAAAGCAAGTAAAACAGCAACATACCAAAAAAACCTCAAGAAACTCCCCCAGGAACAACAAAAGTTCATCCACACAAAAGGCTAATTTAGAGGTTTAATTGTGCACAGTAATTAATAACGGGTGAAGTTTCAACACATGAAAGCCCCAGGCATTTGGAAGTCTTTCTGTGGGTTAGACACCAAACAAACCTCCAAACACAAGGTCTCAGCTGAGCAGTCTGTGTGCTTTGCACCTGGCCTAGCTGATTGCCACAGAAGCCACGGCACTGCCAGTTTCTCAAGAACACAGACACATCACCTTTCTCCCCATCTGGAAATCTCTGGAGTGTTTCAATGCCCACTACTCCATGGTTACACCACTGGGGTAAAACAAATGAGGAGCATGGAAAAATGAAGTGATTTCTCTGCAGAATCAATACCAGGAAGCAGAGCTAACTCCTGCTCTGCGACACTCTAAACCTGAAGAAGATGAGGAGGCACGTGGATTCTTTATTTTGCATGTAGGCACACACTAGACAGCACCTCCTAAAAACTCTACCACATGAAGGTGATCTCAGAGGAGATGGGGGAGTGCAATTACTACCCTGCCACAGCCAAAAAGCCTTCAATTACCTCAGAGGCTAAGAGACAAAGTTCTGTGGTGAAGATCTCAGGGTGCTGGTGCACAAACTGCTGCAGGCAGGTCCCTGGGGTGGGATCTGACAATGAACCACAAGGTGAGTATCTCACCTCGCTTTTTAGCACTGAGGATGAGCATCTCTTTGAAGGTCCTAGCCTTAATCTCAACTCTATTTTCCTAGCTATAATGCACCAAGATTAGCAATCATCAGCTTCACAGAAGGGCTTCGAATTGTAATTCATTACTGCATGCAAAGCACTTCCAGATTTGCAAGCTAAAGACATGGTGGAGAGCAAAGAAGGAGTTCTGAATGGGTTTTGCTTTCAGGAATGAGCTAACAAATCTTCTGGTTTTCTCAGTGTTAGTATAAACAAAATAAAGTCACTGATTAAAAAAAAAAAAAAGTCCTTTTTTTTCCTCATCAAAGGGAAAGAGGACTGCAAGCTCTTTCTTCAGAATGCCATTGAGAAATCTTCTGAGAGAATATTCATAGAGTCGTGTTAGACACTGAACATAAAAACATTCTGAGTAAGATAACAGAAAAATGTAGCCCTTTTACATTGATGGGATAATCAGACCTCTAAGGCTGGTACCTCCAGGGCAATCATTTCTGCCTCTCTCTCTCAGGCCCCTCTTGCAGTCTACTGTGGCTCAGAGCAGCAGAGAATCAGGCTGTTAAATGCCACATAGCCTCCCTCTGAGGCAGCTGCAAAGGGGCCAAAAGCTCTCCAGGTGAGCACCCAAAATGGTGGATTCAGCTTTCACTATATAAATTCAGTAACACTGTGGGCAGAGAATAACTGTTCCTGCCTCCCAACCAAAGAAAAAGCTGCTACATGAATTTAATCACTTTCTTTAAGAGGCTGGGGACTCCTCATCCCTGGAAATGTTCAATGACACACTGGACAGTGCCTGGAGTCACATGGGATAATAGAAGGTGTCCTTGCAGGGGGTAGAATGAAATGAGCTTTATGGTCCCTTCCAACCCAAAGCAGTCTGTGATTCTGTGGTTCTATGAAAATAGAAGAGTTAAAAATCAACGAGATTTACCTGTAAAAACAAGTTTTTGTCATACAGCTAAAATGCATCTAGATGAGAGGAACTGCCTGCATTAAGACCAACTAACACAAACCACTCCACTGACATTTCTAGATCCTGTAAATCACTGTAGTCTATATTTTCCACTAAGGTATTCCTCAAGAATCCTCCACTTCTTGAACCACCTGCCTCACACGTTTGATGTAAATTCTCTGTGAACTCAAAAAATAAGATCTTGCACCAGTAAGGGAGAGAATTACCTACCTTAACATGCTGCATTAGCTGCTGCTTCTGCATGTACACCAGCTGACACTGTGGGCACTTAAACACTCCCACTAACAACTTGCTGGTGTTCTGCTGGAAGTGCTCTTGGAGCAGCTTCTTCTTGTTAAAGACCATCTCACAAGAGCATTTGTAGATCACCCTTAAACAATTAAAGAAAGTAAATTCAGTCTCTCTGCCTCAAGAAAACAATGTAAAAAGTTATCTCAGCAACTCTAGAAAGGGATGGACTTCTGAGCAGGGCTGTGCTCTCCATGTATTGTCAACACACACCCACGTGGGCAACTGAACCAGTAACTCAACTGGGAAGAACATCAAAATGCCTCAGGCACATACCACAGCTTGCTAAAAATAAGTTTACTTCTATGCATATGCATAACTCTGTGTGTGTGAGCACAGACAGATGGGAGCAAACACAAAGCATACCAGCCAGCTACACACTGCTTTCAGTCCCACCTTTCCATAGTTCCTCCCTTAAAGCACAGATTTTTGGCACTAGCTCAAGCCTTTGAGGGAAAAGCTATGGAGCAGAAAAATCAGGAGGCTTCTCTCTAGTGATTTTTGGGGGCAACACTGCCTGGGATAACTGTCCTCTTTCCTTCTAGTGCCAGATGCAGCAGTTGCCCCGGAGTCATCTACCAAGAGGTGCCACTGAGGGTCCTTCTGGACAAAGAAGTGACAATCAGGTTTGTTTTATGGATGTTTAGCTCTTGCCTGACCAAAATCCTCTCCTCCTACCCAGGAGACTGTGTACCAAGGCATGCTCTGGTTTGGAACAGGCCCCTACTGGCAGACAAAACAGCAGATCATCTTATACAAGGACAGAAACCAAAAATCGACAAAAACTGAGGGAAAGGGTGAATCCTGGAGCCACCCAGTGAAGGAGAAGAGGAGATAAAGCCAAAACACTTACTGAGTAGTCTTGTGAGGCTCTGCTGGGTGCTGGCTGGCCACGTGAGCCATGGTGCTGTCGGCAGACTTGAAGGCCTTTGGGCAAAAAGAACACTTGTGGAAGACTTCGCAGTGTTTCTCGTGGATGTGCACTTTGAGCATGGCCAGGGTCATGAAGACAACTCCACAGTGGATGCACCTGGGGGAGGCATGACAAAGAGCTGAGTTACAGCCACAGCACCACTTCCATCACACCCGTGGAATGGCACAGATGGAAGGACCAGGCTGTGGTGGGTCCTTGATTCAACAGGTTCAATCTCTTCCATATCAATGTGGAAGAGTCAAGGAGGAAAATGATGCAAGAATTCTGGGTGGAACTCACAGCTGAAAGTTAGCAACAAGCAAACAAGATCTATAAAAGAAACCTTCAAAGACTAAAACAACCCAAAAAAGAATAAAGATGTGGTTCAACAGAATGCCAGCCTTGTACCTGTGAAAGCCAATTCCAGCACAAGTGAAAGACTAAAGTACAAGTACCTGATCAGATCTCCCTGACGCAAAAAACAGCACAAATACCAGTTAGTCCCCAGTACAAAATAAAGAGAAAGAATATCCAGTCGGTAATCTTCAGCAATTGCTACTCCACTGAGCTCCAGAAAATCACAAGAGCAACAACAAAGACACTGAAAACAGCAACAGAAACACCCACGGAACTGACAAGGCTCATTAAAATCATTAAGATACAGGTGCTGCCTAGAAAGTGCTTGTCTGGAAGGGCTGTCTGGGTGCTCAGGGAAGAGAGAGGGAGAAGGAGAAGAAGATCCTTCTCAGCAGCTGAAAACAAGGGCTAGAGGAGAGCAGGGCCACCCCGCTGTTCCCAGCCTGCCTCTCCTTCAGATACACACCTGTGACAGGTCTTGCCGAATATTCCCACAAGATGGCAACAATCAGCAGCCTTACTTCATTTAATTTTAACACTCCTCCCCAGATCTGCCTGCTGTGCTCTGAGAGATGCCACACTCCAACTTACAAGGGCATGTGAGGATGCAGCCACCTGTCCCCACCCGCCTCAAGCACACCAGCCGCCGGGTTTGCCATCCCATAGGTGCACCTCTGCTGATTTGGGACCAGAACAGCCTCTCCCAAGGATATTCCATCAAAAGGACACCAGCAGAACTCTGCTTAAGCCAGCACTGCCCGTGCAGATGTCAGAGCAGGGGAGCCCAGCCTGGTAATGCAAGGGCCAACCTTGTATTCATGGGATGTGAGAGATGCACAAAGGATAACCTCCTCACCTTATAAACAGGTTTTCCCTTCATTTCCCTCCTTTCCCTGAGGGCTGTGCCTGCCCACAGCGCTGTTCAGGGACTGCTGGCACAGATGGACACCAGCTATCGTGCACTGGAACAGCTCCAAGCCCGTATCAAAAACAAACAAGCTGCTGGAATATCCTTCCCTCCAAACCAGCCTCCCAACAGCGTTTAGGAAACAAGCCCAGGCTTTGAAGTTGCACTTCAAAAGATCATTAGGCAGAAGCCAGCCTGAAGAAGCCAAACCCTCTCCCCCACGCTTTTAAGAAAGGACAGAATAGCTGTTTTCTTAAATTTCTAGAGGGAAGCAGTGACAAAAGCTGGTGTCATCTTTGGGGAAGTATGAGGACATTCTGCTGGGGTAGTTCTGCCTTCAAGCTTGATCTCAACCACATGACACAGGGGCAGAGAGACTTTCTAGCACAGTAACACCAAGAACCAGGTTATTATGGAAGAATAAATTCCCCAGGTATAAATGGAAGAACAAATACTAATCCTGGCAGTAAGGAATGGCTGGTACATCCAGGAATATGCAATGGGCTTCCTCCACAAATACTCCCTGAACTAAAAAGAGATGGTTCTGCCTGACGTTTGATTTTGGGAAGTACTTCATTAAGAATAAGGAATGAAACAAGCACTAACTCAGGGTCAAATGATCATAGGTTAATTTAATTTACAGTAAATGGAAGTCTAAACAACAGTCACGCTGTAATGAAGAATCCCAGTGCCAGAAGGACAAGGTCTGATAAACTAATTAGCTGAACAAAGTGGATGGAGGATGTCAAGGGGCTTGACATGTAATTCCTGCAAATTGCAAATCCTGCCATCATCCCCAGCACCGCTGGATCCCTCAGGGCAAGGAGGGTTGGCTAGAAGTCTTGGAAAGCATCCCATGAGAGGAGGTAACAGTTACAGGATGTTGCCTTAACCCTTGAACACTTCCTACACCATCACCTTCCAGCCCCTCAATTCTCCAAATGGCACCAAGCAGAAAAATGAGTCCCAATTTGTTGGGGACAGCTGGAAGGGGCTTGGAAAAAGTGGGGAAGGTGACATTTGGAGCCAAGAAGAAAGGAACATTAAGGACATCCTGTTGAGTTTCATTTTTAACTGTAGAAGATCATTCTCATTTTCAGTGCAATAACTAGCCATGACTTAACTCCAAATAAAACAACTATTCCCCAAATTTAATTGAAAGCATAGGGGTATGAGCAGAAAAGGAGACAGAGTAAGGACTTATCTCAAAACCAAAACCAAACCTGTGCTCCAGAAATTCAAGAAAAATAGGGACATAAAGAGAAGCAGCAAAAGTCAAGCTGATCCCGGGAGGGATTTAAAGAATTCCTCAGCTTTTCAGCTCTGCAAATAAGAAATGTGAAAGAAAAGAATGAAGTCACTCCATGACTACAGGGCAGATGCCACAGATTATCTAGATATGGTTCTGCAACCAAAATTTATCTCTTCTGTTTTCAACAATGTCAGTGACATCAGCCCTGCAGCAGAGACAGCAGGATAACAAGGATGGCAGAGCCACATGCTGGACTTAGCTTTCACAGATGAGCTTCAGTAGATGTGAATTAGAGGAGAAGTTAAAGCAATTCAGCTTTTAGAGAAGCTGGGTAAAGCTAAAAAATCCATAAGTATAATTTGTGAGCTTTGCCTTTGTTTAGATCTTCATCAGTGTCTCTGGCACAGGGAGTATGTGTCTGCTAGCAACATCTGTAGACAGATGGAAGCTCTCGTTGCTGGATTCCCAGGTGCCTTGGACTCAAGTCCCAAGAACTGCACCAAACCCAAGTTAATTTTCTGACATCTCCTCCATTCCCATTTTTCCATCTCAGGGAAAACATTTTTTCCTCCAGCTTTCGTCCTTCTCAGATTAACTCATTTTCAAACAGCCGCAATGTCACAGCCATTTAATATGTGAAGGAATTAATTCTTTATTGTGGGCTGGGTCTCTTCAAATCAGATCCCACATTAAAAAACCTTATCTGTATATAATTAAATTCAGAATCAGTTTGTTATATGCCTCTTGTCTTCACAGTTGAAAGAAAAAGCCCTTGAAAACCTCAGTGTGATTCAGACCAAACCACACAGCAGAGCTTCCTGAATTTGCAGACATCTTAAAAGAACATCTCCAAGAGCAGAAATTGCCCTGTTTGCTTGAAATCTCAGAGTATTTAATGGCAACCAAGAGAAAGAACAGAACTTTAAGGAAACTCAAAAGATCACCCAGTCTCATCTCCCAAGCAAATCATCATGTGTTAAGAACTGTGCTGCAGCTCGAGTGATCTAAACATGCCAAGGAGGAAAGGCTTGTAGGGAAATGTAACTTCTTATTAGAGAAAGCAGTTTAGCTGGAGAAAAGATATTGTACCACATCCAGAATCCTGGGAGCCTTCTCTACCTGTCTCAGCTCATGAGAAATGTTTGGAGAGCTGCAGGGGCATAGAAGGAATGCTCTTCTCATAAAGGCACACATCCTCAGCCCATTACAACTGACATAAATTCAAGCCTTAAGGAGATCGACAGGATTAAGATCTGCAATCTTTTTGCTGCATCAATCCTGAGACATCCAGCTGCAACATGAATTCAATACAAGAGCTTTTCAGCTCGAGGATGCCACAAAATAATGTCTGCTCTCAGAAAACCTCCCTTAAATCCAGTTAGTAATTATTTCCCATTTCAAATGTGTTTTGTCATGCAGAAAACCATGCCAGGCTCCAGCTACATCCACTTTCATTTCTGCTGTAAGAAAGACACAGTTCACAGTCACAGAATGTTTTGGGTTGAAAGGGACTTTAAAATTCATCCCACCCACTCCCTGCCATAGTAGGGACACCTTCCATTAGACCAGGTTGCTCCCAGCCCAGTTCAACCTGGTCTTGAACACTTTCAGGGATGGGCGTCCTGGTTTTGGATTCAGAATGAGAATAACATTGATAACACAAAGATATTTTGGTTTTTGATAAGTTGTGTTTATCCTAAGTCAAGGACCTCTTTTTTTTTTTTTTTTTTTGTGTGTGTGTGTGTGTCTCCTGCTCCACCACTGAGAAGGCACACAAAACAAATTGGGAGGGAGCACAGCCAGGACAGGGACAGCCACAACCTGACAAGCACAACCAAACTGCAGAAGTGTAAATGCCAGCTTCCCAAGGAGCCTGAGCCAACACACCTGAAGCCAACTTTGCGGGAGTAGTGCAGGCAGTTCTCCTTGACGTGGGTCTGGAAGTAGGCGGAGCGGCACACGGCCCCGCACTCCGGGCAGCAGTACGGGGACTTGTGAGCGTGGATCCTCTGGTGGGCACAGTAACTGCACTGGTTGGGCAGCATCATCTGGCACACCTGACACGTCTGAAGGAAAGGTTACATTAGTTAGTTATTCTCTCCTTGAGGATTTTTCCCCCCAAATTCACCCTAGAAAACTTCCAGGTTTAGAGGAAGCACAGGCATATTCCTCTAAAGCAGCATCAACTCCACAAAGCTCTTTAACTAGTCTTCTTATCATCTTTTCCCAACATCTTCCACAATTAACCATTCCAAATTAAAGTTCCATACTTAAACCATATCTTCTATGGTTTATTTCCTTTTTTCCCCCCATATAAAAAGGAAAGCAAACTCTTTCACCTCTTAGCTCGGATAATGTTCTGAATGCTCAGCACTTTCATTTCCTGACTTGAGAAGGAGAGCACTTTTCTCAACAAGCGCCCACTGCACACCAAAACATCACAAAAAAAGGAGGAAAATTATAGCCTGACTCCAAACACCTGCTGTTGAAGGCAGTGCAGTCCTGACATGCACCTTCCCCATCAAAACCACTGCTGTGTCTCTTGCAAAATTTCTTCGTATCAGATGAAATCTGAACTTTCCAAGACCACAGACTGTTTCCCTTACAGAAACTTCCTGATGACTAGAAAAAATGCAAAGCTTTTTTCTCTCCTTGTTTCATTCTTATTGAAATCCATTTTTACACATGCTTACTATCAAAATCTCTTTGCAGACTGACATGTAAAGTTTTCATGTGGATGTATCATCGTATCATCCCATTTTCAACAGCTGTCAAACCTCTGCTCCTTTTCACAGGTGTCTCAACTTTCTGTACTCCTTCAAAGCCCAGGAGCAGCTACTCATCCTCTATATAATGCACATTCCTGGATGCCTGAGCAGGAGTAGAGCTGGAGCAGATCCCAGCCCACTCTGAGCCCTCAGAGGAGCAAAAACTGTCTTTCAACATTTGTCATCCCATGCAAAAATCACTCCTCTAACTTAAGAATTAATAACTAGCATGCAGCTAGTTACGGATTATCAAATCAAGTAATTTAACTAAATAACGTCTGTGGACTTCACTGCTGGCAGCCAGGGTAGAAACATGGGGACAGAAGCCCCTAAATCTGACAAAAACCAGAATAAAATTAATGTCCAACTCCCTTTTCTGTATCATTGCCATTTCATGCAGCACCTCTGTGATGCTCCACTACATAACATCCATCAGGGAACTGTCAAAACCCCTGCAGGTAAGAGAAAGTGTCACTTACAATAAAATGCAAAGCTGTGACAAACTTGAAAGGTTCATGGGGTGGAAGGGAATAAAAAATTAGCCACTCAGAAGTGAAAACTGCAGAAATTGCCAAATACATGAAAAGCTTCAGATGTGATCTGAGGTATGTCGCAACTTAAGTTTAGAGAAGAAACAGTTTCTCCAGGAAGGAGAGAACCCAGTGGAAAAACCACACATGGTAGGATCCCCACGTACACACCCATAGGCAATTAAAGGAAACTCAAGAGCATTCAAATGCTGCGGAAGTCCCCTAATTTCAGCAAAGAAAAACAGTGCAAACGGCCTATGGGAATGGGAAAATGAGAAATAGAAAAAGCCCCCAGGATCTCCCTGCAAAGAGCTGAGCAGGACCTTTAATTCTCCAATGCACTCTCACATCCCCAAGAGCTACAAGAAGTAAGTAATAAGCAATAAATTAGTCGTAAATAAGAGCAGTAAGTAATAAGTAAGTAATAAGCAAAGGCAGTTTTATTGTGGTTAAGACTTTTTTTTCTATCTGGCTTGAGATTTGCAATGGAAAATTTATCTCTCTGGCATTGTTAAAATGGGACTCTTCTTGTTGTGATCTCAACTAGTATGTAAGGCAGAGTCAGCACAACCACAAGCTGAAAGCACCTTTGCCCTAGTAACTCAGTGAGAAACACTCTCTCCAGATCTTGCCTTGTCAAAGCAAATTTAGTTTTGATTTTAAGTCAGCTTGAGGCTCACCTCTTCCTCCCCGGCATGTCATACCCACTGCTCCCAAAATCAATCAGCACATGTTGAAAACCTGAATTTTCACCACCCTCTGTGTTCTTGTGCGGGATCTAAAATATGCCAAAACCACTCAGTATTTGATGAGCTCCGTGCCTGGGCAATGCTGCCTGGGGATGTCAGAGGAGCAGCCAGCTCCCGTCACCTGCGCTGTGTGAAGGGCTCCACAGGGACCAAAACCATGCTAACATAGGGCAGAAAAGTTTGGGAACTGTGAGCAAGAGGCACCAAAACTGTGGTTATCTGCTTTAGGCCTAGCAGAAAGCCTGCTAGAAAGTGTGGACATGATACAGGAATAAAAAGCAAGACTCAGTGAGGATAAGGCTAAATTAATTCATTGCTCCTGCAGACACCACACTGCAGAAGGATTCCCACACTGATAACACACACCACAGCAGGGACATAAACCAGCCCAAGCTTCCAAATTCAGATTGTCTTGTGAAAGAGTCACGACACTGGGCAGCAAATAGACAAAGAAGAGAGATGAGACACATGGATAAAAGAGTAAGAATAAGGAAAACTCTCATTCTGGAGCAGCATTACTTCTCGACTTGAGAAAAGCCAATGCAGCTTCTCCCTTCTGGCCATATCGAACAATCCAGGCTCTCCAGAGGAGTCAGCAACCACACGGGTAAGGAAGATCTGAGCTGCAATGGGTCAGGCTACCTGGATTTCCCAAACAGCTTTGCAACATCCTTCACTACAGGATTTTGAGGAAACTAAGGTACCACCACATACGAGAAGGAGTTTGCTTGGATAAGTAAATGGTTAGAATAAAAGAATAAGCAGTCCTTTGACAGAGCAAGGTCTCCAGGAAATTCTGCTGGTATTTGGGCTCTTCAAAATAACTTCAAAGTAGGTGGGAAAGTTAAACAGCAAAGATTGATGATAATAACCCAGGAACTCAGCATGTAATAGATAAGGGCTGACCACGAGGGCTGGCTGCAAAAAGGAACATGCAAGGCTGAGGGTAATAAAATGAACCAAACAAGGAACATACTAGAGCTGAGGAAGGTTCTAGCAAGAGAAAAAAAAAAAAAACCATAACTGGTATCTTCCTGCTCACACTCATCCTTTTCTCAACACCTGCAGAAGACATGAGGCCAGACATCCTGCCCAGGAGGATTACAAGAGGGTTCTGCTCATCCCTTTTGCACCAGGAGCTGCTGCACTTGTCAGGAGACAATGTGTGGCCAGGCTGGGCTCCTCACCAAACGCTGAGTCTTGGGCACTGAGTGGTTCTTCCTTTTGCAACTCTTCTGCTTCATATGAGAAATTATAACTTGGTTCCAGATGTCACATTTTTATCTCTCTCCTAGTTTTCCATGACTTTTCAAAGAAGTCTGGCAGCAATTTGAGACATTCATTAGTCACTTATTTCTAAAGCAAGTTACCAGGACAGGATTGAGTTGTGTAATGTCTGTGTTTTTCATATACTCCCATAGCCTGCGCTTTAATCAAGAGTTATTTATTACAAATTTTCTTTAATTCTGGTTTGCCTGCCACATTTCATTTGAGCTTTTCTTCCACAAGTCACATTCACACAGACAAATGCTCAGAAGCTCAGCCATTTTGGAATACTTGAGCCGATTCCCATTTTTACTTATTAGCTTCTTCAAAAGGGGAAAAAAAAAATAAATATTCAGGGATACAGTGCAGATTGAAAAAATATAATACTCAAAAAAAGTTTGTCTGTTAAACCCAGGCCACAGAGGTGTTTGCAAATCAGGGCATTTATAGTAATACACAGTTTTGCCCCGGACAGTGGGCAAGGGAACTGGCATGAGCAAAGAAACATTCCAGCAGTTTTAGTATCTTTGCTGTTCCAGAGTTAAGTGATGGTGATGAAGTCCACATCTGCTTAAGAGCTGCCCCCAGACTACAAGGGTCCACCTTGACATGATAATCATGGAGCTTCAGTTAAAACACTTCAGCACCAACCCTATGCCATGGAACCAGGGCTAAGAAAAAGATTCACGAGCCAAATGATCTCAAAAAAAAAAAAATTACTAAGGACTCAAACAGTCATAGGGAAACAGAAATTGTACTTGCAGACTGTTAATGTTTTAAAGAATGCTTGCCCCTAATACATTCAAACCAAAAATCCCCTACCAGTGGTGCCCTAAGCCCCAGTTCTTCCCAAATTCAGCCTTTTGCAAGCTATAATTTTTCTGCTTCAGATAGAGCTGCAGGGGAAGCCAAGGGATCACAAATGGAGATTAGCAGGATCTGCTTGCTATTAAAAAAAAAATCATGACCAATTACCACTTAAAGTTAACCTTTAACTTCTCAGTAGCTCTCCCTTACTGCCTGTCTGGGCTCGATGCCAGCATCCCTCAGGTTTTACTGCAGTGGTGTGATGTCCTGGCTCTGGGAGCACAGCTGGCACACCTTCCTCTCTGTCCCCCTGTGCTCCCCTCCCGCATCCCTCCAGGGGATGTTCGTGGGCCACACTACAGTCAAGCTCCAGACGCTTGGAGGGCTATTTTTGACTTACTTCATCCATCTAAGTGACAGCACTACTACATGATGTTTTACCAATTTGAGGAGAAGCAGAGGGAGAGAACTGAATCTGCTTTTGCTGTGATAACTGAACTATACTCCTGCCCAGGTTCTCTCTAAATGAACACACATCATTTCATTAACATGTTCAATTCATGGATGAAAAATACCCTTCAACAGAAACTCAAGATTATTCATTTGAAGAAGAAAAACCTAGAACCCTAATGTAGAGATTTTATCCTAATTAACCATATTCAAGCACAACAGCTATTATTATTTCCTTAGATGACAGTTGCCTATTTTGTCAACCCAAGGAGCCAATGCCACTGAGGGAGCCTGCCTGACCTTCAGCCAAAGGAAAAGACAAGATCACAAGACAGTGATCATGTCCTTAATCCCTAACTTCTCTCATCCATTCTGTCTTCTACCTTCAGCTCACTCCCACCTCACATCAATTCATCCTCAGCCTCACTGTTGCATCCCACCTCCTCCCATTGACCTTTTGCATTTGTATCCTTGAACCTTGAACTCCTCCACACTCCCAAATCCAGTGTACTCCTCAGACCTGCACCAAGAGCAACTGATGCTTAAGCTTCAGTTAGGCACTCCAACAAAAACTCATCTCTGGAAACTAAGCCTATTAAATAAATACAAAACACATTTTTTGTACATGGAAAAATCACTGGTTAAAGCATCAGTGTAAATCTAGAAATCTGACAGCTTACAGAAACAAAGTGGAACTGCAATGGAAAAATCCACTAGCATCACAGATCTTAGACAATATTGCACCAAATCAGCTTACTTCTGAATTTGCGAAATCTGTAGCTCTTTTCTCTTTATGATCTCAGCTGTAATTTCAAGAATTTCAGTTTCCACATCTTTTCTTTTAACCCACTGTCCCAGGTTTACGTGGCAAGGTTTTGGTTGGGAAGGGCGGCAGGGGTGGCCTCTGTGAGAGGATACCAGAAGCTGCCCCCACGTCAGACAGAGCTCTGTGATGGACCTGCCACTGGCCAAGACCAAGCCCTTGAGCAGCACCTCTGGGTAACAGATTAGGAAACGGTAAAAGATGCTGTGCAGCAGCTGGGGAAGAGGAGTGAGAAGATGTGAAATCAACAGCCCAGATGCCAGAGCAAGTTTCCCAGGCACACTGTCATGAATCCATGGTGACACAGGTTGTCCCCCTCTAATCCAGGGAGGACCATAGTGGATGTGCCCTGGAGGATGCTGCAGCCCATGGAGAGAGCCCTTGCTGGAGCAGGTTTTCTGCAACCCCGTGGGAGGCCCATGCTCTTCCAGCCTGTTCCTGAAGGACTGCTCCCCATGGAAAGGATTCATCCCAGATCAGATCCTGAAGAACTGCAGCCTGTGGAAAGGACCCATGATGATGCTGTTCATGACCGACTGTCCCCCACGGGAAGGACTCCATGATGGAGCAGCGGAAGAGTGTGAGGAGGAAGGCTGGGTGGGCACTTAGTTCCAACTATAAATCTGAACTCTCACTTCCTAAAATGATCACATAGTGGATTAAATTAGTTTTCACATCCACACTTTGAAGTCACCAGTGTGACCCCATATGCTACAAGGGACACATTCCCTCTCTTTTCTCACACTGGTGATGGTAAAGGCCTCTGCTCTTTCCTCCACCCTGCAGGGTTGATTCCTGCCCATCTGTGATGATCATCTCGCAGCCTCCCAGCTCTGCCTTTTTCTACGTACCTTGCACCCCAATTTCTTGTCCTCCTCCCTGTCCTTCCCAGAGAGCCTGTGTTCCCTCCATCACAACATTCATGCAACACATCTCATCTCTTTCCTGAGATGCCAACACAACCAGAGTCCTGCACACCGATCACAGAATGGTCTGGGTTGAATGGGACCTTGAAGCTCATCTCATTCCACCCCCTGCCACGGGCAGGGACACGTTCCACTAGAGCAGGTTGCTCCAAGCCTTGTCCAATCTGGCCTTGAACACTTTCAGGGATGCAGCAGCCATGGCTTCTCTGGACTGGAGATTGTGTTTATTGCCTGTGGTGTTTGCAGCAGCATTAGACACTTCAGAGGGCACCTTCTCCTCCCAGCAGGGCTGAGCAGACCATCACCACTACCTGGGCTCTCATTCCCCTGCCTGTCACCCACAGAGCTCTCCAGTCACAACTCCAGGTTGTCTGGGGCAGCATCATAGGTGCCCAGCTGGATGAAGAATGCAGGGGCAAGACTCTTCCTTTTAGCTAGCAGACACCAGCTTCCAGCCCCATTTCCAGCCTATCCAGGACAAAACCCCTGGCTCCAGTTGTCCCCTCCTCATCCCTCTCAGCCATGTCCTGTCCCCCAGTTCACAGCCCTTCTCCTTATCCTCTCCCCTCCAGCTGTTCTCAGTTCTCTGGGGGCTGCAGGACCACCAGGGCCAGGCAAGAGTGGGGAAGGAGGAGAGGGTGGGATTGTTGCCTCATGGCAACAGATCACAAGCTGATTGAGGCAGACCATGGAGCCGCACCCTGGCTTTTCTTCCTCACCAGCCTCTCCTCCTCATCCTGATGCTCTGGTTTGGTCTTGGTGCAGGCTCTGCTATCCTGCCACTTTGTCTGCACTCCCAGTGATCCCTGCCTGGAGCTCCATTTCCCCAGCATGCTTTCATGATAACATCTTCCATCCCTTTGCTCCTACAAAATCCACAGGGAAAATTTCCATTTAAAACAAAATTCATCCTCGCTAGTACCTAAGGACTGCATTAATCACTCTTGGTTTGGGACAGGGAGAAAACAGTGCTTTATGGAGCCAAGGGAATTTTTTGCTGATTTTCAACCCTCCTGTTTTCTAAATTAAAACATGAATTTGAAGGGAGGAAGGAAGGGTAAAATAGGAAAAATACAGCTGCTGCCTTTCTTTTTTTGCTGCTGGGAAATTATCAGGGCAGCATGTGGTTCTACTAGCTCCTGGCAAATTTCATCCAATAAATTATAAAGCATTGATTTAAGATGGGGAAGGAAGAAGTAAAAGAAAAGGCAGCAATAAAATTGCTTTTAAATTACTCATGTAGGCGGTACATAAACAGGACACGTCACAACTCATTGAAAAATTCTTACTGGACAAAAAAAAAGAGAGAAAAGAACAAGAAAAAAAGTGAGGAGAACAAAAGGTTCAAGAAAATTCAGAGGTCCCAAGTTTATGTTTTGTACTTTATTCAAGTTGTTAGGCACCTTGGTGGATTTTGGGTGGTCAAGTCAAATAAGAAAGGAAAAGAAAAAAAGATTAAACATCTCTGGTTACCAGTAGATGGACAATTATGCCCGAGAGGGTCAGGAAGTACTTTTAATTCTTGCACATGTTATTGTGCACTGGTCTCCCCTTGCCAAGAAAACAAATAAGCTCTGTCTCAAAACCAGTTTGTGTCTTTTGTTCTGTTACTTCTGCTGCAAAGCTCTTCCAGAATTCATTCCTCTGATGATTACGGACTGTCCTCTGATTTCCTATCTAAATCCATTTCAGTCTGTTCTTGCCTCATTATTGCCCCTAAATTTAAAAGCTCCTTTCTACAAAGACCACACCAGATACAGGGTGAGAGTGGACTCAGAGGACACTCTGTAATGAAAAGCACATCCTAAATGCAGGCACCAGGAGTTGCATGGGCTTTGTTCCTCTTCTGTAACTTGAGCCCTGAAAACAGCCTGACGCTGATGAATTGCCCAGAGCAATTCCTGTGAGTACAGGAAGTACTTCTTGTGGGCAGATTTAGTTCCTGGTGGAGGAAAAAAAGTGCAACTATACTCACCTTAATCCTTTGTCTGCTTCAGTGCTGAAGGAGACCAACCCTTACCACCTTACCTGGTGCCTTTGCCAAGCTAAACTCATAAAGGGGTTTTAACTTCCCCTTAGGAGATTGTATTTGCATTTCTGGTCATGCTTCCCTCAGTTATTCCAGTCTACCCTGATAAACAAAACAATACACTCCTCTCCAGCTAGGTTATTTCTAGCAAGAGGGAGCATTACCACAGCCCTGACTGGTGCTGCAGATTGACATAACTCTCCTCCACTTGTGTCACCTCAGTCATTCAAAGACTTCTCAAGACCAAAAATCCTGCCTTTGGTTGCTTTTCATACCATTCCTACTCAAGATCAAGATCAAGTCTTCAAGATCATCTAGATCCTCCTGTGAAATACTCCCCATTTTCCATGACTTCTTACTTCGTTTAGTTTAGCAAATTTTTAACACAGTCATCCTCCAAGGTCCTTAACACAAATATTAACTCCACAGATACCCAAAACCATCCCTCAGGAGATCTCATAAAAACCTGATCCCAGTTGTAATTATTTTACCTGATTTTACCTGATTCTGCTCCAATCTCACAATCCAGCTTCTCCAGCATATCCATTCTTCACGCGATACTCTAACAACCATCTCATTGAACATCAAGGAGATGAGGATAAACTCATTTCTCTATTCCAAAAATAAAGATTAATTTGGCATAAACTACACCTACTTAAATATCCTTCCCCCTTCACCCTCCAAAAATCTTGCTCTAGAACACACCACTGTATCAGACCAAACAGACCTGAAGTTGCATGTAACATCTGGTACCACCTCTTCAACATCTGGACAAGTATAATGCCTACACAGAGCACAGCTTCTGGTTTGAACAAATCCAACCTACCAGCTATTCAAATTCCCATACTGCTTCCTTCTTGTAGTTCAGTGATGGAAAATGGGACACAGGTCCCACTGAGCAACCCAATTCACAAGCTTGAAAAAATCGCAGAATTGGCCTCACTAGTTGCCAAAAAAAGGCAAAGTCACTCTGATGCATTAAGATGATCCATTCAAAACATACATCACATAAATCCAGTTCTTTATGTTTCTGAAGTGGATTATTCAAGCCTGTATCCTCCCTGCAAGCCATGGAGATCTCATCCCACCACGGTATTCAGCTGGGAGGAACTGCCTTCATCCTACACATATTCTGTACCAAAATAAACCCTGCTGTACTCTGAGCAACTGCAATCATACACATGTTTAAAAATACAACATTAAGGTCAAGCTCTCCATCATTTTTTAAAGATCTTTCCTTTAGAAAACCACAGCAGCTTCTCAACCACATTATCATCTCCCTCTCTTCCTCTCACTTGCTCCAATCTCTTCCTTTCCCTGCTATCCAAACCACATCCCTATCTTTCTTCCTTCCTGCAACAGAACTGTGGCCCAGCCATATCATTCACATTTTGGCCACACCTAGGAAAGGCATTTACCCATTATCTGTCCTGTTTATGTGGTATTTACCCACAGCCATGTCTGGTAACACCAGGTATTTCCCAAGCCATCATCTGGAAGAAAGAGAAAACCCAACAATTCCCTTCCAAGCAGCTCTGGGAAACCTGAAAATGTCAGAGTAATTCATAAAGTCATGGTAAGAAATTCCAATAAAGTGAAAAGCCTTAAGTATCAACATAGGGTAAGTTTTCTCCTGGAGCAGAGCCAGCTTAGGCTCTGCCCCCTCTCCAATCCAATCATTCCTGCCTCTTATCACAGGGCGCTCATCCTTCAGCTTCTGGGTGACTGAAAACATCATACAGAAAAATAAGTCTCTTTCCTGCTATTTCTTTTCTCCATCAATCCCACTGGATTAGCCCTTCCTTCTTAGCAAGATCCCACACCAAAGCCATGTCCAAAACAGTTTTTGAGTTAAAAGCACCATGGTTGAGCACTTCAAAGCCTGTTTGGTTTCACAACTTACGGTCACACTGCAGGTACATCCAGATTTGGTGTCATCAGACAGAAAAGGATCCAAAAACACGGATCAAAAATCACCTGGCTTATTTTCCACAGGTCTCCACCTTCTAGTACCAACCCAGGTGCTGAGGATAAATCACTTTTACTCTTCCCCATCAGCTGAAGTTGCTCTTTCCATTATACATTCATCTAGCCTTTCCAAGCATCCTCATTTTTCAGGGACAATCTGGTACCAAGCATCTGAAGAGTCACAGATTAAAAGGGTTTGGCCATAATACAAATAATGCATAATGCCCTGCGACTTCTTGAAGCTCCTTAGAAGGCATAAATCGAGCCATGTCTTTATGTGGAAAGCATCAGTACTGCCTAGTTTCTCAGTGAGGCACGGCAAAGAGTTTGTGCCTGAATTCTGAGACTGAATAAGAAATTAAAAAATACAAAAAAATTTCAAATTATGAGAGTGCAGTTTTTTGCTGTCTTTAAGAAACTGTGACAATTGCACCCCATACTACCACGTCTAAATCAGCATTTCAACACAGTGAGATAGACATCAGGTAGAGAGGAAAAAATACACAGTTTTTGTTCAAAATGCACAAAATTATGATAAAACTCTAGATAATTAGTTTCTTGAGATCTAGGGATATGGTTCATAGCCAAGTTTGCCCACAACAATTAATACTACTTCTGCATGCTGACAGGTTGTCCCACCACTGCAGCTTGCTGTGGATCAAGCATGACAACTGGTGTGGACTGTGGTTTTAATTAGATGTACCAGTATGTAAATCAACACCTTCTGCCCTGTGGACATAGTAGTTTTGAACCACTACCAGGGCACTAAAATATGTTCACCACAGGTGTTACATCAGTGCATTCCTCAGCAACGCAATTTCAGGGAATCAGAGAATCCCAGATTGGTTTGGGTTGGAAGGGACCTTGACCATCTTGTTCCACCCCCCGCCATGGGCAGGGACACCTTCCACCAGACCAGGTTGCTCCAAGCCTCATCCAACCTTACCTTGAACATTTATGGGGATGGGGAAGCCACAACTTCTCTAGGCAACCCATGCCAGGGCCTCACCCCATCACAGGGAAGAATTTCTCTACACCCAGTTTCTACCACTGCACAAAAACCAAGTGTCTCAGCACATCTCTGCAGATGGAAACCTGAGTTTTTAACCACTTCTACCATGTAAGAAAGTGCTTGCAAAATCAGACACTTGATCTTCTCCTGCTTATACCAACATTTCTCTTTTTTCTGACCAAAACAGAAAGAACAACCCAAGGGATGAACTTGATGCAGAGGCAGGGTATTGTCTCAGAAAGGAGTGGCCATGTTCTTCTGTTCCAGGAGTTTATGACACACATTCCAACAGCTTCACCTACGACCTTCTCACATCATGATTAATAGTATTACATTCATTAATACCTTATTTGCAAAATCTTCAGCTTCTCAGACCTTGACAGTGCTGGGAGCTACACTGTGTTATCCACATGGGACACGTGAAGGTCATCCATACCTTTTCCCTTGGACAGCTCAGAGAATCAGGGACCCCTACGAGACCACTGGACTTCACTCATCCTTTTATTTCTCAGCCCAGTGACACCAGACACCTGGGCTCTGGTAAAATGCAGTGGGATGGCTTCCATCAGCTACTGCTAAATCCAGACACATAATTAGAGGCATGGGGCACAAATGGTTCTTTCCTTTAGAAAAGTAACAATTTTATTGGAACAGATGTTCTGGGAACAGCATGGAGCACCACCGGGCAGCGTGGAGGACAGCAGATACAGGGGAAAAGGATTCCCAGAGCAGTGCATGCATCCTGTGGAGTGTAAGCATGGGAGGATCTCACAGGGAGGAACTGGTTTCAGAATCAAAAAAGCAGCCTTTTTCCAGTATTTTTCTTCAGAAGAATACCGCGAAAATAATCTCACATCTAGCCGATCTACTTGAAGTGAGAGGCGTAAACTCTATTCTTGGTTAAGTTACAGAATAAATTATTTGATTACAAGCTAAAAATACTTACTATCACACATTCTTTTCCTCTTTAAGGAGCTCTTGAATTGATAATCCCACAACAGAAATAGGAAGTACATTTTTAATGCCACTTATTAACATTTTAGCTCACTTTGGAGCACTCACTGTATCCCTTTTCCTGGAAGTTTTAATGCCAAACTGCTGACATTTCCTAAAAAAGCATTATAATTGAAAAATAAGTTCAGGTGTTGACAGAGCACAGTGCTCACTGGGCTGCTTCAGGCAAGAAACCTGATTATGTGGCCCTTTTGGCCTCGCCATTTTTTATGACATCAAAACCATTCAGCCATAATCTATTTTTTTTGGTGGCTGATGAAATTAAGATAACAAAGCATCTAAATGTGACCACAGCAACCTCAATACTCCTGCAGGCCATTCAAGCAGCACAGGGAGGTTCTGGAGAATGCAGGTGTTCTGACAGCCACAGCAGAGATGTGGTCATCCTCCCAAATGATGGCATGGAGTCCTGGTTTTTGCAGCCCTTGCACTAGGAGCCAGCTCTGCTGGCAGCCACACCGACCTGGAAAACTTTCACCTCATCCAAAGGGACAAGCAAAAAGGAGTCCTCCTCCTCCTCAACTGCAGATTGGTTAACACTTAAACAAGACTGACCATGTCTTCCAAAATAAAAGCCATAAACAAAGCGTATGGTCCTGGCAGACAACACTAATCATCTTCTCTTCATCAGGAGAAACCTAAGCTGGAGTTTAATTTAAGGTGATTCCAACTAGGTCCATGAAGGTGGTGGAGACCTGAGCAGGCAGCACAGGAGGAAGGCAGGAAGCCACTAAGAAGGCTCTTGAACCCTGCCACGCAATCATGGCACCCTGCACCACCCAAAGGTCAAAAGCAGCCAGAGCCAACCTCCCACCCCACATACCACAGCAGGCCTGTCCAACACACAGCTGACCACACCAACAGCAACAATAACACCCGATGCACAGCACCTTACACGGAACTGGCACCAGTTCCAGGAAAGGCAACATTAAACTGTGCCAGATCTCCTCCAGCCACGCTTACGGCACAAAAACCCGTTTCAGGTAACGCTCCGCTGATCCTCCCCTACAGCTTTTTTGCACGCCTCATCTAAGCGATCTTTCATCTCCATCACCTTTCTTTGATACTCGAGGATCTCCACAGTCTCCTCACTCTGCTCTTTTTACTGGCAAAGGGCAGAAAGAAGGCAAGCAAATAACACTAAACATCTCTTCACACACGCGTCTGGGCTCATGTGCATTCCAAATCCTCCCCATAAGCACTTTTTTAGGCAAAGCAACTCATTTGACACCACGATGCCTACTTTTCCCCTTGAGGACAATCTCTTTAAACTCTGAGAGATTTCACTAATAACATTAAAATGATGACTTACCAGTCTCTCATTATCTTCTGAGGTTCTCTGGTAATGAGCTGCTAAGGAAGTGTAATCCTGCTCCTGCTTGTTACACTCCAAACACTTAAGTCCATGACGGATTAGCCTCTGTGGGTCTGTGTAGAGAGGCAAGGCTGGCTGAGCATTTGCAGAAATCCCTCCCCCACCTCCTGAAGCAGCACTGGACTTAGGTGGAGGAGAGGACGAGAGCAAAGTCTGAGGAGCTGGAGAGACTGAAGAGCTTGTAGGAGAAGGTGAAAACATTTGGTCTGCAGAAATTGGTTTCATGAGCAGCTGAGAACACTGCATGATAAATCCTTTGCTCTTATGATCTCGTGCATGTTTAAGCAAGCTACACTTATTAAAAAAAAGGAGCATAGTTGAACACTGAGTGCACATGACTTCAATGTGAACGCTTCGCCTACTATAGTGTTGAGTCAGGCTTTTCTCTAAGGCAAATGAGTCCCCACATTCCAGGCAACAATACCCAGAGGCAGGTAAATTAATACTAGTGTCAGGCGGGGGGCTAAGGTTCGGAGTATATATCGGCACTGGATTGGCACTGTGCAGCACCTTATTGAATGCCTCCATGACAATGGGAGCAGCTTTCTTGACTTGGTGCACCAGTGGCACTGACATCTGTGTCACTTGAGGCTGGTTTCGCCTCTGTGCCGACGTCTTCGCTGTAACAGAAGCGGCAACGCTGTGGGGGACTAAGTTGAGATTTGCCAAGTGCACAGCTTTGGGAAGAAGGCTGGAGGTGGTCGTGTTGGATGGCTGGGTCACGGTACCCTGCTGCTGCCTCTTGACCCCCACCTTTATGGCACCGCCGCCGCAGTTTGGCAGTGGAGATAGGGACACAGTACACGTGCTGTTTGCAATATCCATTTTCATACTGTCTGAGTAAGGACTCATTACATTTGACAGCTGGATAGCCACAGCAGCCCCAGTTTTGGCTGAATTCCTGCCAGTCTCACTTTCTGTAACTGCACTAGTGTCAGGGGATGGGAAAGATTTGCTAAACTCTTCAGCAGAAGAGGTTTCCACAGGCGACTCTTCTGAAGATTTGCCCAACTCATCATTTTCTGGCAAAATTCTAGTTACAGTCCTTTTAATTTCACCGGAAGACGTCTTGATAGTCTTTATTCTAACTTTGGGTATGGCTGGCGGAGAGCTAGCTGCCATGGAAGGAGAGCCTTTCCCACTGCTGTCGCTGCACACACTCCGAGGGCTCTCAGGCTGCTTGCTAGCCTTCCTCACCACTTCCAAGGGGCTTCGGGGACTCTTTGGCGACTTGGGCATTTTTGGACTTCCCTTCGTCCCATCTTTAAAAGGACCAGGTTCCTTGGTAAAATTTGGCTGATCGCTTTTTGGAATACACACGACCTTTTTGGCCTGAAGAGCTACTAACGCTGCCACGCAGGATGACAACTTGGAATGAGTTGGCTTTAGCCTCTGCCGAGGGGGTATTGACGAAGACATGTTTAGCTCGGGCACAGACCCCTTGCTGTCTCCTAAATTATTGTGAGGGAGGTCTCCAAACACCAAGCCTTCTCCAAGAAAGCTGTTGGTATCTAACAAGTCCTTGCTTGACTCTGCAAACCTCTCCACTGCTCTGTCTTGCTCTCTCCTGCTCATTTCCAGCCTATTCTCTGGCTGGCAGTGGATTTCTGTCTTCTGTTCCTTTTTACAGTACTGATCAAACATGCTTAATTCGGGCTCTGGTACCTTCCTAAGATGATCTAGGACTGAAGCTCCTGTTGGTACATATATTGAAGGCGGTGGAAAATAGGGAGTTTGGGCATGTTTGGGTTTATCCCCAATACTGTTCTCTTTGAATGTATCCTCTGGTTCAGGGCTGGAAATGGGGCTAAACTGACTAAACGTTGGCAAAGGCTCTGACTTGGACTCATCCAGTTTATCAGAGTAACCTCTCGAGCTGTCACCATTAATAAAAGTTGACTCAAACTTGCCATAATTATGGACTAAAGCATGAGCCTCGGCTGGCAGATCGGAGCCACGAAACCCATTGTGTAACAGACCAGTTCCAAGGTGATTCCCCTCCTTTTCTGCCTCAAAAGACTCCTGGCGACTTGTGTTCTTCACTATCACACTCACAACAGGTGCATCAGAGGGAGGCAGAGAGTGGGATAAGGAGACATTCTCATCAATGCACATGCCCGATGACTTCAGGTGATTCTCACTCTCCTCCCCAGCTGATGGAATGGTCTCCTTAGCATCGAGACTCGTTGGATCAGGGATGTCAAAAGCAGCCAAGAGGTCATCAAAGTCAGGGGTTTTCATGTCCCCCATGATGAAAGCTACAATTAGAAGCACAAAAAAATACTCTGTCAAGTACATTTCCCCCACGGAAAAACTTTGTAAGACTCATGTGCATCAACATCTTCTGTGACAAAAATCACAGCTGCCCAAAGCCTGGGATGTGGGCAGAGCTGCTCCTCAGAGGTGCCTCAAGCAGCACGGTGAGAGACAGCAAACATCCTTATCCTTATCCCAGGATCCCCCAGAACAGAGCTGGTACAAGCATGACCTTTGAAACCACACCAAACTCTTTTCAACCTGTCAAGTGCATCACTAATCCCAAGCCAGCCATCATTGAGAGCCTCAACAGAAAGTTCTGAAGTACATTAGCAGAGGGTTTTTTTTTGTTTGGCTGGAGTAGAGCTAATAGGCAGCAATTGCTGCTGATTTCTCAACAGATTGTCACATTTGAAGAAATACAGTCCTTCCTGAAGGAAGAAAGGCAGGGCAAATAGGAGGCCCAAGAGACACAGACCCGAAAAATGAGATGACTCCCTGCCCTGTGTAATTTAAATAGTAGAAGTCTTCAGTAAATCTTTCAATACAACAGTTCCAAGGAGGGTTATTTGGAACAGGGGCAATCCTTAATTAGGATGTGAAGCAAAAACTGCCCAAAGATAGAATAAAGAACTATATCCAAATTGTAAGAAGAAATTGTGTTCCCAGCCAGCTCTTTCTTTCTAAGCTCTTCAGAAAGGAAGTGGGGACTTGGAACACTCAACACAGCAACCTACAACAGGAATAATCAAGCTCTGATGAGATGCATGAAAACTGACAGCACAGAATTACTAGAACATTTGTGTTCACTACTGTCAGGGATACTGGATTAACACTGTTAAACCAAAATATTTTCAAATTGGTACAATATAGAGACTTCACAAACATTTAATGAGTCATTCTTTTAATGTATTTTATTTAAACCCCAAATTTACGTGAACTGGTGCATGCCGTACGTAGGGGAGGGGAAAAAAACCCAAAATGTGTCAAAAGAACTAGCAGGGCACCACCTCCTGCTTGGCAAGGAGCATCCACAGGCAAGGTAAGTCCTGCCACACTAGACCTGGGCTGCAACAATGCTGCCAAAGCCAGCGGCAAGCAAGGGAGACTGAGGGGGTGGCAGGATTCCAGGACAGCGGGGAAGAACCGGGAGCAGAGGTGCAGGCAGAGAGGAGGACACGGGACAAGGCAGAGGGAGAGAGAGAAGCCATCTGATGTCGTTATGGACGACTCAGTTTAGAAGTCTGTCAAGCATCACATGCAAACCAAACAAAGCTCAACCGTTCTGGCCAGGTTGCTGGAATGGGGAACAACTCCTGGGCCAGGAGAAATCAGAGTGGAGCACAGGGACACAGTGAGCTTTAGCTCAGCCGTTCCTCCAGACAAGTCCCAGAGGTGCTGCTTTGGTTAATCTACTGCAAAACACTCTGCAGAGATTTACTTGGCTTAAAAGTGGCTGAACTTAAACTCGTTCTTAAATTAAACCACAAATATGAAGGTGCACAGAGAGCTATGCAATAATTTACAACCACGTCCCTCAAGGAATCACAGCTGGGCATGAAATCCCTGGAAGCCCAAATTATCCACACACTCCACATCCCCAGCACTTGATGACGACTTTGGAAACAACACAGATTACTGTAGTTGGCAAAGGCATGGACCTGAAACTTCCCATTCCTTTGGGTGGGAAAACTTGTACCAGCTGGGAGAGAGCTAGGCACCACGCAGCTCCCAAAATTTCTGGCACACAAATCCTCCTGCAAGGAAGACACTTCATTCCATAACCTGGCCCGCTTGAGTTTTGTACAGAGCAAAATGAGTCTGCCAATCACTCTTGACCTTCCCCTTCCCACTCTGGACCACCTCTCTGCATCTGTGTTTTAAAATACATAATAAAACAAATCCCACGTATCTGTAGCATCTCAAAATATCCTTTTCTTGGATGAAACCTTGCTTTTTCAGAAGCACTTGTGTTCATCTTTGAGTCTTATAAAACACTGGTTCACTGCCTTTACAATCATGAGGGCACAAGTGTCTACCCAAGTATTTCTCCACAAAACTGCATCTTAAACTTGTCATATACAAAGCTACACCTTCTCAGAATAAACCAAGTTTTGACCCAGATTCTAGAGAATAAGTATCATATCGACAGAAGTGATTTTTAAATAACATAAATTTAAACTTTTGACTTTACATTGTTTACCTCTGATCGCAGATAACAAACAAAAAAAGGATATTAAAGGAAATTATGTAAACTAGTTCGTGAGGAAAGCGGAAAACAAAGACCTTTGTCCTTATTCCATCATTCTTGTGCAAAAGGCTGCGATCTCAAGCTTGGGATCCAATGAAAACATGGAGGTTGAGTTTTGCAAAGCAGTAGAAGAGGTGAATAAAATGAGCAAAGAAGAAGGATTTATGGAGTAAAGAGAGTATTCCAGTGTGCAAACTCAATCTCATTGTATTTTCTACACTTCTCCAGGAAACCTAGAGGGCTCCAAGCCATCTAAAAAAACCCTGGGGAATGATGTGAAATCCCAGGGCCATGTGCTATGGATAAGCTTCAAAGTCAAGGGGAGGCACCACATCCTTTGCTCACTCCATACAAACCTTTTGCTAGCAGTGCTATTCCCAGGGACTTCTGGCGACTGGAAGTAGATGCTCTGAAGCTCTCAAACTAGGGAAGAGGCCTGAGATTGCCACTTCATAGCGAAGCATGAAACCCAGTTACACCAAGGAAATTAATCAGAGAATGGCTTGGGTTGGAAGGCACCTTGATGAACCATCTTAGTTCCAATCCCCTGCTGCAGAGCATTATTTATGATGTACGCTGCCATTACTAAATATTAGTAATTCTGCAAAACAACACTGTAAAAGGGAAAACATCTGCCAAGGGCTGCTCAAGCCGGGCTGGTGTCTCCGGGAGGGGATGCAGAGACTGCATGACACTGGAATCCCATGGGAAGGCAGGGACAGCAGGAGCCGACAAGCGCGGGGAAGGCAGGCGATGGGGGAAGCAGCCGCGCAGAGGCTGTCAGGGCTGCGGAGAAGGCGCGGGGCAGCCGCAGCTGGCGACTCAGTGGCAGGCGGGACCCGGGGCTGTAACACCCGTGAAAGTTTCATGAGCCCGGTGCGGCTCTCGGTGCGAACGGGGCCGCCGGGCTGGGGACTCGTCCGGCCCGTGGCACTCCTACACGCACAGAGACACACACACCCACACACCCAGCACCCCCATCCCACGCCGTCCCCACCCGAGACAAAGGCCG
>VXBQ01003616.1:395978-433599 GCA_013400175.1 Phainopepla nitens | reverse complement strand
TCCCTTCCCTTCCCGTCCCTTCCCTTCCCTGCCACAGAGACTCGACACGCCGCTCCGCCGCCGCTCCCCCTCCGGGAGTCTCCTGACGGAGGCGCCCCGGGCCTGGCCCGGTCCCGCCGCCCCCTCACGCCGCCGAGGCCCCGCGCTCCTGCTGTTCTAAGGTTTCCTCACCAAAACCTGCCCCGAGACCGGCTCCCGGCTGCAGTCCCCGCTGCATGTCCTCAACTCCCTTCCTCGCAGCGTCCCACACCCACCCTGATGCGGTTTGCTAACAATTATACCGATCGACCCACTGATCTCACATAAAGGCGAGAGCGAAGAGGTGTGGAGCTCCAGGCTGGTGAGCCTCACCCTGATCCCTGGGAAGGCGACGGAGCCAATAACCCCTGGAGCCGTTTCCAAACACAGCGAGGACAGGGAGATGTCTGGGATCTGTCAGCACAGGTTACAAAGGGCTTCCATCCCTGATAACCTGATGCCTTCTGCATCGAAATTACTAAAACGGTAGGTTTAGATTAGAGGTGAGGGAGATTTTCTTCCTTATGAGGGTAGTGAGGCCTTCTTGGTTGTCCAGAGCAGCTGTGCCTGCCCCATCCCTGGAAATGTCCAAGGCCAGGTTGGATGGGGCTTGGAGCAATCAGGTCTAGTGGAAGGTGTCCCTGCCCAGGGTCTGGAACAGGATGAACGTTAAGGCCCTTTCCAAGCCAAACCGATTCCATGGCAAGTTCAGGGGATGAGGAGAGAGTGGTGGATATTGTTTGTTCTCCACCCATGTCCAGTTCTGGGCTCCTCAGCACAAGAGAGACAGGGACATACTGGAGAGAGTCCAGCGAGGTGCCATGGAGATGATGAAGTGGTTGAAGCACCTCCCCTGTAAGGAAAGGCTGAGAGAGCTGAGGCTGTGGAAGGAGAGGCTCAGGGAGGGCTCATCCAGGTCTACAAATACCTGCAGGGAGGGTGCAAAGAGGAAGGAGCCAGATTCTTCCCAGTGGTGCCCAGTGCCAGGACTGGAGGCTGTGGGCACACACTGATCCATGTCAGGAAATATTTTTTCCCTGTGATGGTAACCACAGGCTGGCACAGGTTGCCCAGGGAGGCTGTGGAGTCTCCATCCTTGGAGGTGTTCAAAAGCAGTCAGGATCTTCTGAGCAGCCAGCATTAGCTGGCCCAGCTTGAGGCTGGACCAGATGCCCTCAGGAGTTCTTTTCCAACTTCAAGTACTCTGCGAGGCTATGAAGCATTTCGTATGGAGATGAGGATATGCACACTCCTATCATAATAAATAAACAGTATTTCTGGAGGTTGTCTTCCCATGAACTGACATTTTAACCATCCAGTTAAAATAGATGGTTAACCCAGTACCAGTCGTACAGCATTGCTCATACTACATTTGTTTCTCATCTAGTTAAATAATTATTTTTTGCTTTGTCATCATGGGCAAAAAAAATCTTTTTCTCTAACTGACACATGTAATTTCACATCCTTGATTTCTGAATTAGTGTCATCACTTTTTTCCTTTTGGAAGCTATAGTCAGTTTCCAAAAATGAGCAAAAGGACAAAGGGAGTCACAAAAAGAAAATATTTTCAAAATTGCAACTGTTACCTCTAATTTTAGCACAGGTCTATGAAAACCTCTAAATTGTATCTAGTAAGAGAGATGACATTTACACAATTTACTAAGAGCTGTCACAGTCCTGAACAAGTTGTAGCTTGCTAAAAACCTATGGTAATTTGAAGGATTGTGATAATTACGAAATGTAATGCCAATGGGAATTTAACTCCATCCTTCAGATGGCCGAAGAGAGACAGCCCTGGAGTGACTGGGGTCCCTTCCTCAAGACAGCAGATATACAAAACACTCTAAGGTGAGTGTATTTTTTCAGCATGACCTAAAAATTGCATTGCTTTTCTTATTTTTAATCCAGTGTGGTGATCTGACAAATCTGGAAGCAAAACATCTTCCTCCTCTTTGTTTTTCGTTTAAAGTTTAAATTTGTCCCTTTAGGCTTGTTTTGTAAAGGTTGTGGAATCCCCACTCCTGGAAGTAAGTATTCAAGGCTGGAGAGGTCTTGGAACACCCTGATCTAGTAGAAGGTGTCCCCATACATGGCAGGGGTGTGGAACAGGATTGAGCTTTAAGGTCCCTTCCAACCCAAACCAGTCTGGGATTCTGTGATTTGATGTGGAAAAGACAAAAGCTGTTGATCTAAGGAGACGATGTAGACAGCAGGTCTCTGCACTTGGGAGGCGCTGAGGCCTGAGCAGGGAGCAACATTGGTGGCACCTCAGAGAGGGAAGCCCCTGGACGAAAGTCCAGCCACACGTGAGACCTTAACTTTTAATTCTTAACCTGCTTGGGGTTGTTGGTGCTTACTTTTTAGCTGGGGGAAATGGTTCTTCCCAGGTGCTAGTGTGTTGAAAAGGGTATGGAGGCAAGCAGGCTGGCAAGGACAGTGAGACTTTTTTTTTTTTTTTAATAACAAACATCACGAAGTCTTGAGCATTTGTGTCTAAGCAACTGTCAGTTTTCACATCAGTGGTACATTTGTTTCTGCCAGAGGTCTATGTTGTAGTGAATTACCTTGAGCTGGTTGCAAAACTTGCATGTTACAAAACTATAATTAATGTTTCAAAAACTCCAGGGAAGGTTTGTTATTGGCAGGGTGAGTATGAATCCCCAGACACAAACATTCCTCTAAGATAACACCATAGCCCTTGGTGTTACACACACACAAAAAAAAGTGGTGTAACTTAAATCAGGGTAATTAATTACACAGATGTCTTCTGTATACATTTAAAACCATTTACACCTATCACTTTGTCTTTTTGGTCTCACTCACTCCCAGGACCTGACCTCTTCATTGCCCCAAACTGTTTTTTTCTGTCTTTTTCCTTATTGACACAAATATTGCATCTCTTCAATGAAGATCCTTCTGTATAACCACTGATCCACCCTAAACACAGGCAAACCTGCCTCTGCTCCACATCCATGCTCACTCAGCACAACTTGTAGTGGTTGTGATACTCTCTTGCCGTGATGGAGGCCCAACCTTAAATTCGGAGTCAAATCTAAGAGAACAAAGCCATGTATCCCAGCGAGTTTGGGAACAGGAATAAAAACCATAATGTGGAAAAATCCTGATAGAAAAGGACTGTTTCATACCCTGACATGCTTCTGAATCCCATTTGTTGGAATTTGGTGGATTCCCAGTTGGAGACATGATGAGATAGATGGATTTCTTGGAGGAGGTTGCCATCAAACCCTGCTGAAATGCCAAGGATGCACGTTGCCCTTATCAGCTTTTTCTGGTGCAATACCAAACCCGTTCTACCACTCGACCAGAAGACCAGGAGAATAACTTCCAGACAGCCAGTGTTCTTCACCCATGAGGGCTGCAGGCTCCAGTGCAGTATGGACACGCTCCGAGGTCTGGGCAAGCAAGGACCCTTTGTGCAATCCTCTGTGCTGCCAGCAGAGCCCTGGGCTCTGTGTTGCTCTGCCCTAGTAGAGCTGGCATGACCATTTGAGGGGCTCCTCATCACTGCTGAACACGAGCAGGATTCACAGCGACTCCAGCTGCCTCTGAACAGACTCACTCCCATGCTCCAGCCTCTGGCAAGAGAACCTCCTCAAGATTCTCTTCTGATGAAGCAACGTCTCCTGTGGCTGCGGTGTTGGGCCTGGCCCTGGGCCTGCAGTGGCCGGGGAGCACCATGGTATCCCCATACATTTCCCAGGGTGACAAGGGCTTGAGCTGTTCTTGCCTTTGTGCCTCCACTCGCGCCATGCAATGGCATTGGGACAGCTCTGGGAACCAGAGAGAACTGATCCAGGCTTGTAAACCTCTTTGAATCATCCCTCATGATAGAATCATAGACTCATTTTTGCTGCAAAAGCCCTCTAAGATCATTGAGTCTAACCAGTAATGCAGCACTGCCATGTTCACCACTAAACCATGTCCCCAGGTGCCACATCCACTTGTGTTTTAAATCCCTCCGGGGTGGGAACTCCACCACTTCCCTGGGCAGCTGTGCCAGTGCCTGACCATCCTTTCAGTGGGGAAAATTTCCTTAATATCCAACCTAAACCTTCCCTAATGCAACTTGAAGCCATTTCCTCCTGTCGTCCTGGGAGCAGAGCCCAATTCCCACCTGGCTGCCCCCTCCTGTCAGGGAGCTGTGCAGAGCCAGAAGGTCCCTCCTGAGCCTCCTCTTCTCCAGGCTGAGCCTCCTCTGCTCCCTCAGCTGCTCCTGGTGCTCCAGCCCCTTCCCCAGCTCAGTTCCCTGCCCTAGACACGCTCCAGCCCCTCACCATCTTTCTTGTCATGAGGGGCCCAGAACTGCCCCCAGGATTCAAGTTCAGCTTACACATAGTCTGACAAGTGGCTGTGCAGGGAAAAATGAGGACTGATGTACTCGACTCCCAGGTGGGATCCAGCTGGAGGGAGAGCTGCTGGGGTAGAGGGACCAGCAGCATCGAACCACAGCCCACATTGCTCCTGGAAACTCTCCTGAACTTTGGTAAAAAGTTCTAACAAAGTTTGAGAAAATTGCAGGAAGAAAAATTCCATTAGGATTCTCCATCTTGAACTGCCAGTAGCACACTCCAAGCAATATCAGTGCAGTTGTGTCTTGAAAAACTTCCCCAAGAAAGCTCAAGAAATTGCTTTGCACGCTCACAAAAAGAGGGATAGGACTGCAGATGCTGGCACAAGGTCAGAACACGGTACAGGTGCAGCTGAGGGGTGAGTGGGATGTTTTTCCCAACAGGAGGAACAGGCAGCCAACGTGACCATGTTTAAGGTAAGGTAAGAAAGAAGAGGTCAGTAGATTAAATTCTTCTGCTTCAAATTATCTCACAGAACTAGGAGAGGCATTTAGGAGAACTTATGAATATGTTTCCAGATGTTAAACAAGGATTAAGGGCAACAGAGCCCCTAAACAAGGGGGCTAATGTCCAGTAATTCCACTGCTAGAGTAAGGATAAAATAGCTCAGAAATGAGGGCTTCTGGTTCAGAGGCCCCTCCTCCTCCCCCCATCCCCCCCGAACGTGCCACTTCTGCCCTGGCCCTTACATACTTACATACCCTTCTTCATGCTTCTGGTTGTTGAAATGACCTCTGGCACTTTCCCAGGTGCTCACAAGGAGCCCTGCTGATCCTCCCCATGGCGTAGTGGAAAGGTCATGGGGGACTGTGAGGCATCTGAGCAATTTACTATGCAGCTGGGTGCCAGTGGGGTGGGTCCAGCCCCAGGCAGGGTGGCACATGCTGAGGCTTTATCCCACAAGCTGTGCTGAGGAGCTGGATTTTAAACTGCTCCAAATCTGGGGCAGAGGCTTTTCTCCATAACTAGGGACAAGAGGATAACTAGGAACCAGAGAATTTTTCTTCTTGCTCTCCAAACCTTCAAGTTTCTAGGAATCCCACAGGTGAGGCAAAAAAATTCTCTGTGTTTGACTACCACCCTGCCATATTAATGTCATACTAATGGCATACTAATGCATTTGGATCAGGAGCTGGGATCCACCTGTGTGGTGTCCCAGTGCATGTCCCCTGAGGAAATCAGGGTGTGCTCCAGTGCACTCTGCTGCTCTCACTCCCTGGGTAATCCTTCCACCAAGCTCAGGCAAGGGAAAGACCAGCACCTTGGAAAAACTGCTAAATTCTCAATTTGATTTCAATTTTGTTAACACAAATGTCTTTCCTTCAACTTTGTGTCTTGCATTGTTTCGCACATGAGGGCAGAGCCCCCATATGTACTGCAGGGGGATAAATGTAGACAAGTCAGTGCAGCTTCAGCCTCCCACTTGTCCTATGCCTCCTGCATCACCTCTGCCTTTACCTATTGCACCTGCACCTCCTCTTCCTCCTGCACCTCCTGTGCCCCCTGCATCTTCTCTCCCTCCTGTGCTGCCTCTCATTCCTGCCTTGCCTTTGGCCCTTGTATCACCTTTAGTTCTGCATCCCCTGCCCAGTGGGGCAGCCCATACTGGTACCACACAGGACATAGTTCCTTGCCTCTGTGAAAGACTTACTGCAGACTGGCTGGAATTAATCAGCAGGAATTACTCCCCTGGAGAGGTCACAGCTGTCAGCCACATGTTGCAGGGCTGCAGCACCTGAGAAGCAGTATTAGATGCAATATCAATTTCCTAAAAGTGAGAAAAGCATAGAATCCCAGAATGGTTTGGGTTGGAAGAACCTTAAAGCTCATTTTGCTCCACCTGCTGTCAAGGGCAGGGACACCTCCCACTAGACTAAGTTGCTCCAAGCCCCATCAGTGCAGAGGGTATCATCAGAAGTGCAGGATTCTGAATACTTTTTGTTCAAACAAGCTTTGAGAGAAAGGAAAAAAAATAGGAAACTATAAGGGGATGTGACAAGTGGGCTTTTCAGGAAAGAAAAAAAATAAAACAATTGTAAAATTTGTTAAGAAGGAAATTCTTTTTATGCTTTAAAAACATGATGGACGGTGCTGAGAAAGCACTGTAATAGCACGGTCAAAAGTCATCTGAAAATGAAGTTTTCCATTGTGGGCCTCCTTTGACCCCATTAACTGCAGACATTAGAGCATTTCATGTCCTTTTTTTATCCTGTTAGGCATCCATGGGGCCTCAGTTAAGCTGGGCTGTCACTCAGGACACTGAGCAATGGGCTGTGGTGGCTCTGATGTGTCAGCGAAAGATGTTTAACTGTAGGACAAACAAATGTTTCTGGCCTTCAAGAAACAATTTTCCAAAGGTTGAACTCATATTGACTCATGCCAGCGCAGCAGAGAAATGGGCTCAGCACTCTCATTGCAGCCTAGCGGGAAACAGCAGCATTTCCTGTGAGGGAAAATAGTGGAGAGGAGCCAGGAATGAATAAGCAGCCTTATTGCATTGTGGATCATAAAACTTCTTCCTATGAAAGGGCTAAGGAGAGCTTGTTAAAGCATTGATGAAGTCAAAGAATAAAATTACAATGAGGTATACAGGGTAAAATTATAACCTCCAGGTAGGTAAATAGGTTGAGGTAGGAAGGAAACAGGTAATAAAGGAATTGGCCTCTTTGGGAAGTAGCATATGTCATTTTCTGGAGCATCTTTCCATGTCATAGAATGCCCAGTGAAGAAATCTCTCCTAATATCCAAGCTAAACCTCACCTTGTGCAACTTGAGGCCATTTCCTCTGGTCCTACTGCTATATGTCACATTCCTCAAGAAGGATATGCATCACACAAGGACCTCAGAAAGAGCTTCTGCACTTCTGCCCATGGCACAGGCACCATGTGTGTCTGGGACAGTCTTTTTGTTCCAACCACTGAAGTGGCCTGAAGGAAGCCACTGGAGTTTGCTGATGTGCTGGGGGTTTGTGATGTGTTTCTGAATGTCCTACAGGGGGAGTTGAGATGGGCTGACTTGGCTGATGTCAAATCATGGCAACGGATGAGTATTAAATAGGGACTTACTTTGTCTCTGTGTGTTGATCTGGCACAGCTCAGTTTTTGGTAGCAGGGCAGCGCCACGAGGGTGGCTTCTGTGAGGGGCTGCTAGAAGCTTCCACCATGTCCAATGGAGCCAGTGTCTGATGGCTCTGAAGACAGACATGCTACTGGGCCAATTAGAGAGGTTGGTAACTCCTCTGTGATGACATATTTAAGAAGAAAATCAAAACTGTGCACGTGCAGGTTTTTTTCCAGAGGTGGCAAGACGCCGCAGCTGGGGGCCATCCCCGGTGCAGCACAGGAATGCTGTGCCATGGCTGCTGCCATTTTGGTGTGGCTTGCAGCAAGCCTTGCCTGCCTGGCCACCCCTAGCCAGCCACGCCATGGGCAGAAGGGCAGGGCTGGCAGCGGTGGCTTCTCCTCCTGGCACCCTGCATGAAGAGAGGCCACTGTCCATGCAACAGCAGCAGGTTCACATGGCTGGCAGCAAAAACATGGTGAGTGACTCCCCAACGCGGAACCTAGATGAGATCAGCCTCTCAAGGCTGTGAAATCCTGCAAGAATCTTTGAATTAGTGGAACTTGTTGGCAGTGCTACCTACGAGCAACAGTTTTTCTTCTAGTCAGAGAAGAAGAGGAAGTGAGAACATGTGAGAGAAAACAACATGGTGACACCGAGGTCAGTGGAAAAAAGGAAGAGGAGGAGGTGCTTCAAGCATAG
Source organism: Phainopepla nitens (assembly GCA_013400175.1). Taxonomy (NCBI): domain Eukaryota; kingdom Metazoa; phylum Chordata; class Aves; order Passeriformes; family Bombycillidae; genus Phainopepla; species Phainopepla nitens. The sequence goes on along the minus strand of VXBQ01003616.1, from coordinate 425,449 downwards.
GAGCTGAGATTGCTCTGCAGGCCATGGTAAAGACTATGTTAAAACAAACTCTCCCCCTGTAATGCATGAAATCCACTTGCAGCCCGTGGAAAAAGGGCTCACACCGGAGCGGGTGGATGCCAGAGAAAGCTGGGATCCAGTTGGAAACCCAATTAAAGAGAGAAAGCCTCTGCTTCCAGAGATAGAGAGAGGAGGCCCTTGCTTCCAAACTAGAGCAGCCTATCCTTAGAGGACTGCACCCTGTGGATGAGCCACCCTTGCCACAACAGTTTCAGGAGCACTGTTTGTCTGTGGCAGGGACCCCACAGCAGAGCAGGGACAAGACTCCTCCGGAGGGAACAAAAGATCTCAAGTGCCAAACTGACCAAAACTCCCATGCCTTGTCTCCCTGTGTTGTTGGGAAAGAGGGAGGAGCTGGGGGAAAAAAAAGTGTTTCAAAAGCTTATTTTACTTCTCATTATCCTCCTCTGATTGCTAATGATAAATTTACTTAATACCTTTAAATTTGAACCTGTTTTGCCCTTAGAGTGTTTTTTCTCCCAGTCCTTATCTCAACTCATGAGCCCTTCAGTAATTTTTTTTCCCTCTCCTCTGCCCAACTCTCTGTAACAAGAGAAGATAAGTGAATGACTTTTGTGGGTGCTGGCATTTGGCCAGTGTCAAACCGTGACAGAGTGAAAGGCATCCATGACCCAAAGAACTCCTGACCCTGACAGACACAGGCATGCAGACCACTTAGAAGAATTGATCTTATGCTTTCAATAAATCTTCTCTTCTGCCCAAAATCCTTCCATTTTTCCTCCCAGATTGATTGTAATTATCAGCACGTTGTTTGGTGTTCTCCATTACATCCTTGGCAGAACTGTCCCAAACCAGTGCAAAGGCTGGACCCTCCAAGTAAGATCTCATTTTTGATGCAAAAGTGATTAATTTTGACATTACCATTTCACAACAGCAGATGCTTCATTCAAGGGCTATAGCACAAAAGAGCTGAAGAAATGTGTGTATCCGGAACTGAGGCCTGGCACAGGCTGCCCCATCCCTGGAAGTGTCCAAGGCCAGGCTAGACAGAGCTTGGAACAACCTGGGATAGTGGAAGATGTCTCTGTCCACGGCAGGGGATGGAATAAGATGAGCATTAAGATCCCTTCTAACCCAAACTGGTCTGTGATTGTGATTCACTGAAATTCAAGTGCAGGCTGGGGCTTCTCCCTGCCCACAGTGGAGCTGGAGATTGGCCCATGGTTACAGCTGTGGGTCATTCTGCTTCTTCTTGGGATTTTGGCCATGACAGTGGGGCCACAATGACTCCATGGCTCACAGGACAGGCCAGGGGAGCCCAGCAGTGATGCCAATGTGACGGTCTGTGCAGGTGGGCACCCCTGAGGCTGCAGCGGCCCTCAGCAGGCCCAGGAGGGATTCCAGGGGCTCCAGTGTGCCAGCAGTGCACTGAGAAAGACTATCCCCAAACTGGAAATGGTGTGTTAGTGATTAAATTGCAGATTTTTCCTAATTAACACAGATGCCAGAGAAATGTTTTTAAAAGGATGTGAGAAACTCAATAGCTGTTGAATTTGCATTGCCAATGTGTATGAAAAAGCCCCATCGGCAAGAGAACACGGCACTTCCAGAGGAGCTGCTCTGCACTGTCTCTGACCTCTCAGGCATGACCCTCAGGGATACCTGAAAATAACCTCAAAAAAGAGAATTATAACTTCCAGTAATGGGATGTGTCATTTGTATCTCCACCAAGTACAAGGGATGCACCACCTTCTCTGCCTCTGCTCTTGGCTAAATGCTTTTGTATTCCATAGGCAGTGACAACCACCTTCTCTTTCCCCAGCAGCTGTGAAAGACGTAAACCTGCTGTCTCAGCTAACCTGCCCTCTGCTCTCCAGGAACAATTTCCTCTTCCTCTCCAATAACTCCATCTATTAACACAATAAAACTATCCTTAGAAGGATTGTTCCTTGTGAGAGTGGTGAGACCCTGGCACAGGTTGCCCAGAGAAGTTGTGGCTGCCCCATCCCTGGTTAGATGGGACGTGGGTGGAATTCCCTGCTGAGAATCAGTTCTTTGCTGATGTTGCCCTTGTTAGAAATGATGACAGGCTGCCTCGTGCTACGTTGGTGCTCTGCTTTGCTCTGGAAAGCAGGGAGGTTATCAGGCCATCACAGCTCCCTGCAAAACATTGGAGCTGTTGGGGACACAAGGTTTAGCAAAAATCAAAACCTGGGGAAAAGAACAGTAACAACAAAAAAAATTGGAGGAAATCATGGGCTTGGGAGGTCCTTCCCAGAGGACAGTGAGTGGAACGTTATTTCTGTAGCTTTTTCTGGATCATGAACTCTTTCTTACTCAGCTAGTCACTCCTTGCACAGTGTAGCAAAGGTCCCTCTGGACTGGAGGCTGCAAATGTGCCACACACTGAGTTGCACAGGCAGAGGCCTCCAGAGAAGGACATGACCAGTACCCCAGGGGTGACTGGTGCTCAGCAGTGCAAGCCCTGCTGCACAGACACAGTGCAGGAGCTTGTTGGACCCATGGATGCAGCTCCTGACCCTCACACTGCACAATACACACCGGCATCCAAACACGCCCATCAAACCCTTGCCAGAGCGCTCCACCATCCCAGCTCTCCTCCAGACCACTAAAATCACAGGCACATTGCCATTCCTCAGGAAGTTTCCATAAAAAAGCAGTCCAAGGACTTCCCAGAGGATCATCTGAAAAGATGCGGAAGCCTCAAATACCTGAAGGTAAAAGCAGTCGTTAAAAAGGCATAAACAAAGGGCATCATGATTGTTTTGCCACATCTCCAGACTTGAAAGGAGGCTGAAATAACCTTTATATAATCCCATTAGCATTTCCCAGCGAAAACAAGGCATTTTATGAGGCTGAACAATATCTTTTCTTATCATCCAGAAAGGTTAGAGGTATTTATCTGATTTAATATTTTATAATTTATATGAAGTGACACAGAAGAATAAAGCAGGCAGGTGGAGAAGTGGCTGCAGTGACACAGCAGAAGCCACCCTCTGCTCTTCCAGCAATGCCCAATGGCCTGGGCATGAGCCAGGTCTGGGAAAAACATCCCTTGACCATCAGCTCTTCAGAAAAGCAGATTTTGTGTTGTGCCCTGCTGTGGTGAAGACCCCAGATGCCAAGGTCAGCTCCCCCACACTTACAATGCTGCCACTTGACCCTATTTCAGTGTCACATTTGCAGGAGCTGGTGGCATACCATCACATTCCCAGGGGATAAAACATCTTATAGAATCATAGGATCATAGAATTATTAAGGTTGGAGAAGCCCTCTAAGATCACTGAGTCCAGCTGCCACGTCCACCATTGAACCATGGCCTCAAGTGCCATAGCCATGTTTTTGTGAACACCTCCAGGGATGATGACTCAACCACTGCCCTGGGCTACCTGTGCCAATGCCTGACCACTTCCTCTGTGAAGAATTTTTCCCCAATATCCAATCTAAACTTCTCCTGGTACAACTTGAGTCAGTTTCTTCTCATCCTATCCCTTGTTCCATGAGAACAGTGCTCAGCCACTTGGCTGCACCCTCCTGTCTGGGAGTCATGGAGCACAAGAAGGTCCCCTCTGAGCCTTCTTTCCTCCCCCAACTCCCTCAGTTGCTCCAGACCCTTTCCCAGCTCTGATCCCAGCTCTGGACACACTCCAGCCCTTCAATGTCTGTCTTGGAGTGAGGATCTCTTGCACTGACTGTACCTTCAGCCTGCCTGTCCTCTGATCTTTCCCTTGTTAGGAACACAGCCTTGACCAAACTGCTGCATCCTCCACAGAGGGAAGGAGTGAGATGTCCCTTCTGTGGAAGGGAGAGGGAGAGTGAGACAAAAGGGATGATATAGAGGTTCAGTCTCAAAAATAGGTTCCAATTCCCAGGAGGACCCAAGGCAGTCAGCGCTCCTGTGGTCAGGCACCAATGCTCTCCACAAGAGTGACTTTGAACGTGAAGGAGCAGCAGGTCAGGACCAGCACTCCTCTCTGGGACCCCAAACTGCCCAATCTCACATGCCTTGAGGGCAGCCAGGGACCGGAGACCTATGGGCACCCCATTGATCCAACCATGCCATCCTTGAGTAAGTATTGCCTAATTTTCATCTCTGGTAGGGAATGGAAATGAAGTTATTCTTTGCTGAAACATTCTGGAAAGTCATAGCTGAAATCTCTTACTTGTCTCTTCCATCTGTTTATTTTTACCTCTTAATAACACGTCTATCTCGTCAACTTTTCCTGACACTGTGGCGAGAAAATCCAACCCAGTGAAGACAGGTTTATCAAAGAGACATTAGCTCTTCCTTACAATGTGACACCATGTCAGTTCTTCTCCTGCACATAAAGTCTGGTCTGTAATTTCAAAGTGTGTCTTCTATCTCTTTGAGGGGGTGATATGACCAATATATTTGAAATTGTTGCTTGTTTTGCAAAAGGTTATCCAAACTGTGAAGATAAGAAGCAATTTCAAGTGCTTCAAGGAGCCTCCTTTTTTTGATGATGTGTTTTTCTCTTCACTGCCACATGATGTTACAGACCTAATTTCAAGAGATTAGTAACAATGGCAAAAGAGTCATTGAAATAGTCTGTGACAGAGGACAGAACTCCGGGGCAACATGAAAAGTCTGTGCTATCAATAATTTCTCACCATTAATAAGAAAATCGTGGTCTGCAAGCCTCACTGTGACACCAGATCTGCTCCTGCTTTCCGAAGAGGTCCCCCAGGTCTCTGCAGAGATGCCTGAAGGAAGGTCAGCAGTGTGAATCTCCTTATGAGTCATCTTGGGTTTATTAGCTTGACAGTAGATGGCTTCACTCACCCCTTTTGTTTCAAACTGTGCTCCTGTTTCATTCCTGAACCATCCACCTGGATGGGGAGGCCTGGAAGAACTGAATCTGAACCATATAACATTTTTCAAATTAACTGTTTTGCCCCTTTTTCCTTATTTTCTTGCCCTGCCATGAGTTTTGAATCCAGCTAAAATGAACCAATGTCCTTGTTTGCTTTTTTGGACAGGGAGCAGGGATTTCACAGAAAGAGAGTCTTGAAACTCCCACCTCAGAATCACTCAGAACACATGCACTCTTCTGTGCGTATTCTGGTAGCACAACTCCAGCACTGGCTGGGGGGCACATAATCCAACATTCTGTTGGAAGTAGGACAATTCCAGCACTGGGAGAGAGGAGAGCAGAGCCTTGGATGTCTCCATGTGCAAAACATGATGGATAAAGGCTGTGACATGCTGGCTGTAAGAGCAGCACCTGGATTTAATTATTCCATTCTCCCTGGTACTGAGCCTGTGTCTCCCATTACTGTCTTGTGCATGGTCCTGTTGTGCTCAGAGAAGTTGACTTCCAGTACCTGGTGTTCCAGAAATGATCCTCAGCTAATGAAAGCAACCCTCAGCATTTCAGAAAGCAGGTGATTCCTGTATCATATCAGTTCACAAGATCATCCTCTTCACTCCTTATCCACATGAAAGGCAGCATTAACTTCTAGAGAAGGTGATAACCTGCCCTTTGGGAAGCTCCTTCCTTCACTGGGAGTGAACAGCCCCTGAATGCCTTTGGGGTCTCTCCTGTCTGCATGAGAAGCTACTTCCAAAAACTAAGGAAAGAATACCAAAAATATATTGTTGAATCTTGGAACTTCCCTGCGTGTCCCTCTACATGTTTTATTACTCTGCAAGCATATTCCATCAACAGCACCGTGTACTCTGCCCTGTAATGTGGAAATGATCTGGCAGGTTCTGTACATCATGGAAAACCTCTTAATGTGGAAAATAAGGAGAACCTACCAGTTCCTGAAGTGTAAATTCAGATTTACTCCTGTGAGGGTGAAGGATTTGTTTCAAAAAGATGCAAAGAGTTAAGTGAGCTGGTAAATGAAATTACTCAACATTGCCCCATACTGAATTTTTTCCCCCCAGAAATGACTCCTGAAATGAAGGACCTGTCCTGTGTTTCCTTCTCTCTTTGGCTGAGGCTGGAGTGTGCCTGATGAGACAAATCCACCTTGTCCTTCGATCCCAAAAATGCCAACTGAAAACAAACCTTCAGCAATCTGCTGCCAACAGAAGGGTGCCCAGCTGGGGTGGATCTGCCAGTGCACATGTAACACACCTCTTGACTGCACTTGGGCCCAGGGCTTTACAGTGACAGACTAAAATGGCATTTCCAAGATTCCCTGATTTCTGATTTTCACTGCCTTGTTTTCTCAATCCTTTTGGGTATACTTGCTTTGTTTTGTCAGGAACTGCCAAACCTCAGCAAATGAGCTGAGACCTGCATCCCAAATGAATTCTGTAGCAGAACATAGCAGGCTGTTGTCCAAGGTCCTTCCCTTCAACACATCTGCCCTAGCAGAGAGGAAAAGAAGGGCATCTATCTAAAAATAAAATTATTGAATATTTAGGTGCTGCTATTTTTGTCATATATTGTTTTAAAGCTTCAGTTCACTTGGTGCTTTTTGAAGACTTGGGTGAAGGAAAGCACCTGCATTACCTACAAAAATGGCTCTAAGTGCTGTTTGTAGCCTCTGGGCACAGGCTGGCCCAGAAAAAGAGGAAGTGGAGGGCAATAGCTGTGGAAGGTAAGGAGGCAGAAAGGGAATGTAAATTGGAGCTGATGTCTTGATCCCACTTTGTCTGCTGCTCCTCCCTTCCCACCCTTCCAGCTGGCCCAGTGGGTTCTGGAGCCCAAGGTGGAAAGGACATGGCTAAGAGACATATGGTAATCTTGGGATGCCTTGTCTGTCCTGGATGCTGGGAGATGGAAAGAGATTTCCAGGAACATTTACTGGCACTAAGCAGTTTAACCACCGAGGGAGTTTGGATTTCACATGTAAAGGTGGTGATGAAGGATCCATAGTTCCAGCCCCTCCTACAATGACTCCAGCTGAGGCCCAGGACACAAAGTCCACCTTTGCAATCCAGCAAGTTTCCAGACATGACAAACCATCATGTCAGAGAACGAACCACCATGGGAATGTGGTGGTTCCCCTGAGCTTGGCTGCAGGGGCTCCTTGGAGGAGCAGGAGAACTGATGGCAGGGACAAGTGCTGTGGTTGGCACCAAGATAGGAGACCACCTAGACCACCCAAGAGCCACACTTATAAAGATGGACAAATCACAATGAATGAGGACTTTTTTTTTTTATCTACACATTTCACCTGACATCGTTTCATCTATCTAGTCACTTGATCTGTCATCTAAATCCAAACTTCAGTATTTTTAGTTACCTAAAAAAAGAAACAATGCTCACCCAGAAGAGCCTGGAAGCTCAAGCTGGAAGCATGAAACCCCAGCAGATCAATATTAAGTTACACCCTGGCAATTAGAAGGAAAGTAAACACAGTTAACTCAGAGCCACGTGAAGCTTTGTGCATTAAAAACACCAATAGTGTTTTATTCAGGAAAAATAAACAGCCTTGTTTTGAATGAGATAAACATTCACATTAAATGACACTTGGCATGATAATGTGATCCAGGAACAAGCTGTGCCTCAACAGCACGGGAAGGTGTGAATAATCCCCACAGAGGCAACGAGAGCCCCAGCTCCTCCCAAATGCCTGCTGAGCCATTCCCACTGACCTGTCCCCAGTGGCTGCTGGTGTTGAGTTGATCTTTGGTTCCTCCTGAAATTAGTTTATTATTTTCTGGTTTAGCTTGTCTATCAGCCCATCTTGTTTAAACTACATCCTCTGAAGTTTTTATTTTTTTGAGCTTTAGATTTTTTTTCTTGGAGACTTTCTAGTCTGCAGCCAGCTGGGGCCCCTCTTCTTTCCCTTGGCTCTACTCACTGCAAGAGGAATAAAAGCCTCCTCTGTCCTCTTTGGACAGGTTTCCAGCACTTGTAGAATGGTTTATCTGGAAGCAACATTTCAGATTTTTCTATGCTGCAACTGATACCACACACAGGGATGTATCTTCACTTCTGAAGGAGAGCAAAACTGAGAAAATTCTGCCTCCAACTCCCTTTTAAAGCAAGACAGAGCTCAGGCATTCTCCCCACCCTGCTACCCTTGACCTCTCAAGAAGTTCTGCCGTCCAACCTCTTTTTTCCACATGACCACACAGCCAGAAGGGACTTCCAGTGGTCTCTGGTCCAGCACTCAGACAGCTTGGATCAGGTCATTGGCACCTTCTGCAGTCCAAAATGAGCTGTTCTCCAAGGATGGAGACCCCACACTTCCCTAGGACCGCTGGCCATTGCCGAGCAACTACCTTTATCAAACATACATTAGGGAAGCCATCGGGGAGGGGCCTGTGCCCACCCAGGCTGTCCTGTGGGCCCTGTTCACCCGAGGCTCTCCCTGGACAGCTGGTTCTCCATGCAGTGCTCGAGCTTGCCCACAGCACAGACAGGCACACAGACAATTTGCACTAATAATAACTTTTTTCAAGTTATCCTTTCTTAATTCTGGTACGTTCTATGTCTTCTGTAGGACATTCTGCACCTGAGAAGAACTTGGAACTGCAGAGGGCTGAACACCCTTTAATGCCCCTGTACCACACTGCAAGGGCAGGTGTCAGTGCACCTGCCTGGACACTATTTCTGGTCCAGCCTCCAATATAAACACACACCAGATGGAACATCTGACCTTCCTTTTCCTGGCAAGCTACTGTCTCCCCTCGCCTCGTTATAAATACCTGCTTCAGAAATACATAAATGCATAACTTAACACCTGCTTTGACACAGGCATGAGAAGGAAACCACACTGGGAGCCTACACTGTTTCACCTGGTTCCCCAGGTGCAGCCCTGTGTCCCTTGCACAGATTGGTGAGATCCAGCAGTCACGGCTGGGATTTGAGCCAGAGGGGTCTGTAGTGTTTGTGGGCTTCTCATCACATTCAATGCAGCAACGTTTGTTTTCAGGCAGAAGACATCAGCCTGTGCCCTTGTCTTGCAGCAACACCATTTTTGCCTGGCACTGTTATGACTGGTGGCTGGCTGTGTCCCCTGCCAGACACCACAACGACTCCCTGCTGATCCCAATGCTCCCATGGGACAAGGAATATTCCCAGTGGGAACTGAGGCCCTGCACACCACAGGGTGCAGATAGGAGAAACCCTTCCAAAAAATCAGCCTTGGCCTCATTCAGACAGGGTGATGCCAAGGCTGGGAAGCAGCTGATGGATTCTGACAGATTTAGCACTCAAATTGAGGCCTCAATGAAAAGAGCAGCTCCCCAGGCTGGGGCTCAGGGCCCGTCCTGGCCCGGGCCAGCCCGATGCAGTGCCAAGCAGAGCTCACCCAGGTCACTCTCATCGTTCTCCTCGGGCTCGCTGCTGAAGTTGGAGGGGCTGCTGCTGGGCAAGCTGTGGCCAGAGCCTGTGCTCAGGGACCCCTGGCCCTTTGGGTCAGGGCTCAGCACAGCTCGCAGGCTCACACTGCCCGTGCGGGCAGGAGCTCGCTGGGAGGCCGGCTGGGAGTCGCTCCTCTGGCTGAAAAACTGCCTCAGCAGGGATTGCTGGAGGGTCGTTTGCAGGCTTTCACAAGTCCTCTGTCTTGTGCCTGGCTGGATGTAATGCAAATCCAACTGCAGGACCACATCTGTCTGGAAAGGGAGAACAAAGAAGGCAAAGTGAATGGGAGAATTAGATTGGAAGCAGAGCTTTCCTGCTGCTGCTGCCAGAAAGGAGCCTTGGCTGGCTGCTGTGCAGGCTCACAGCCCCATGCTGTGGCACGATGCAGCAACACTACTGCCAGAGAAAATGGGCTGTACATACTCATACAGCTCACAACAGGCCTCAGCCATGGATTTTGGATTTCAGGACCTCTCCTGAAATCAGGCCATGTGGGATCTCATCAGCTCCATCAGGGCACTGTCACTGTGAGCACCACCTCTGGGATGTGGGCACAGAGAAACAGGAGCAGCTGCACCATGGCCAAGACCAGTGCACATGGGAGAGGAAAGCATGAACCACTTACAGCCCTGGAAGTGTTCAAAGGCAGGTTGGATGGGGCTTGGAGCACCCTGATCTAGAGCAAGGTGTCCTTGCCAATGCAAGGGGTGGAATGAGATGAGCTTTAAAGGTCCTTTCCAGCTCAAACCATTCTGGGATTCTATGAACTAAAACACACGTTACACTGTAAAAGCCAACAGCTCCACAGGAATCTATTCACAGCCTAGCACTATTTTAGAATTTTATAGAAGATGGAGAAATAAGAGAATAACCACATTCACGGCAGTCAAACCCCTGAAAATAAACCCCCAGCATGGCACTGTGCCTGAAACACCCATAAAGAGCAGGAAGATGTATAACGGAACGAGAAGATTTTGGAAGGCAATGCCTGGTCCAGGTCTCCTGTCTGCACTCAAAAGCAATGCAGAACAACTGGGAAAGGTTCAGAAAAGAGCTCCAGGAACAATCAAGAACTGAAAGCACTGCCATATGCTGAAGCACATCATGTACAGAGCAAGCAGAACTTGCTGCAGGCACATCCAGGCAGCAGCTTGAGAGCAGCACTTGGTGTAAGATCCACTGGCTGTGTGTTAGGGGAGGAAGAAAAATCCAAGTATAAACAAGGAGCATACTGCTGTTTGAGGAGAGACAAGCCAGGGCACAAGCAATTCTGCTTCTCTCATGGTCTTTAAATAGTTTGAGGGTGTTTTGAAGTGGGCCAAAGAGACACAGCTTGGATCAGGCTTGGCAGTGTTACTCTGGTGACTGGAGATCCTGGCCAGCCCGTGAGCTTACCTCTCAGGCAAGCACACAGCCTAGTGAGACATTCCTCCACCTGAAAAAACTGGACAGGTCTGACCTCCCAATGTCTGATGGGGCAAGGAGAAGCCTCCCTGGCCAGGCAGCACAGAAAAATAGAACAATCCATGACCAGTGATGCCTCTCTGCTCTCAGCAGAGGCTGCTGGGGGTCAGCTTTGATAGGAAGGTCAGGCAGAGGAGACAACACAAAAGCAAAGAGCATCCACACTTGGGTTCTGCAGCCTGACTGCAAATCAGAAAGATTTTTGAGGTGGAAAATGTGAGGTGAAAGGATAGTGGAAACATGCTGGGAGGGCTGAGTGTGTCCAGCCTGGAGAAGGATCCAAGATGACTTTAGAGCCCCTTCCAGTGTCTAAAGGGGCTCCAAGAGAGCTGGAGAGGGACTCAGGATAAGGGCTTGGAGGGACAAGAGAAGGGGGAATGGCTTCACACTGCCAGAGGGCAGGGTTAGATCAGATTTTGAGAAGCAATTTTTGCCTGTGAGGATGGGGAGGCCCTGGCACAGGTTGCCCGGAGAAGCTGTGGCTGCCCCATCCCTGTCCAAGGCCAGGTTGGACGGGGCAACCTGGGATAGTGGAAGGTGTCCCTGCCTATGGCAGGGGGTGGAATAAGATGAGTTTTAGTCCCCCTAATGCAAACGAGTCTGTGATTCTGTAAAAGAAGGTGGCTTTTGTGCCTTGAAGATCAACAAGCTCCTCTTGGGTCTGGATGCGACACTGACACAGACATGTGGTCGGAGAGGCATATCCAGCTCCAGCCATGTGGATGGGGACACCAGTTCCATGAGAGTGCAGAACTGTGGAAATCTGCACCTGGCCACTCTCTACCTGAATTTTCTGCAGTGCACAGAGCTGCAAGACGCAGTCCAGCTCCTCCCGCTTGTACACAGAGGCGAGCAGAGTCTCCACGTGGTCCAGGCAGCTCTCCCTCTGGATGGCCATGTCATCCATCTCCTGGGTCAGGAAAACAAAAGGAAATGCAAGGAAATTTCAGCATCAGCATGAAGCAATGAGGCACAACTTCCCATCAAACGTGTCCAGGGCTTTGATTAACACATTGCCTGGTGGAAATGCGGTGTATCCTAATGGGAGTACTACAGAAAGCAACAGGAATGGAGAGGTTTTACACACTTGCCTTGTGCATATCAATGAGAAGATTCTGAGTTCATTTTACTGTGAAAAAATGGGGTACAGTGGGATTTTCAGCAGAGCAGGAAGCAGCACCAGCTGGTATCGCAACCGCCGGTAGTGCCAGCAGCATGTCATGGAAGGAACATGTTTTCCAAAAGCACAGCTGAAAACTCTGAGTTGTGCTGAGTGCTGATTTAGCCCCCTACCATCTACAGAACTGCCAATTCTTGCCTAATTACTCAAATTTAACAAAAACAGTACCATGTCTCTGAGATCCTCTTCAGTACTGACTGAATAATACCCCAGGAAGAGACAAGAGAATAAAGACTTTATGAAATCATCAATCATGGAATATCCAGGGCTGGAAGGAACTCACAAGGGTCATTGAGTTCAACTCCTGGCCCTGCACAGACACCCCAACAATTCCACTCTGTGCCTGAGAGCATTGTCCAAATGCTCTCCTAGAGCTGTGGCAGCCTTGGGGCTGTGACCAAGTCCTCCTTGCTTTGGATTTGAGCCCTCCAGAACGGGTGACAGACCACAGTCTACCAGCCCCTTCCAGAAGGCTTCTCTCTGCCAGCTAGCTCTGGCAACCATCCCAGTGTGATCCTTAGCAGAAGTCGCACTGGGCATGGTGGTGAAGGAGGCTGTTTGGGGAGGCAGAAGTTGGAGAAGCCCTGGAAGCTCTTCCTGGCCTTCCCTGAACTGCTGCCTGCAAGCAGCCAAAGCTATTTGGTTCTGGCCAGGAGAGTATGAGGAAAAACATTGGATTCCAAATGCTGGCTGGGATCTGCAGGCATCAGGATCACCCCTGCATGCAAGGCTGGTGGAACAGGAGTAACACCATCACTGATCCAGTAGGTCACTGGAGGCTGAGGAAACACCATTTATCTCTGTGCAAGAGAAAGCCAAATCCATCTCCACACTTGGCAGCTCGTTACTGGAAAGATAAACTGCAGGGAGCTTGGGGAAGATCAGGCCAGTGAATGGAGACTAAACCTGGAGACCAAAGAGGCAGGAAGCAGATCAGCCAGATGCTGGGTTTGGCAGCATAGGCTGCAGAAAGGAGGGTGTAGCCCTGCCAGCTCCATCTTCCAGCACATGCTCTGACCTGCAGAGCTGCCTCCAGCCCAGGGGTCCAACAGCAGAAGGATGTGGAGCTGCTGGAGAGAGTCCAGAGGAGGCCACAGAGATGCTCTGGCGGCTGGAGCCCCTCTGCTCTGGAGCCAGGCTGGGAGAGCTGGGAAAGTGATGCCATTGCCCTGTTCATCAGGATCCTTGAAAATCCCCCAGCTCTCCAGGGCTGTGTCCCACACACACACGGTCCTCCAGCCAAGTGACCTTCAAGACATTCACCTAGGCAAGGAGAAACCTGGTGTGTGTGCTTTAGCAGGAGGGTTGGACTGGATGATCTGCAGAGATCCCCTCCAAACCCAGACACTTCATGACTCTGTGATCTCAAAGGATCAATTAAAGCCCTGACACATGACATTCAAAGCCCATCAGCTGACAGCCACTCATTATCCACAAGTATCTGCAGTCTGCTAAATTCCCAGCCTCCACAGCCTCCTATTCCACAAACTAATTCCCTACCATACTCTCCTTTATCATTTCTGGTTGTATAGGAGAAAATGGAGAAAAGGATTTTCTGAGTTAATTTTTTTACACAATTCATAATTATTTATTAATCTTTCTCCATGGTGGGGTGTGTTTTTTAATGAAGGTAGTGCCCAGGAATTGGCAAAGGCAGGTTTTAGCTGGCCCAGAAATAGGGATATTCTAAATAAATTGGGGGAAGGTTGACTGGCAAGGCCATCATGTCAAACAGCTCCAGATCAAGCGCCTGGAAAACAAGGAGATCAAACATAAAGGTTTTTAAAAAGTAAGAGTTTAAACAATATAGGAAAAAAATGGGAATGCCTTGGATCATATGATAGAACAGTCTCTCCCTCTAAAGACAGTGCTTGTCAGGTAAAAATGGAAGTCAGGCAAGACACAGGATGGGAGGAAATATGGGACAACTAAAGAAAATGGATCAAAGCTAGAAAATTCCATCGTAATTATTCCTGGCAAATCCACAGCAAGCTCATTCAAGTCCCTTTGATAACCAGAATGTGGCAAACAGTGGGAAAACTCCCATTTCCTACACTCCAAATTTCCTCAATGAAATAGTTCTCTGGCATCATTCCCCAAGGCTTACAACCTCACATTCAACCCGGTCTTGTTGGCCTCCAGCTCCTTCAGCTCAGCCACACACGTGGGGTTTAGGGGAGCCCCCAGCAGCCCTCAGCCTCCCCCAGGAGCACTGGCAGGATCCTAGAGGGAGCCCAGTGCCCCCCCCAGGCATCACAGGGATCCACAGGGTGCAGTGGCTGCTGTGATGTCTGAGGGGAGGCAGGTGACAGTCATGGAAGGACATGCTGCTGCCTCTGCAGACAGCACTGGAGCTCAGTGTGAGCCAGCTCCACCATGCACTAGGACAAGAAGAAGGATCTGACTGTACTGGGGTCCCTTTTTGTCTCCCTGATCCCTCCTGAGACAGCTCCAGAGGCAGGAGCAGGCAGCTGGGTTCCCCTTCCCTCCAGTCACTGATGTGGGGCAAAGCACACAAATACATGCTCACACACAGACACAATTTTCATGCATGATGCTCACAAGGGGAAACGACGCTGCAGTTTAGGAATGGGCAGAATCAGTCTCCAAACCTCCTGGATACACCATGCTGCATGAGTGACCCCAATGTGCTGAGGAGCAGTGTCCCTCCATGAGAAACAAGGGCCAAAAAATCCATCACAAATGAGCTACATCTCGGGAGAAGGACTACAGAAAACAAGGGAGATAGTTACAGAAAGGAGCAGCAAATTAAATCCATAGAAGTGGCATGGAGACCATCAGTAAAGCCCACACTGAGCACATGGTCTGTGAGGAAAGGTTTGAGAAAGGGTTCAAGGAGGCTGGTATGGCTCAGCTGGGAAGGATATATTATCACAGCAGGCTAAAGAAGGCATAAGTCAAAAAGCCAGACCTACCTTCTAATGCAGAAAACAGAACAGCTCTTGGCCTTATCAGATAAAATACAGTAATTTAATCAGGAAGGCCAGAAATCAATCTGAGGGATAACTGGTTGAAGGCATCAAACTGCTGCAAATCTTTTTTGTGATGCACAAGGAGCAAGGCAGGGAATCCACTGAGATGTGGAAGGAGCCTCAAAGAGGTGTATGCAGAGGAGGGGATCGTTTTTCACCTGGGATCAGCCGTTCCCAGCCCTCAGGACTCAGCCCAAGCACCCTCCCCACCTGTGACCAGGGGAAAGCAGCCCAGGAAGGGGACTGACCAGAGCACTCACGGCGAGCTGGCGAAGCAGGAGCTGGGGCTCAGTGATGTGGGCCAGGGGCGGCTGTGGCTTGGCACACACGAACATCAGGTTGGAGAAGAGCCGGAGGAAGTGGAGCTCCACCCGCACCCCACATGGGAAGGTCATCGTTCTGCTCGGCAGCTCTGGAAGGGAAATTCAACATTATCAACTCCTCTCTGCACAGTGGTGTCCCTGAGGGGCACAGGCACCTCCCACACCCTGCATGGCTCACCTTGGTCGTGTCCCCAGTGCTCAGTGGCCGCTCCTGAGGGACAGATGGGGTCCGTCAGGGACCGGGCTTCCTTTAGAGTGTGCTTGATCTCCATCACCTGCTTCCCGGTGACCAGAGGATCACGGCCAATGTCTGTGCGGAAGAGTTGGAAACACAAGGATCACTGCAGGTTCCTTATTGATCTCCCTGCCTTTCAGGCCCTACATGAATGTCTCCATGCTGCTCAGAGGCTACTGAAAGCTCCCACAGGGCATGGCCTGTGATCTGGATTTTAGGGAAGAACGGCGGGCTGACTGGGATGGGGTGATGAGGAGCCACTCAGTGTCTGCTGTCTCTTCTCACCCCTGCCACTGAAGCGAGTGGTTTCTAGCTTCTCTTACCTTCTAACACATCCTCCAGCATGTGTGTAACCTTCTTCTCTTGCAGAATGTGTTTCTTCAGGTATTTCATGAAGATCCCAGAGCTGAACTCCCCATCCTGCAATTCGTAGGCTTCGGCATCTTCACTCCTGCAAGAGTAAGGATATTTCTCCAGAGTCCTTGCAGTTCTGCATTGGGCATGAAATCCAAGGTGAGTCTGGGGTGGCCAACTCCATCCAGACTCTATTGGCTGGGTCAAAGTGAGCTTCTCAAGGAACAACACAAAGCGCTTTGGTTGTGCCCCAGAGAGGGTGGGCAGGGCTCAGGATGGAAAAAGGCAGTGGAAGGGAACGGATAGGACAGCACAGTCTCCTTTGCCAGCCCAGACAGGTGTTGAAGGGGAAAAGCCAGTGGAACTGGCACTGGACCAGTAAATAACATCCAATATCTCAGGAGGCTTTGGGTGAGCTGTTCATGGGACATGCACCTGGGGAATCACACTGAAGAACAGGTGACAGGAGCTGATGTCATCTTCACACACAACTTGTAACTGAAGCACAGACTGAGGGCAGCAGAAAGGACAGAAGTGCCTGAACAGCAAACCCAGAAGATGGAGGGTGAGAGCCAGAGGGAATATGAAAGAAGCCCTCTCCAGCCTCCATGCACAAAAGGATGGGAGGAGACAGGGCTGTGCCAGTCTGGTCCAGAGGGTGTGGGGATGGTGAAGTCACTTACGTGGAATAGCCATAGACAGTGTTTCCCCAGGGCTCCAGCGGCTGCACCTGGGACAAGGCACGCCCTGGGTTGTACCTGGAGAGGAGGCAAAGGCACAGGTCAGTGTCAAGGACATTTGTCAGCTGGAGGAGACAGATCTCACACGCTCCTCATGTCCTCTCTTAGGCATGGCTGTAGGATCAACTCTCACCTCAGATATAACCAGAGGGACTAAAGCTGAGAGTCCCATCAAGAACCCAAACCACCGGGAAAGGAGCAGGTGTGTCCAGCTGTGACTTATCTGCACTAGTAAGCTGCTCCCTGCCCTGAACCTGAAGTTCTGGCACAACCTGGAGCTGTGGGTGCATGTTGCCACCTCCCTACACAGAGGCTGGATTTTAACAACTCCAGGCAGCACCATGGTGCAGAGCACACAGGTTCACTGTGGCCCAATGGACAACTGTCCCTCAGGAAGTCAGAGGTGCACAGCACCATGGTTACAGCTCAATTGTCTTTGCTAGGGGTCTAGAAAACTCCACAGGGCCCTTCCAGACCATGCACACACCTTTGCCTCAGGGAAGCAAAGCTGGCTATGGATGATACACTCCCAGATCTTCCTGAAAGATGGGATCAGGACACACACACAAGTCTCAAAGCCCTAAACTGGTCCTGATACCTCAGTCTAGATGCAGATGCATGAGTACAGCCCCTATTATTTCCAAAATCAGATAGATCCATGGTGACAGGATCTGATTTCCAACAAAAAAAGGTATCTTTTTGAACAGTTAAACCTTGCCCATCTGACTGCAGCCAGACTGACAGCATGGGGATAGGCTGCCTCCAGTCCACACCAGTGACTTGGAGCTGTTCCCAGTCACACAGCCACAAGAACGAGGCACAGAGGCAGCATTAGTCCAAGTAATTCATTTCCAGCATAGTTTCCTGGGGCTGGAGATAGCACACTAAGGACAGCAGAAAGGACAGGGGTCTTTCCAGCAGCCAGTGCATCACCTACTGCTTGTGGCACAGTCTGGAGATGTTTAATGGCAGAATTCAACTGGCTTGTGTAAGTTGTCCTAAAGATGAGCAGAAGAGAAAATATGAGAAAGGAGATATATTTTGAAATCTGAATATTGAGATTTATCTGCTCTTCAACTGCTCTTAATTTAACGCAGAAATCTTTGGTCCCAGGTCCAAGGATAAATCAGGGAATTCCTGGAAAAGGCAATCACATCTGCATAAAATCAGCATACAAATGTATGAGGGTACACACAGGCTCTGTGCTCTGATTCCTCCCCTGCTAAGGCTAAGCATCTGCTCCCACTTGGCAAAGGGAGACGTGGCATTTCTCATCACCCTGGCATTTCTGATGCCAACACATGGAGCGAGGAGAAACTCTGGGTGACCTCCCTCTCAGCACAGACACAGCTTCCTGCATGAGCTGCTGACAGACCCGCAGCATCAGTCTGACCAGGTGGGTGGTGGGAAAGGAGGCCCTGGGAGCCTTGCTTTACACAGCAGTGTAAACACACACAGCTATGAAATCCAGATGCTCTCCTGAGCTGAAATGGTGACTTCTTGAGAAAAAAAAATTAGCTCAGGAGAGAGCTCCTGCCCCCACAAAATCAGGGATAACATCCACTCCATGAAGTGCTATGCTTGCTGTGGAAAAGGAGAGGTGTGAACTTTAGGGAAGGAGGAAGAAAACCAGCTGCACAACTCAGCCTTAAATAAAAAGCAGATCTCACACTGCATCCTCTTCCCAGAGCACCACTGAGACTCCACTGAGCAAAGGAACCAATGGCAATGCCAAGGAAGGAGACAGCAGCTCCAAGGAAGACACACAGCATCTCCAAAGCTGTTTTATAGATTGTTAACACTTGCACTGGTGGTCCCTGTGCAGACCCCACACTGCCTCCCCATCACACACTGCCCTCAGATGGCACACCAGCAGCCCAGAGCTGCACCAGTCCAGCTCCAGCAGAGTACCCACGAGAGCCAGGTGCTCCTGCTTGGCTGCAGGCCATCCCCTGCCTCCTACCATACTGGGGAGGGCAGCCAGGTGTGCTAGGGAAGCAAGACACTCTGCTCTCAGCAGCCAGCAAGAAGGGAGAAAAGGGATGCTTCACTCTGGGAAATTCAGGGCAGCATCAAGGGACATCAAGCTCCTGCTCCAGAGCTGCAGGACAAGTCCCAGCACAGCCAGCTTTAAGCTATTCAAAGCAAGCAGCCCCACCACTGCAACTAAAAGGCATAAAAAATTTATCATCTCTCCAGGAGTTGGCAGATCGCTCAGGATATCAAAAACCCTGTTGTCTTCCCAATTCTTAGTACAGGAACCACAGCATGAGGAGAGAGATATTCCTACCTTTGCTCTCCAGGTCTTTTCTGACCTGTAAATCTGCCTCAAGAACGTGAAATAAATGAACTAATGACAGCTTCTACTGCAATAGTCCACCCACCTCTGCTGAAATTGGACAAGTAGTAATTTCCTGCAGCAGGATAGAAGTCTGCAGGCCAAGGGAAGATGATGGGTTTTCCACAGAAAGTGGGAAAATGCTGATCTCTGACCTCAGCAGCAGCAGCTTCTCAACATGACCACTTCAGAAGGATTTAAGGTCAGTAAAAATCAAGTAGCAGGGCTTAAAGTATTTTCCCTGTCATTTTGCACTCTTCTCACGGATGTTAACAAGAATACAGCCAGGAGAAGAGAGGTGAACTGAACACCCCCAGCCTGAGCATGTGGGAAATGTGGACCAAGAAAGCACACAATCAGCAAGATCAGGTCAGGTGGGTCAGGCTTGAAACACAAAAGACAAACCCTGTGCTGACTTTCAGCCAGCAATTTATGCCAGGCAGAGCCATCCCTGCAGGCCTGAGGCAACCTGCCTGTATTTGCCAGGCTTCTTCACCTCAAGAACCCAAGGGAGGGTCTCCAGCCCCTTCTCTCTAGCAGATCTCAGACAAGGTCTGATGCTCTCTGCACTAATACATGATTGCCCATGCCCCAGGACACCCTGCAGGACCTGACAACGTGGCTGATTTTATGGCACAGATCAATAACCTCTGAGAGGCTCAGCATCACCAGGGGGGCTGTGAGAACCCACAGCTGAGGATGGCCACCCTCCCCCAGCCCTGAGAACACCCAGCCCAGGTGAGGAAGGGGGAAGAGGCCCCTACCACTTCCTGCAGGTGTCCAGCAGGATGATGTTCAGGGCCGTCTGCTGCTGCTGCATCTTCTGGAGGATCCTCTGCACGCTGATGCAGTTCTCAGGGGCATAAGGTTGTGGAGCATCAACAGGGACCATGTAGTTCCTCCCCAGATGTTCATAGCCATGCCCAGCATAGTAGAATATAGCTGGGAACAGGGAGAGGAGAGGGTGAATCAGGATGCCAACCTGCAGGTCTGTGACCAGCTCGCCATGGCCACGTCCCACCTCCTGTCCTGAAGGGACACTGGTGCAGGGCAGGCCTAGACCAGCAGCACCTATGGAACTGGAGCTATGTTGACCTCACAGTTTCAAATTTTTCCAAATTTATTCCCTTCACTAGAGTTGGAAGCTGCCCCAAGAGGCTCTCCTATGCTTGTGGATTCCTGCACTGTTTGTCTCCTGAAGGCCCTGGGTTTACATGCTTCCAAACCCTCTGTGCTACAACACCCAGGCTCAGTACCTGCCAGGCTGAATTTCACCACTGTACATTTTGGTTAATCCTCAGCTCTTTGAAGGAATAAGGCAACAGAAAAGGATTTTACCAGGATGGAAAATACATTAACAGCCATTTACATGAGAAGCTCCTCAGTTTCTTAGTTTTGGAGAAGAGACTAACAACTGATTGGGTGATGGGAAAACATTCTCAATTTCAAAGGTCTGCCTGTATTCACACACCTACAAGCCGGTGAAAAACTAGACACAGAGAGAGATGAGCTCTTCAGTGTCCAAAACATGAGGATTGTGTGCTTCAACAACCTCAAACCAGGCACCAGCCCTGTTAGGCAGGAGAGGAGTCAGATTCATGCAGATGCTGGTGGGAAGCCCAAGACTCGACAAGAATTTTGGGTTTTACTCTTAGGCACATGAAACTTAGCAATGGTTTCTGCCTTCCCAAGAGATGGCAACACAGGGCCAGCCAGGGGGGAAGCCAGCACTGAGGAACTTGGCAACGCCTAAGCTGGGGCTCCTCTCCAAGCCCTGTGTTCAGTGCAGGGCTGGCACAGGGATCCCCAAGCAGGTTGGAGCTTCTCAAAAGGAAGTTGCACAGTGGTTGGCTGCCCCTCCCCAGGACCAATGACACTGCTTGGGGGAATGCTGGCTGGTGAAAGTCAGCTTGGGGAATTGAAATGGGTTAAAAATAGCTCTGAGAGATGACACAGAGTTGTGTTACTGCAACTGGGGGACAGTGAAGAGTGAGAGATCAGAAATGGGCAAAAGCAGCTAAGAGGCAACAGCAGGAGAAATTCTTCACTCAGATTCACTGCCAAAGCCCACACTTGAGTGAGTAACCTCTCCTCTGTTTTCCCTCCACTGTTCCTGCCCCTGGACTTGGCAGGACACTCACTTTGGTCTGATTCTGCAAGGATGCAGTAACAGGGGCAGGAGCTGAAGGCCTGAAAGCATGATCTCATCATGTGGAGAACGGAAAATATGATCTCATAGTTAAAAAGACTTTGAGTAACCTTTGGTTTCTAGTCTCAGGGGACAGTGGAAAGTTTCTCAAGTGGCCATTTTCACAGGTGCCCATGAGACTTGGGTTCCTGTTCTTGTGGATCGCCAGCCAGAGACAGCAGGCTCTGATTTGCAGAAGCTTTAAACTTTCATAACTTGTGAATCAAAGCCACAAAATCTTCCCCTGAGACTAGAAGGGAGTATAAAACAGGAAGCTTTCTAGAAAAATTAGATGCAGGTTGGGCCCCTTGAGCCATTGAGCACTGGTGGCTTTCATCCCTCTGCCTGTACATGCAAGGGAAGTGATGACATCTGTTACCAGGCAGCACCACTGAGGCTTGGAAAAAATGAAACATAACAGGAAAGCCCACAATGAATGATTCAGTCCTTAAATCTTCTAACTTTTGAGGTCTTGTTGAGTACCTGAATGTACCACCAAGTGCTCCCCATGCTATATATACCACAAAGACTCATGTTCAAATCAAAAAAGGTGAGTTTCACATCACCTGAGCAACTTCTCCAACCTCTTCTGGACTGAATCTCTCCTCCTGAACAGGAAAGTCAGCAATTTGCCCAGAGAAGGAAAGGGATGTTTTATTCTGAGTTCTTCCCACATTGTATGAGTCAGAACTGCTCATCACAGAAAAACTTCTGCGTACCAAATTAAAAAGGGGAAGCTCTAAGCACTGCTTATAATGCAGGAAATGTCATCATGAGGCTTAATAAAGGCATGACTCCATATTCCTAGTATTCCACTCACAATTTTCTGCTATCATTGCATTTCCAACGTAATTTTTTTGTTTTGGGACTTTTTAGTGTGCTTGAAATAACATCCACGGGGACTCCTCATTGGCCTGAGGGTGGAATAATCAGATCACTTAGAGGATGTTTGAGGCCTTCAAAAATCCTATGCAGCTTTTTTAAGATGAGATCAGGAGGAAAAACAGCCCAATAACCCACGACCTCCATACAGTGAATTGGAGAAACCTTTGGATCATAGAATCATTAGGGCTGGAAAAGACCATCAAGTCCAACCTTGGACTGAACCTCGCCATGACCACTAAACCATGTCATGCAGTGCCACATCCCCTTGTTTTTTGAACACTTCAGGATCCAGGCCTGGGAGCTGTGCTGGGATGGTCAAGAGATGTGGAAGAAAGTCTCACAAAAGCCTACAGTTCCTAGAGGGACAGTTACAGAGACCAAAAAGCCCAACTGCCCTCATCAGCATAGACCATACAACAAGGGGCAATGAGCACCAACCCATGGAGGTTCATGCTCACCAGCCAGCCCTCTCCTCCCTCTGTATGTCTACACAAAGCTCTCCTGACCTCAGTTCTGGTGATTGCTACACAGGAGGTGGCACTCCAGGTTCCTCAAGCAAGAGCACTGGAAGCCAAAGGAGCGTGTCCAACACACAGAGGGATGTACAGGACTGGCTGTCACAGGCCCCTCTGGCGTCTTTAACAGGCTGAGCTGTTCCTGGAGCTGCTATCTCACCCCAACTGGGGCACTCAGTAGGCAGCCTGACCCAACGTCCCACCATTAAATTAGGATTCCAGCCAATGTGGCAAGAATCCTGAACTCAATCACTGCTGGATCCAGCCTACATGGAGGTTCACTGCCCTCAAAGAATAGCACACCATTCACCCTGGGGAACTGCTAAGAAAACCTCAACCTAAGCAGGCTTTGCCTCACAAACACTCAACTCAGCTGTTAATGTTTTTCCTGACAGCACACAAAATCAATGTTGCCAGGAAGGATCAGAGGCCACGAATGCAGAGAAGCTCTGGAAGTTTAAATAAGGCATGCCAATATAAAAAGTTTGCTGTTTCCAAGCATTTTTTTTTCTCTTCAGTGCTTAGGAAAGGCCATGAACAAAATGCCTTTTGGTCCTCGCGTGCCATGGATAGAAGGTAAGAATGGCAGCTGGGATGACTCCAGCCTTGGAGAGGAGGTAAAGCCTGGATACAAGGAGATTTCAGAGAGCAATATCAAAAGGAAGCTGCAAATGAAGTCATGGAAACATGCTGTCATAGGTGATGTGCTAAGGGAGTGCCAGGGCTGCACATGGCCCTTCCCACCAGCTCAGCCTCCCCAGATGAGTCAGTGCTTCCCAGAACAAGGTGGCTGTGCAGCATTTACCTCATGACCAGGTCTCCATCCATTGCATAACCTCCAAGCCTCATGCTGAATGCCAGCCTGGAATCATCCCACGCTGACTTTCATTGTCTGGGTGACATTCAGCTGGCATGTAAGCCTCACACTGAGGCTTGGAAGCAAAAAAAAAAAAACAACAAACAAACAAAAACAAAAACAAAACAACAACCCTGCAAGGTGTGTTTTTAGGGTATCTGTCACACTGTGAGAATCTCAGGGACCCCAAAGATGCTACTTTCACCACCAAATCTGAACACCTGCTTTAAGACCCACAAGATCTGCTGGTTGGGTTTGTGGTTGAGGAATGCTCCCTTACTGAGCACAGCGCACAATTAAGCACAAAGCCCAACCTCAAAGCCACCTGCAGCTGGGAATGCTCTTCTGAAAAAGGGCTGTCAGGGGCCCAAATTAGACTTCCAGGAAAGAGAAACAAGGAAATCATGACCAGATGCAGCAGTCAGGGCTCAAAAGGAGCTCCCCTCCTCACACATGAGTGGGTGGGGGCAATCAGTCCGTCTCCTCAATTCTTTTATTCAAGGAAAAAAATCAAAATTCCCTTTCCCATTCACTGTTGGAAGCACTGGCTCCCCAAAAACTCAGTGTGAGCCCATGCTGTTCGGATTGGAGGTGAGCCACGTGTTGGAGGAACATCCCCTTTGCCTGACTATAACCTGCCAAAACTAAACTACACTTATCCAAGCCTGGTACTGATGCCTCCTTTGAGATAGCAACATTCAATTTCTTCTAATTCAACAGCTGTTCAGAAAATGGCCTAACCCCTACTCAGCACAGGCAGGGATGCTGCAGAGCTGGCTTGGCCTTACCATAGACTCCCTTCCCCAGGAGCTGCAGGAACCGAGTGACCGCTGTCGCCATCTCAGCCTTGTTCAGATCCAGCAGGGAGACAACCTGGAAGCCCAGATGCTCCAGAAGATGACTCAGCTCAAACACATCCCTCACAGGAGCCATGAGGTTGGGGTGATGCTGGTAGCGGTTGTTGCCCACTAAAAGTGCTATTTTGCCTGTGGCTAAAACAAAACGCCAAATGAAAAAGCTGTGAATGCTCAGTGGAAGGCAGCATCTCACCTCCTCCTGTTGGAGGGAGGACATGGGCAATCTAAGGAAAGAGTTAGGCAGCAAGGATAGACCCTAGGCTGCTGTAAGCCTGGAGCACCCTCCAGAAAGCCCTTGGCCTGCTGAACACTTGGACAAAATACACCATCACTTTGACAGAAAGGCTTAAAAAGTTTTCACTTGACGACCAATATCCCAGGAATACAGAGGTCCTGCTTTACCTGCCCTGCCATGACCACAGGTCTGGTGTGCAAGTGGTGTGTAGGAGGGGATTCACTAAGCCAGGCTGAAGGGTCCCTTTCCTCACAGGACTGAGGGAGAGAAACCCATGGCTCCTGCTTTGATTTTATCCCCACCTCCCACTGTAAGAAAATATGGGATTTATGTCGCTCAGTGGTGGTGGGAGTGAGGAACTTTGCTCTGCTCTGAGGAGATATTTCACAAGGGATAAGTTGTCATTTGAACAACACTTTTAAAATCATTTGGCAGGCACAGAGCTTAAGAATCAGTTACTCATTAGGAATAATCTTACTCCACTTGCTGAAAAAGATCAGGGCTTGGCAGGGGATGGAACTCATCTTTTGCTGTGCAGCTCTAATCCAAAAGTGCAGAGCCTGTGGCAATGTGGTCATAAAGGCTTGAAGCGGTCTCTGCAGAAAAAGCACTCCCACTCCTTGTCCTCCCATGCACCATGGAGCCTGGCTTTTAATTAAGGGAATAATTGCTCAGGAAGAAAAGATGACACTACTCACCAAAAAACTTTCCAGAGCCACACGTACCTGAGAAAGAAAGAGAGAAATTATAAGCCTGGGTTCAGTAAGCCTGGGCCCAGCACCCAGTTCCAGGTCTGAATTCTGCTCCAATATCCCCAATAATGCACAGTTAGATCAAACACACAGAGGATCTGCAAAAGCAACACTCCTCAGGCAAATCCTTCATAGCCTGATTGCTAACCTTAAAGACACCGGTGTGATGTTAGAAGAATTTATGAAATCCAGCCTGATTTATGACATCCTGAGCAGCTGGGAAGCAAAGCCTGAAGAAGTGGCAGACCAGGGAAGGAGGGTCAACATGGACCAGCTCATATGACTCACCTGCTGCCTCACTGCAGCAAAAGCAAAGGAAACACAATGACTCAAGGTCAATAAAAGCTCCAAAATAGTTTCTCCCTGGAAATGTCCAGCGCAGAGAAAGTTGCCCTGTTTGCTTTTGATTGCAATAATATTCACAGAGTTGTTCACCTCCCTGCTCTGCCTTCCCCTGTTGTTTTAGCAATTCTGGCTCAGAAAAGCCACTCAGGTCCACAAGCTCCCCTGCCTGAGCACTTCCAGCCTCTTAAAACTATTATTAGCCTAAAAGCTCCAGCTTTTCATATTTCAGTCAGAAATAAATTCAAAAATCCAGCCCAGAAGAAAATTCTAGAACTCTACATGCTCTAAAAGAAGAAATTAAGGATAAATTGCATAAATCTCATGGGTCTTGAAGATCTCTGGCCCCTGAACCAGTGTTGCTGATGCACAAGAGAAGCCTGAAAAGCTGCAGAACAAAACCACTCATCCTTTTCCACCTCTGACAGAGGCACCTGTTGCATGTAAAAACTCCCCAGCAGTAATACATTGAATCCAACCCAATCTGGTGTTCTTCTCTCACTGTCTGTGCCCCCAAGATGTGCTTCCCCAGCTGTGAGGAGGCAGGTAGAGTGCTCTCTGGCTACACAAGATCAATCTGCACTTTGGAGAAACTTTAAAGCCAGACTAAAAGACAGGATAAAAAGCTTATGGCATAGAAAAATCTCTAGGTGGAGTAAAGAGCCAGCAAAGTCAGCCCATGCTATTCCTGCCTCACATAAGATAAAGGCAGAGGGCCACAGCAGCCAGAGGTGGAGAGGCTCTGGGAACACATCCTCTCCGGGGATCCATCACTCACACAGCATCAGCCCTGAGGCCTGAACCTTCCCAAACAAGCACCATCCTCTCCAGCTCTGTATCCAAGCACATCCCTTTGCGTCAGCGAGACAGGGAATGACTACAGCCACAGGAGCCTGGTGGAACTGTGAAAGCAGCACCTTGGCATGGCAGGAAAACAGCAGAGAGCACCTGAGAGCACTGAGCCTGCCCTGACACAGCAGGCGTCTGACACCCTACAGGGCCCAGCAGCATCCTCCCTGCTGGACAGCACATCTCTGCATTTAGGGGGTTTTCCAACCACAGCTTCCTTTTCTCCCTCAGAGCCCCAGCTCAGATCAAAGAATCCTGTTTATTATGGTCCTTGTTCACCAGCTCAGCACCTCCAAAGAGCACCAAATTCCTCTGTCCCCTCTAATTACATCTCACACCAGGTGATCTGCAGCAAAGTGATGAGGGCTGGCCTTGCTCACCGATGTGAACGTCCACGGCGTTGGTCCAATGCTCTCCATGGCTGTTGGAGGCACAGCAGAGGTACGTGCCAGAGTCACTGACCTTGGTGTGGCTGATCTAGGCAGATCAAAAGTTAAATTACATTATTTATGCTGAAAGTCTGAAGTGCCCTACCAGGACTGTGTTCATAGAATCAAAAGTATTTTTCTTCTGTCTGCAGAGACTTTACCTCACAAAGAATCAGGACAGGGACAAGAACCAGAGCAGTACCACCTGGTGAGGACTCTGGTTCTCCAGCCCAGGATCCTGCTCAGAGAGGGACTAAAGCCACCACTGAGTCAGAGTGGCCATAGCTCTGTCTATTCAAGCCCTCAACACCTCCAAGCACATTGCTGCCTTTCTGGCTCCAGCACAGCACCATCCACCTCCAAAAACAACCTCTTCTTAGTGCCCAGACTGAATTTTCCCATCAGAATTGCAATCTAAGGCCACCATTTAACACCATCTAAAACCATCGGTAATACCATCAACCACAGTGAGAAGAGACTGGATGTCTTGTCCTTGTGTCCTTCACATGATGCCCTGGAAAGAAATCTCCTTTCTTGATTCAAGAAGACAGCACTGATTTACACTCAGCCAGAGACACAAAATAAAGCCCCTCTGCTGCATCCCTGACTCTTTTCCATCAAAACCAACCACATTTCCTTCTAGGTCTCCAGCAGGCAGACAACATTGCTGCAGCTTCATCAATCCACAGTCCCCTGAAGGAGGACATACAACTGACACCATAAATGGTTCCAGGCATCAGCCCTTTATGCTTTTTCACTACAACCTTTTATACCGTTCATCTCACATGATGCATTACACCTGTGTGCCCTCTCTCCCCTTCTGTGATGGGTCAGTAACCTGGGCACTCCATGTTCCATAGCCCTCAATCCTGGTCACCTGTCCTGCACAGCTGCAGCCCAGTAGGGATGAGGCTCAGCCCAGCCCCATTCCCAGTCCCCACAAACTGTGTGCCTACAGCCCCCTCCACACACAGACACTAACTGTTCTCATCTCTCTGCTCTCTGCATAAAAGGGCACAAGAGATGTGCTGAGAGCCCTTGATGCATCTATGGTTTGGTTACCTCTTAGAGGAATACCCACAACTTTGAAAGAAGTCCATAAAACATATTCCCCCTTCATACAGAGTCATCCAGCCAGCTACCAAAGCAGCGGGGTGATACGTGGAGGGCATTCTCACAACCCTGCAATCAGCTTCTCCCATTACTCACCTCAGCACCCAAAGCTCCTGTACTATCCCCAGAAAACCTTACCCAGAGTTTTTTTCTCTTCTGCTGCTCCAGCAGGTTCCCATTGCGGTACCACTGGTAGCTGGGGGCTGGGACCCCCATGGCAGCGCACTGCAGCTGCAGCGGCTGCCCCACCTCCACCCGTTGCTCACTGGGGTTGAGGACAATGACTGGTTCCCCTTGCCACAGCCGAGGGGGCAGACCTGCAAGGCAGCAAGACAGAATTGGTCCTCCCTCCACAGGGACAGCAAAAAATGCCATTTTCGACCATCACTTCTGCACCTTTCTCCCTGGGGAGCAGGGAATCCTTGGGAGCAATGCCTGTGATAGTAAATGCCACACCAAAGCCCTACCTCTGGCTTCCCAAACCTGATCCTCACCCTTTCCTGCCAAAGGTGCAGTCAACATTCAAAGGTCAACCACACCCCAAGTTACTTTTGTTCAGCTTTGAAATAGCCAGATGGGTTCTTCCAGTCCCAATACCCAGAATAACTCTGGGAAACTCATGTCAAGCATGAGGTGCAGGTGCATGTGGATGGGGTTTGGAGCAACCTCGTCTAGTGAAAGGTGTCCCTGCCCATGCCAAGGGGAGGAACAAGATGAGCTTGAAGGTCCCTTCCAACCCAAACTATTCTGTGATTCCATAATACATCAAGAAGGTAAAAGACAGGCTTGTACCTCTGGCAACACACTGATGGACCTCTACCTTCACCCAGTTGGAGAAGACAGCATTTCTGTGGAGGTCATTGACTCTGCAGGTGTAGAGCTGGGTCTGCTCTGCAACAATGGGCAAGTCTTGGTTGGTTGCTCCAGGAATCAGGCGGCAGTCGGACTAAAGGGAAAACACAGGCAGTGGGCAGCAATTCCCTCCTCACTGCCGGCAGTAGAAGGCACTAGGAAGCCCCTTGTAACAGCAACAAAAGTGGACCCCCCCCAGTTTCCTCTCCTCCTTCAGCTCCCCCACTGTGTGCTGGGACCTAGCCTGGTGCCACACCCAGGGCGACCCCATCCTTACCTGGTGCTGGCAAAACCACTGGTACTGCAGCGAGGTGCGTCCCTGGGCTCGGCACCGCAGCGTGAAGGAATATCCCACCGGGACAGAGACAGAGACCGGCTGCTCGGTTATGGCAATGGCTGTGGAGAAACAGCACGTGGAAGTGGGAACAACACCCAAGTCACAGCATCTCACTTTCACCCAGTGGCCAGGCACGGTGGGCTTCAAGAAGGACACTCATCCCAGCAGGCAGGGAAGATTGGAAGAACAAAGATGCTCTTGTGCCCAGAGAATAGAGAGAAGGATAGGTGGATGGAAGGTGGATGGATGACATGGACTGTTCTGGGTACTCTCGCAAGTGCCGGAGGGCTGGCACGGTCA